>JAMXBB010000001.1:49077373-49490523 GCA_024138015.1 Lumnitzera littorea
TACGAGTTTAGTCCCAAGTCTTCTCTAAAGAGTTTTCCAAAAATAGCTCAAAAATTTTGTGTCCCAATTTGAGACAATAGTCTTTGGTACTTCATGTAGTTGGACAATCTCCTGTAAAAATAGATCGGCAATAGATAGAGTATCGTTAGTCCGATGGCATGGAATGAAGTACGCCATCTTACTGAAGAGATCCACTAGAACAAAGATGGAATCTTTCCCTCTGAATGTCCGGGGCAACCCTAAGACAAAGTCCATGTTGAGGTTGGCCTAAGGTAAAGTTGATGTTAGTAGTGGCATATACTCTTCATGAGGTTCTCTCTTCTCCTTAGCATGCTTGCACACTTCACAACTACTAACCAACTTATGGAAATCCTTGGCCAAACTAAGCTAATAAAAGTTCTCCTTCAACAAATTGGCAGTCTTAGTTTTCTCGAAATGACCAGACAATCCTTCGCCATAAGCTTACCTAATCAATAGCTTACGCGTAGAATAGGTTGGTATGCACAACTGTCAATCCTTAAACAAGTGGCCATCCTTAAGATAATACCTCTTGATAGCAATCTCGGCGTTGCATTAATCTTTGATGGGGCCAAAATGAGAATCATGAGCATAGTGCTCGGTAATTCATGAGAATCCTAATAATTTTGTTTACAAAGTGATCAGCAACATTTGCCGTCGTGACAGAGCATTGGTGACCACATTTGCACTTCCCTTCTTGTGCCGGATGACGTGTGAGAAACTTTCCATAAACTCTAACCACATGGCTTGCCACCTTGAAAGCTTGTTCTAATGCCCTAAATGCTTTAAAGACTTACAATCTGTATAAATAATAAATTCCCGCAGTAGTAAGTAATGTTGCTAAACAGTAAGGGCTCGAAAAAAGCAATACAACTCCTTTTCATACATGGAATAGTTCAACACAGGACCACTAAGTTTCTCACTGTAAAAGGTAACGAGCCATCGTTCTTGCATCAAGATAGCACTAATTCCAACTCTTGATGCGTCGCACTCCAATTCGAAAGGCTTGTCAAAATCTGGTAGTGATAGGATAAGGGCCAAGGTAAGCTTCTCCTTGATCTCCCTAAAGCTTCACTTAACTTGATCACTCTACTTAAACCCTTCATTGTTCTTTGTTAGCTTGATCAATTAGGTGGCTATTATATTGAAGTCCTTAATAAATCACCTATAGAAAAAAGCTAGGCCATGGAAACTTCAAACCTTAGTGACATTCTTCAGCATTAGCCATTACTTGGATCTTTTTCTCATCTGCTCAAATTTCTTCCCTTGATACTAAAACTCCTAGAAATATCACTTCTTTTTGGTAGAACATGTGCTTCTTTATATTCCCATAAAACTTCTCAACTCGCAAAATAATACTTCGTAAAGATGTTAAACATGGTCGTACAGGTTGGCACTATATACCAGTATGTCATCAAAACATATGACCACACATCTTCCGATCAAAGGGCACATCACATGATTCATTAACCTCATGAATGTGCTTGGCACTTTAGTAAGTCCGAATGGCATAACCAACCATTTGTAGACTCCATACCTAGTCTTAAAGGCAATCTTCCACTCATCCCCCAGTCTCATATGAATCTAATGGTAGCCACTTCGCAAATCAATCTTTGAAAATATCTTTGTACCATGAAGCTCATCTAACATGTCATCGAGCCTCAGTATCGGGTATCTGTACTTGACAATAATTCTATTGATTACTTAACCATCAATGCACATGCCCTATGATCCATCCTTCTTCAGGATAAGCAGAGCTGGTACAGCATAAGGGCTCATGCTATCCTTTACATATCCCTACTCAATGAGTTCGTCCACCTGTCTTTTTAGCTAGACAACTTACTTAAGATTCATCTTGTATGTAGGTCGACTCGGTAGGGCGGTACCTAGCTACAGATCAATGTAGTATTCTATTCTTTAAACTTGCAGTAGTCCTCTAGGCAACTCTTCAAGAAACAAGTCGAAAAACTCATTTAGCAAGCTTTGGATCTCTCCTAGAATGTTCTTCAATTCCCTCATCTCTAACAATCTTCTAACTAAGAGGCACATTGGTTCATCAGCTTTCTTAGCAGATTGAAGCTCCCTTCGGCTCATCACTAAAGCTTTCTTCTTACTAGCTCGAGTGAGTTAGTTATAAGCCTCATTCACTTGGGACAGGGTTACGGGTTGCAATATAATCTTCCTTCCATCCTTAACAAAGGCATAGGTGTTCTTATACCCATCGTGAGTGACAAGTCGGTCAAACAACTAAGGTCGTCCAAGCAGCAGATGTGAAGCTCCCATGGGAATGACATCGCAAACTATGTTGTCTCTGTACATGTTCCCAACATTGAACTACACGGTCACTTGTTTGATCATATGCAAAGCACCCTTATCATGAAGCCAATGTAGCTTGTAGGGTTGGGGATGATTTGAGGTTGGCAAACCTAACCTCTACACAAAGGAATGTGCAATGGCATTAGTATAACTTCCTCCATCCATAATGATTATGTACAGTTGGTCTCTGATGGTACATTTAGTTTGGAATAGGTTCTCTCTTAAGTTCTCCTCAGAGTTCGGCAAGGAACTCAAGACTCGCCTCAGAACTAGGGCCATTACTTCTCCTTAGTTAGCATAGATATAGGTTTCCTCTTCCTTTTCTACCTTGGGTTCTCTAACATTTTCTTCTTTCTCGGGGTTGCTCTTATCATTACTATCCACCACGTCTCCTTGAAGTACCATGACATGCCGATTCGGACATTCAGCGGCCATGTGTCTAAAACCTAAGTATTTAAAACACTTTACCTCATTGGCCTTTCATTTGGATAGTTGGCCTTTCTCATAAGTTCTCGAGGTCAGCCTAGCCCCATGTCGGCTCGACTAACTTGCTTGGCCCTATTGGTTTGCTCAGCATTCCTTAGGTTGGTCATTCCTCTCCTCAGCTCGATATGGCCTCCTTAGGTTGGCTTGAATAGGTCAACACGATATGGGAGGTAAGGAGAATGTTTGCCCAAGTTGGCTCAAAACATTCCTCCTTTACTTTTCGACCCTTTACACTATCTTGATGGCCTCGTCTAAGGAATAAAATCTTTGTACTTTCACAATATTGCAAATTTCAAATCTGAGTCCAGAAATGAACCTCAATATAATGCATGCTTTTAGCTTTTCTACATCGGCTCGGATCGTAAGCATCTAGAATTCCCTAACATAGTCATCACCAGATTAGCTCCCTTGGTAAAGCTCTTGCAATTTTGCAAACGTATCTTGTAAGTAGGTTCCAGGTACAAATCTACCTCTTAACAACCTTTTCATCTCATCCCAAGTTTTGATACCTTGTCTTCTATCTCTAACTCTAGTGACATTCAAGTTCTTCCACCATATGGTGGCGGATCCAGTAAATTCCAATGTAGCAAGTTAGACCTTGACTGCATCCTCATAACTATAACACTCAAATACTTTCTTGACCTTCTCTTCCCACTCTGAACATTCATCTGCATCTGCATCTCCACCTCCACCGAAGGGTGGGATTTGCACTTTAACATTGTCTAACCCTTGAGGAACTTGGCATCCTCGTCCTTATGTTTGGTAGTAGTCAACTTCTTCTTCACCAAACTCTTCGACATCAATCTCCTTGTCATCTTCCCCAATCTCCTCTAACTCCAATCTTCTTCTAGCAGCTCTATCTGCTACTCCTCTAGCTCGTAGCAGTTGAATTGGGTGATTGGTCTAATTGCCTTAATAATAGTGCCTCTCAGGTACCATCTTGTGGGTGTTGTTGCTAAACACCTTGGGGTTGTTGCCTATTAACTTACATTATGGTGACTAGACTCTCAACAAGTTTTGTGAGTCTGTCAAGTTTGTCATCAATAGATCCTAGGGTATTACTACTATTATGACCATGACCTGGTTAAGCAACACTACCTTAGTCACCAATAACTCCCTAAACACTTGAATCTAACATAACGTAATACCTTTTTGAACAAATTAACAAACTACAAACAAACTTGCTCTGTTGTCACAATAGGAAACAGAGTATCAATGAAATTGTACTTATGAATACTCAAACACACTATAGTAGCTTGATAACTCTTATTTTAAATACATTTCACATGGTAATTTTATAGCATTTCCCTTATATTTTTACTTTTATTTTTTTTTAAAAATCAATACTTAATTGAGTAAAACTTTGATTTCAAGGTTTGAATGGGTTCTTAAATTGAAAACGAAGAAAAAGAATCAAGTTTCACTCAATTTGGAGTTTAAATGAATGAGTTATGAAGTTATGAAGTTTTGATGTTACATACACAATAGGAGAAAATGACAATTTTTTATTAGAAAGTTACATAATCTAGGACACAACTGTATCCCCAGGCTGTGTCCATGCAAGATAATTTTTTGTGCCAAGGTTAGTAAGTTACACAACCTAGGGATATAACTGTATCTTAGGCTATGTCTGATGACGAGAAAAAAAACTTCACAATACATTATATAAGGATTTATGAGGGTTTTGCACATAACTTTTGACATTCAAAAGAAAAGAGACTTGAAGAGAAGAAGGAGCAAAAGGCGAAAGCAACACCTAACTTCAAGATTGAAGAAGATTTCTCATTAACAAATGGGGTTTTTCATGTTTTATTTCTTGATTTTGTTGCAATTCGTTTTTAATTTCATTATGATAGCTTAAGATTCTAGTATTTAGGATTGTGGAACCTAGGGTTTCATGTGACTATTAGATTTATTGATAATTTTGAATAAAGTTTCTATCTTTCTTGATTCAATTATGTGTTTTAATTATTAATTGATATTTTTAGGGTATCATTCTATGATATTATGCATGATGATTGGGAAATCACATATGTAATGAGATCTTGACATAATTGAAAAGAATTACATGCGTACTTAGAAATAAGATACATGATTCTTCCAAAAAGTTATTATTTTTGTGTGGGAATTCATTATACATTAATGCAATTCTAAATTATATTACTAAGTGAAGAGATTCTAGTAAATAATTTAGGATTAGGGTTAATATGCTTGAGAAAGTTGTTAACTTCAATTGTGAATTCCTTCAGTCAAGAATAATAAAGATGGAATTGAATATATTTTTAGCGATCACATGTTAAACACTAGGGGAAACAATTCCTAATGTTATTTGCTTTCTTGAAGTTGTTCTCAATTGTATCGCTTCCTAAATTACTTAGTCAAGTCGCATTATTAGATTAGTTTGTTAATTTTAGTATTTTTAATTCATTCAATCCATTACCATTTTCCAGTTAGATAATAGAGCTAAGGTTAGTATTAGTACTCGAGGTCTCTAAAGGATCGATTCGGACTCACATTCGTTATATTAAAACTAATAGGTGCACTTGCCTTGTATCATAGCTATGGAAGGAACACAACAGCCACCGACAGTAAAGCGAACTAAAACTTCACTGCAATTTCACATACTTCCTCGTGGAACTATGCTCTGATACCAGCGAAGTTGATTGGTCTTCAGGGTCAAACACATGGAGAAAGCACCATAACGAAGCTAACCAAAAAGAATAAAGAAAAAGCTATAAAGTTCAGGCAACTATTAAATGGATATGATACACCACTCGATTTTACTTAGCCTACAATCCGCTGGATATGACATACCGGTCCAAATTAAAGGGTCACTCGCCACTACTCCTTGCTAAAGGGAATAGATAAGAGTTAAGAGTTAACGAGAACACTAAGGTTGCTTAAAGAGAATAATTTTGTATTGAAAGTTGGATGTTTCTATGTACAAGGAAAGTGGGGGTTTATATACTTACCTACTAGAGTTATTTTACATGTATGAAAAAACAAAAAGGTATTTTACAATTACGTTACATTAATCATACTAAAATAGTTTAAAAGGGACAAAGAATATCTAGTACTGAAAAGAAAGAATTATTCTGAAACGTTGTGTCAGAAGGTACATGTCACTTGATGGCTGTACATCAGAAGTATGATACATAGGCAAAAGCATGAAGTGCTAGGAATTAGGGGTTAACCTATTCTGGATCAAGTTGGGAGTCAATCAGCTTGGCAAAAAGGTCAGCTATCTTGAAGTCAGATGCTAATGGGTCAGGTCGGTAGCTCAGCTTAGCTAGTTTCAGCTATCTTCTAGATTAAGACTTCGCCTTGGGCAGGAGCTTGTTGGACATACACAAGGATCTACGAGACAGGTCAATAGGAGGTCAGATTGGGACAGGAGTCCTCGTCTCAACTATGGCTTAGAGTTAACATTTTCCATGCGAGCCCTTGAAGTCCTTTAGCTCAGCTTCTTGTGATTGATCCAGGGAGTTAATTCTTATCATAGTTTCTTCTACCGATCAATTGATTGGTAACTTAGTATGGTTAAATCCAATCTAATACCTTTTGTCCACTTGTCGACCTCTCCAGCAATCAATCATCCAGTAGGTCAGTTGTCTCCTAATGCTTTAAGGTGTACCAATCAGTCGATAAAAAGGCTATTGATCAATCGGTAAGCTAAATTCACCAACACTCTTCACATTGGCTTCCTTAATTGAATAGTAAGGGCTACCAAGACCATGGTAACCTTCGTCCACCTGCACTTATGATATAAAACTTATTAAATTCCTTAAAAGTTGTTCATCTTTCATGCATTTTTGATAATTTTACATAAGTTAGTCCATTTTGTATATAAACTATAATTTTATGTAAAATTGATAAGTTTTTGCTAAATTTATGCACAAATGTGGGTTTTAAAGTTAGAAAAATCACGCATTTCAAGACGTGATCAATATGTATCTTAGCATAATAGGTAAGTAGGAAGAGAATGGAAAATCAATGATTTTTTATTTTCTCCCTTGTGAAGTCTTTTGTCTTTGATAATAATTAGGGTCTATCATGTCGTGTTATATCAAGTAATGAGTTTTGTTAGTGTCTTTATGAGTCCATCACTAAGGAGTCTTGCTAGTTCCTGTAGAGTCAATTTAAGTTAAGTTGATTCATGTTATCAACCTTCTCATTTAAGTTCAAGACGAAAAAAAAATCATGATTTGCTAAACTTATTCTTATTAGCAATTATGCTAAGGTGTATGAAGAATTGAATCAATAAGTGATAATAGCATGACTATTGTATGATAAAGTGCATAAATGGAAGGAAGATAAAAATATAGATAAGTATAACATGTTAAGGACCAATATTGTTTTTGAGGACCCCAACTAGAATTCAAGAATGGATAATGTAAAGGATATACTAGAGGATAAATCAAAAAGTACACTTGAACCACTATGATGATAAGTTCATAAGGTGAGAAGTAGAGTAGAAAATAAGTTGATTCAGTATGTGTTAACATTGAATTATAGAAACTAAACCAAAAAGATCTTTAGTCTCACACAATAGGGTTTCAAAATTGTGTAAGTTAGAGTAGGAAGTTTCCTTAACTTAGTAAGTATGATTTATATAAGCATAATAGGCAATGATAGGTACAAGTACTATAGTTTAAGTAATTTTAAGTTCAAGGTAAGAGGGAATACAACAAATATAACACAATGAACCATATATCACTTAAGGAAGTTCAAAGTGGAATAATATTAGAATCAAAAGGATACTATTTTGAAGTGAATAGAGATAACAACAAATTACACACTTGCTGCTGCTACCTAAAAGCTACACCTCATGGGAGTATATACAATAGTAACCCAAAGGATAAAGGATGTATATTGACTCAATGCTAGCTATGACTTAGTAAGATAACGAGAGAAGGGGCATAACCATCGCTATGCAAGAAACTAGTGGGTTGGTGACCTCTATAAGGGTTGACACTCTTGAAGTACTATGAATTCAAAATGAAGAAGAGAATGATATGAGATTGATAAGGATCTTATATGCTTATAGTTAATAACTTATCTATATCATGAATAGCTAAGATATTCACTTAGGTCAGGATATAAAATAGGTAAATTACTTAAATTGGAAGTTAAGATATAACCATAAGGGGTAGGATTAGCTATACATGTTGCTATGAATGATTTCGACACAATAGAATACTCGAGATAGGTGGATATAAATGGAAATAGTAAAGATAACACTTAAAATGAAATTTTCACTTGGGAAATAAAGGATAGGTTATTAGGGAGTGTGAAATTCTTACCATTTCGACTAAGTTAATTATCTAACCACCATCATACAAGAAAGTAAGTGAATGAAATGGAGACAATAGTTGATATCAATTTCAAATTAATAAACATTAAGTATATTATAGTTAAAGTAGAAAATTTTGATGAAGATCTTAGTATGAGATTAATAGTAGCTATGAAATATGTGACACATGAATGAAAAATCCATAAAGTTTAAAATAGTAAAATATGTGACACATAGATGGATAAGAGGATTCGAAGTGGAGACAACTTATGAAAACAAAGATGATGAAGGAAAGATAGTATCCTAGATCTACTAAATATGAATTGGTAACCATTGCAACCTATATATAATCGATTACAATCACATGAGCTTCATAATAAAATTGAGAATCTAAAAGTTTTGAGGATGAAACTACTTGTAGGGGAGGGAGTGTGAGACCCCATGAAATCAATAAATAGGATCTAACAGCTAAACTTACTTGAATCGTAATAGTTACCTGTTTAAGCAAATATGTAAGCTTGCAGTATGGTAATTTAGGTTTAGTACGTAAAATCTATGGCAATTGCAAAAGCTCTCTAATTAAGCTTGAATTTTTCAGTGTGACTAGAAAAGCCAGTAGAAGTAACTCTACAAGCTTATTTTGGAAAAATAAAATAATAAAAGAATAATATAACTAAAATATTGATTATGAAAATATCACTTACTATTTATCAAAAACTTGCGAAATGAGTTTTGATAACTAATTAGTTTTAGAGATAAATTATATTGGTACTAAAAATTATAAAATAACAAAAAATAATACTTACAATGATGTATGTATATCAATAGTATTATACATGTATAAATAATACCTGTAATTGGTTAAACACATATAAACATATAATATGCTAACTAAAAAAATTAACAAAATAAAAATATGATGAATGTTGTGTTGGCATCAAAATTGGTAGGATAAGGATACATATTAACACAAAACTAATGAAATAATGGGCAATTGGAAGCTTAGATCATTGCTCATCTACAACCTTTACAAATTCATTCTTCCAGTTGAAATACACTTTTTAGACATTATTGCCAAGAAAAATAGTAGAGCCTAAGGAGGTGTAAAGGGAAAATGAAAAGGAAAATAAAGCAAGATTTGCGAATTTGTAGATTGTAGGTCCATGCATAACCTAACAACACATGATCACTACCTCATCACAGAGTGCCACTCGTCTAGGTTGGTTGAGTACCCTCTACGACCAAAGGTAACTGGAGCTCTAATGACCAAGTAATGCATTTTCGGAATTATAATTAGTTTATTTTGCTAAAAATATCAAAAAAATTTAATTAAATATGAAACTTAGTATTCCTATGTATTTTTCTATGAAGAAGCGTAAAACCATACCAGATTTTTAAAATTCAAAGTGCTTATATAGGTTCTATAATAAATTAGCCTATTATGAAGAATTTTGTAATAATTTTTAAAAATAGTAAACAACGTTATTTTGAGATAATTTTTTGTTCTAATATTTCTCAAATGTTATATTTGATTTACATAAAATGATTTTTTTGATAAACCACATGTGTAGTATTTTATTAAATTTATTTTGCTAAATCTGTCATGTTTTCCATATTAAGGAAATAATGGATTTTTAGGTACAATTCTCAATGAGTCCGATTGGTAGCAACCTTTGGTGATTAGTTATGATTTTAAAAGCATTTATATTGGATTTTATAATTTATTTGATTATTTAGCTAAATTAAGTTAATTTTTAGTAAAATCATGCCTAAAATTGGTCTTTTGTAAAGTATATGTAATTAGCAAAATTTAAGCTTTGTTATTACTAGATCTTAAACTCTATAACTTTACGAGTTTACAATAGCTTTTAGAGGATAATTAAATACGTATACCAATTATTATATAATTTCATATTACTTACCTACATATTGGTTTACATAGTTAATTGGTAACATATATTAATAATATTGTTGCTAGTTAAGTATTGGGTAAACATTTTGATTATTTGTTGATCCTAACTTAAAGTGGATGGGGAAGTGGAAATTTTCTAATTTATATGGTATTTTAGCTTAATCATAAAATATATCAAACTTTTTTTTTTTAATGTAATGTCCATATTAGCAACTTATTTAGAGGTTAAATTAAGAGTTATTTATATGTGATTTGCAATTAGATCAAGCTTAGAGGATAGGTTAGAGGAAAATTTTAAAACTTCAAACTAAACAATAATTAGAGGATCTTTTAGAGGGTAACTAAAAGGATGAATTAGAGGATAGTTTAAGAAAAGACTAATCTAAAAGTGCTTTCAAAACTTGAATGCTTAGATATAATATGATAACTTTCCAAACTAAGCATAATGCACTTAACAGTAGGAGTAACAAGTAGAATTACTAATATTTTATAATTCATACAAAAAGTGTCATCTATAATATAGGGATTTCTAACAAAAGAGCACTTTGCAATCACATCTAATTTGAGTAGCTAGTAATTCAGGTCAAGTAGGTGATGCAAACTCATGGATGCATACAAGCCTAATATCATGCGTAACTGAAGGGGGTAGGTTCGGACCACGAGATGGTTCGAAAGATAAATGGCAATCGAAGGATGAGTAAGGGTTTCTATTTACTGACGATGGATATGACGTGCCAATGCCTAACACGAGCTTAAGTCACACTTGATATGATACACAAGTATGGCCGGAGGGCACTCGCCACTAGTCTATGCTTAATGGGCTAGATAAAGTAGCTCAAGAGTAAGTAAAAGGGACACTTAGCTTGAGAGAGTGTGAAAGTTCAGCATATTCTCTATATATCCATCATTACTGGTATTACAATTTTGCAAGTATTTATAATACCTAATTAGGGTAAGTCCTAGGTTATAGGAAATTACAAAAAAGGATTTCTACTAGTTAGGAAGAAGGGAATATTTATAGGGGTATCAATGTAATCGTACCAAAAGAATATGCTTTATTAGAAAGGATAGTACGAATGTCAGAAAGGATAGTATATACATAATTTCGCTTATTCTATGGTCTTAATAATATTATGAGCTAAGTAAGGGTAGGCCTTGATTATGTCTGGTCGACGTCGGCAATTCGTATCTCTAATTGCTAGGACTAGATAAGGGCTAGCTTAAGCACAACTCACATTCAGGTTGGCTTTAGATGGTCAGCTCCTGACAATTGTTAGTTCGGCCTCGGTACTGTAGGTTGAGATGTAACCTGATTTGGTGCTTGGATTGAAGTATAACGGAGGGGTCAACTCTACATGTCGACTGATCACCTCGACGGTTCGCTGGATGGTGTGGAAAGCGAAGTAGCGTAATAGGTCGAACTAGAGTAAGCACTACTCTTCGGTGCTTAACTTACCTCGGACAAGTTGGTGATCCATCTAAGCTAGCCCTTGAGTTCGTAGCACATGATCAGCCCTTGATCCCAATTATCCCCTCCAAGTTGTTTGAGATTTGGGATCAAATATTGTTCAACTCTAGGTTGCTCATCCTTAAGAGTTTTAGGTTGGAGATTGATAATGTTGAAGGAGTTTAAGACTTCATATCCTTCAAGTAGTTCAATCTTATAGACATTAGGATTGATCTTTTCAAGCACTTTGAAAGGTCTGTCGGCTTTAGGAGACAACTTACTCTTCCTTAAGTTTGAGAACTATTCCTTGTTGAGATGTATCTAGACTAGATCACCTGGTTGAAATTCTCTTTTCTTTCATCCTTAACCTCACTTCTTGAGTTTAATAGTAGCTTGGCTCAATTTCTCTATAACCTTCTGGTGTATAGCTCTGATGACCTCAACTCTTTCTGTGGCTGGTTAGTCATCATTAGGTTTTGATTAAGGTGCTTGATCCATTGGGAGCTTAGGGTTAAACCCATAGCTGACCTCGAGTGGAGACATGTTTGTTACGCTATAGGTGGTCCTATTATATGCGAACTCAATGATTGGTAAACACAGATCCTAATCGACCATGTTTCATCCAACAGCAACCCACGGCAAAGTTCTTACGGCTCTATTGATAACCTTAGTTTGTCCATTGGTCTGTTGATGGTAGGATGTGTTGTATAATAGCTTAGTTCCCATTCACCTCCATAACAGCCTCCAAAAGTGGCTCATGAACTTTGGGTCTTAGTCCGAAACAATGGTTCTAGGTATTTCATGAAGCCTAATAATTTCCTGCAAGAAAAGAAAAGAGATAGTCGAAGCGTCATTAGTCTTGGAATAGGGCACAAAATGTGCCATCTTGCTAAATCAATTCACAACCACCATGATAGAGTCCTTCTCTCAAGACGTCCTTAGCAATCCTAACATAGAATCCATACTTAGCTCAAGCTATAGTTTGGTAGGGACAGGCAAGGGTAGATAGTGTCCTTGCTCAGCTTGGCTCATTGCTTTTTGGCTAGTCACACACCATTCTAGTATGGATTGGACATCTCTCTTCATCCTTAGACAAAAGAATCTAGAGGACAATACCTCATGGATCCAGCATTGGCCAAAGTGTCCCATCAATGCTCCCTTATGCGTCTTACGCACTAGTAATTCTCTTATAGAACAGGTTAGGATACATAGCCTCCTCTTCCTAAATAAGTATCCGTCTTCCCTATGATAGTTGTCCAATTTCTGTCCTTCATCACATCAGGCATAGATAGGACTAAAGTATGGATCCTTAGCATACAAATTCTTCATGGTTAAAAATGCAAGCAGCTTGGTTTATAGCTTGGTTAGGAGAGAATGTCCTCTCGATAGAGCGTCGACCACTATATTGTTCTTCCCATTCTTGTATTTTACGACATAAGAAAAACCCTCCATGAACTCAACCCATTTGGCTTACCTTTAGGATAACTTAGGTTAGCTCTTTAAATATCTTAAGGAGTCATGATCGGTGTAGATCATAAATTCCTTAGACAGCAGATAGTGTTGCCATACCATTAGGGCTCGGATTAAGGAGTATAACTCCTTGTCATGGATAGAATAGTTGAGTGTAACTCCTCAAAGTTTCTCACTGAAGTAAGCAATAAGTCGGCCTTCTTACATCAGTACGGCACCTATGCCTAACCTGAATGCATCACACTCTACTTTAAACACTTTGTTGAAGCTCAGTAAAGCTAAGACAGAAGTAGTGGTCAACCTATCCTTCACTTCCTCAAAACTCCCTTACTCCTTCTCTCCCCATTTGAATTTAATAGTCTTCTTTAAGAATTTGATAAGTGGGGCCACAATCATGCTGAAATTCTTTATAAATTTATGATAGAATGATGCCAGGCTATGGAAACTTCTTACATCAACTAGAATGATCAGCACTAGCCATTTGGTGATTACTCTAATCTTCTCTTCATCAACTCATATGCCACCACTACTTAAAATGAGTCTTAAGAATGTTACCTCGAATTGGCAAAATTCGTACTTCTTCAGATTGGCGTAAAGCTGTTCAACTTGAAGTTTCACAAAGACTCTTCGAAGATGTTACTAATGGATCTCCAGGTAAGGACTGTACACCAAGATGTCATCAAAATAAACTATGACAAACTTCCCTAATAAGTCTAGAAGCACATGATTCATCAAGTGCATAAATGTGCTCGGTGCATTAGACAGTCCAAATGTCATTACAAGCCATTCATATAATCTATGGCACATTTTGAATGCGGTCTTCCACTCATTACCTTTGCACATTTTGATTTGATGGTATCTAGATTTGAGGTCGATCTTAGAGAATACTATTGCTCTACTTAATTCATCTCGCATGTCATTAAGCCTGGGTATGGGATTCTTGTACTTGATGGTGATTCAATTGATCACTCGGCTATCTATACACATCCTCCAAGAACCATCTTTCTTGGACACTAACAAGGTCGGTACTACATAAGGACTAAGGGACTCACGTACATACCCCTTCCTCATCAACTCATCTACTTGCTTTTGTAGCTTGGCGGTCTGTTTAGGATTCAGCCTATAGGTAAGCTTGCTTAGTAGTGCAACTCCTGGCTAC
Source organism: Lumnitzera littorea (assembly GCA_024138015.1). Lineage (NCBI taxonomy): Eukaryota > Viridiplantae > Streptophyta > Magnoliopsida > Myrtales > Combretaceae > Lumnitzera > Lumnitzera littorea. The sequence continues at coordinate 49,091,475 of JAMXBB010000001.1, forward strand.
AAGTCAATTGCATACTCAATACCTCATATTGGGGGCAAACCTTTCGGTAGTTCCTTTGGAAATAGGTTGGAAAATTCCTTTAATAAGGATTTTACCTAAGTAGGCAACTCCTCCTCTTCAGGTCTCAACTCCAAAATTCTTCAAACCAGCAAATAGGTCGGTCTTTCAAGCTCTATCTCTCTTTTCAATTCGACTTAAGCCAATACCAAAGCCTCTTTCTTTAGGGTTCAGCTTAATTGGGACTGCATGACCTTTACTTGCTTAGCAGTCATAGGACTCAATTTCACCCTCGTGCCTTCATACTTTAGGAACAAGTATTCCTCCTTCCATCATATATCATTGCTTGATCAAACATCTACGGTCATCTAAGTAAAATGTAGGATGTACTCATGGGCAACACATCACAAAGCACTTTATCTCGATATTTGCCAACATAGATTAGTACAAACACTTGTTTATTCACTTGTAAGGCTCCCTTATCATTGAGCTAATGAAGCTTATAAGGTTTTAGGTAAGGCTTGGTTGGCAATTTTAATTGCTGGACCATAAATGCAAAGGCTACATTGGTCTAGCTCCCACTATCAACTATTAGGGTGTAGAGTGACTCATTCACCTTACATCTAATGTAGAAGAGATTATCTCTCTATTCGTCTTTAGGCATAGCACTGACACTCATTGTCTGCCTCGGACAGCTCTGTCTGTCCTCCTTCATCTCCTCTATCTCCTTATCAATACTGTCTACTTCTAGAGTCAGCATCTCACCTCGGATCACCATAGTCCTTCTATTTAGACACTAAGCAGTCATATGCCAAATATTAGGCACTTGAAACACTTAATCTCACTCATCTTCCTGCCTGAACTCTAGCCTTTCTCAAACTTCCTGAAAACTTCCTTCTCCTCTACTTAGGTATTTTGAGTAGGTTGGGATCTCAACAACCTTACTTAGTTCCATTTGCATAGGTCTACTCAGAATAGTTTAGCTACTACCTGGCTAGTTAACTAGTGGTCAGAACCTTCCTGTTCAGCTCCTTTCTATCCATTAGGCAGCTCAAATCATGTCGTCAAGTGACCCAATTTCCATAGTTTCTAAGATATCTCCATTCTCATATTTATGTCCATTGATGAATCGAGATACCATTTGGTCTTCCAACTCACTAACTTCGCATTGAATCAACAACATTTGGAATTCCTTGACATAAGCTTCAACAGTTGATCCTCCTTACCTTAGTTCCTATAGCCTTTTGAAGGCATCCTGAAGATTGTAGCTTAGCACAAACCTTCTCCTCATAACCCTCTTTATTTCATCCCACCTCCTGATTTCTCACTCTCCTTCTCTTCATCGGGTGGCTTACGAGTTTTTCCACCACAAGGCAGCATAACCACTAAATTCCAACATAGTAAATCTAACCTTTGCATTATTGGGCACTTCATAGCATTCAAATTGCTCTTCAATCTTATCTACCTAATCCAGGCAATCCTCAACATCACCACTTCTAAAATAACTTGGAATATGGATCCTCAATCCTTCGACTCTAAGAGATCATACATTTCTTTCTTTAGCCTTGTAGTACTCCTCCACGTCGTCATCTCCTTCCACTTCTTCCTTAATCTCTTCAAGCATTAACCTTTGTCTAGCATCCCTACCAATTCCTTCAACTTGAGGTGATCGAGCTGGGGCATTAACTTGACTAAAATGACCATTGCCTCACTTTTGCTACTCATGTTCTCTAGTGGGGCTATTTCTAGCTCGTTACCTGTCTTCTCAGATAACAGTCACTAAAATAGCTACCAAATCAGTAAGCCTATCTAAGCGGTCACCCATTGATTGAGGCGTGAAGCTTCCTTCTTGCCCCTAGCCATGTCGAGTTCCACTTTCTTGGTTTCCCAAAGTTCCTTAAACACTTGAATCTGACATTGATGATTACTCCATAAAATTGACATCTAATAATACCACTTGAAGTTCTTTCCAAGAATAACAACAGTAGATCAATAACCAATACTTCCAACATTACAACAATTATACAATAAACAAACAGTCAACCAAACTCTGTTTTGCATATTGAAAATAAGGGAAAACAGAGTACATAACACTTTTCAACTACCAAACTTGAATGTTAACAATAGAACCTTTATCACAAGAGAGTAATGACAAACCACTCAATGAACATAGTAGTAGAATCTAGCTTCAAATGTAGCTAAGATCTGATACCAAGATGATACAGACTCATGGATGAACATACAAGCCCAATATCATGCATAACTGAAGGGAATAGGTCTGGACCATGAGATGGTTCAAAAGATAAATGCAATCGAAGGATGAGCAAGGGTTCCTATGTATTGACGATGGATATGATGCACTAACGCCTTACACGAACTCAGGTCACACTTGATATGACACGCAAGTATGGTTGGAGGGTACTCACCACTAGTCTATGCTTAATAGGCTAGATAAGAGTGGCTTAAGAGTAAGTAGAAGGGACACTTAGCTCAAGAGAGTGAGAAAGTTCAATGTATTCTCTACATATCCATCATTACTGGTATTACAATTTTGCAGGTATTTATAATACCTAATTAAGGTAAGTCCTAGGTTATAGGAAATTACAGAAAAGGATTTCTACTAGTTAGGAAAAGGGGAATAATTTATAGGGGTATCAATATAATCATGCCAAAAGAATATCCTTTTGTCAAAAAGGATAGTATGGATGTCAGAAAGGATAATGCATGCATAGTTTTGCTTATTCTATGGTCTTAATAATACTGCAAGCCGAGTAGGGGTAGGCCATGATTAGGTCTGGTCGACATTAGCAATTTGCAACTCTAATTGCTAGGACTGGACAAACACTAGTTCAGGGTCGACTAAAATTTAAGTCAACCTTGGATGGTTAGCTCTTAACAATCATCAATTCAGCTTCAGCACTATAGGTTTGGATGTAACCTGATTTAGTGCTTAAACTAATGTGTTGTGGAAGGGTTAGCTTAGCATGTCAACCGATCACCTCAATAGTTTCGTAGATGGTATGGAGACAAAAGTAGCTCGGTAGGTCGGACTAAGGTAAGCACTACTCTTTAATGCTTAACTCACATCGAATAGCTCAGCGAACCATTTGAGCTAGCCCTTGAGTTCGAGAGTGTGTGATTGGTCCTTAATCCCAATCATCAACATTAATGCTTTACCACATTCATTTCAAAGTATTTGGAGGCTTGAGTATATATTTGTTTGTGCTTATAATTAGTTAGTTATGTGCATGCTTGTATGTTTGGTTGTTGGTTTAATCATGAATGAAGTGTTGTACTTGTTGTTGTATATGTTGCTTTGACTAGTTGTCTAAAACTAGTTGATCACCTTAAAAATAGTCTAACCTTAACTTAACCTAAGCCATAACTTGACACCTATTGTAACCCATTAGGGGACAAATAGGATTCTCCAATCAAATGCTAAACCCTTCAAAAGGGATAGCTAAAAAAGTCCCTTCCTCGCCTTTAGTTGATCTAAGTGATAAAAGGGGAGGTTACGACAAGGTTAAGGATGCTTGTTCAAAGGTAGTTATAGGAGAAGGGATGTCTTCATTGCACAAGCCTAAATTTGGCTATGAGATGTTGCATTGTGCTAAAGCTCATTTAATCTAGATTAGAGTGGGCATAATTTCTTTAATCTCATGGTAGATCGGATAGCATTGTGCAATTGAATTTGTTGATCATGCATGGCATTAACTAACTTGATTATTGACCTTGATTATGTTATATTTGTAGACACCTCATTTTTACCTCCCTTTATTTTTAAAATTTTTAGAATAGGGCAAAGGGTCCCAATTTACGAAAAAATAAAAAAAAAATTAGAAAAATATAGGAAAATAGGAAACAAAAAGAAAAGAAAAGATTTACATCATTTGAAATAAAGTAGAAAATTTTAATAGTTAGTACTTTTTAGGTTTTAGATAATAAAAATAATAAGGGAAATTTTAAGCCTAGGCTTAGAATTTCCCTTCTTAGAATTTCCCTTATTATTAGATTTATATCTAGCCTAAGCCGATCTAGTGCATATATGCAATTTCATTGTATATATGGATAAGGTGTAGGCCAACAACCTGATAATAATACACATACACAAGCACAAGCACAAGCACAAAGAAGACTTAGGTTTGAATCCTACCAAAGGCACAAAATGCCTTTTGTTTTTTGTTCACAAAACACACTCGCCATGTGTTAAAAAATTACTAGGCCATGTGTCAAAAAATTAATAGGCCACGTGTCTGGTTATGACACATGGCACCTCATGATTGGGTTATGCCTCCCAACTCTATAGACACGTGTCAGCTATGTGGCAAGACACATCAACACCACGTCATCAGCCATGCATCTTTGAAAGACACATGGCATGATGTTATTGGTTTTCCCAAGTTGAAGTGGCAGCATGTTAACGTTACATCAGTTCGCTTTCTTTCCCTTTCCTTCATTTTCTCTAGAAATCTCACACATCCCCCTAAGTTAGCTAACTTCATGATAATTTTTATCCCTTTTTCCTTGCAATTTCATTGAATTAATGATGAAATCGCGAAGTATACTCAGGATACATTTCATTCATACCAAAATCGCATCTAAATACATTCATTCGAGGGGTTAAAATGCCAATTGAAAAACTAAAAAAATATTAAGACCCTAATTTTCCTCCTAGATAAATCTGCTTGATTCAAGCTTTTTCATCAAAAAACAAAGCTTCCTTTGCCTATCTAGAGTAAGAACAATCATCTAAGGATTTCATTTAACCATCAATTACATCCAAATCACATCAATTTTGGTTCTTTTTATCAAAATCCATTTATTTCGAAATCTTAGATTAATGGCATTTTTGGACTTTCTTAAGTGAAATCAAGCTTCAAAATGTATACATAGGTGTTTCTCTCTTAATTTCTAACATTAATCTACATTCAAAACACTCCATTAAAGCTGGAATTGGAGTTTTATTTCTCTAGACTACTAAACCCATGACTAATCTTTCTCTCTCTAAAATTCCTAACATTGCTACCATTTTTTAGAGAAGCCAGCACTCCCAACTACTTTCTCATCATCAAAACCCCTAAAAGCAACCTTAGTTCGATTCAACCCATCACTATTGAGCCCCAACGAACAACTTCTCTCTCTACCCATACAGTCATGCTTCGCCTACCATTGCCGCCACTCACCTAAGGGAAACAACCACACCATAACACTTTCTATCTACAAAAATGCCAACTTGACACCTCCTTGCTCCCCAAGAACTAATACAATAGCTCGCACAACCACTTTTTTTCTCTACCTCTAACCGCTCTCTACCATCAAATATAAACCCCCTCAAAACTACTACCTTCGAGCATAGCACCACCATGAAACCAATTTTCTTTAATGACTTTTACATGAAAATGAAGCTTCCCCTTCAAAATAACCCTTAGATCAAGCTATGACAACCACTCCATGCATTGTTACATCTTCTCCTCTCTTGCCATCCTAATCACAATCGGATCTGACTTGAAGATTTGAGTTCGCTCTGACCTGATCGAAGCTACCTTACCTACATGTGCCATATCCATCAAGTTTGGTCCTCTTATACTTTACTTTGCATATTGTTTTTATGTATTTTGTGTAATTTTTTTATTTATTTTATTTTATTTAGTGTAACTTCTAATGCATTGTAACTTTAAAAAAAAAAAAAGAAAAGAAAAAAAAAAGAGGAAAAGAAAGAAATAGAAAAAGGATAGAGAGGAATAGTTTATTTATTTTCTTTTCTTAATTCAAAACATAAAACAACAAAAAAAAATAAAAAAATAAAAAGAAAATTCATAAAAATAAAAGAAAATTTATTACTTAGAAAAATCCTTTTTCTAATAAAATAAATAAACTCTTTTTAGATTCAGGACTTCTTGTAGAATTTTATAAAAGTAAAACATTGATTTAAAACCCTTTTCTTTTAGGTATGTTTTCTATTATTTGAATATCTTTTCTATGATTTAAATATCTTTGCCATGACTTAAGCTTCTTTTCCAAAATTTAGGGTTCTCTTCTATAATTAAGTATTTTTTCCATGATTTAGGCTTTTTTTCTATAATTAGGTATTTTTTCTATAGTTGGGCATATTAGTCATGGTAATTGTGTATTTCATGAAAAGTTGTATTTAGGTATTTTAGGATTTTTCTAAAGATCTTGTTCGCTTAGAATTTTTCTTCAAATAAATAAAAATAAATAGGCCTTTTTTTCAAAAATTAAGATATTTCAAATTTTTCCCAAAAATAAGAACACCAAATTAGGACCTTTTCTTATTAGGTATTTTTCTTGCATAAAATTAAGTGGCCAAAGAACTTAAAGCTAATCATTTTCAAAAGTTAAAAGAAATCAACCCGCTTAAATTTTTTTGGAACGAACTACGAAAATTTGATCTTAAATAGTAGATACGTAAGCACTTGTATATGATTACAAAGCGACTTAAAATATGGAAAATTTTCTTTTTCCATCTTTTGTAAATAATCAATTTAATTAACTTAGTTGCATGTGATATGATTTGTTGTTTTTTTAAGATACTAATTGAAATCTAAAAAGGGTACTATTGAATAGTAAATCTAAATTTGGAAAATTAAAAGGTGATACTCATCAAGGATTTAATAAGATAGCTCTTGAATTCAAAACCTCTGGATTTCAAAAACCTTCTTTTGAATTTTTTTTTTTTTTACGCAACCCAATATTTAGATTAAAATCAATCCACCTAATTGATTTTAATTTAAACCTTTTCCCGACTCCAGTCTAGTGCCAACTTTAAGCGTTTTCAAAGCAAGCATTTTCAAAGCACGTTTTAAAACTTAGATTTTCTTAATTCTTAGTTAAGGGTTAATATTAAATGGGTAGGGTTTAATATTGATCGAATTAAGGAAAATTAATAAAAACTGAAAAAAAATCAAGTTCAACAATATTGTAGGTATGCTTCTATCTCCGCTCTACTTATTGAGCTATGGTTGCTCATTTCCTAATAGACTCCTTTTGTAGGTTAGGAATAATCGTACCAATGTACACCCATTCCATGTTGGTAGTTGACAATGTTGGAGAGTGAGAACTAATGAAGATGCAACTACATTATTAATTCTTTTAGATTTTTATTTATTCTTATGGAAATTAATTAGACCACTATGAGTGATTCAATAGTTTTTGAAGTCGAGTTTTGAGACAATACGAAATGTAAAACCCTTTATACTTATAAGCTTTCCTTATGTTTAATAAGTTTTATAAGAAGAATATATATTCAAAAATTATCTTTTAAGTCTTTCTAGGAGAAGTTAATGTACTACTATATAGGTTTTACAAAAATGTAGGTGCTAAGTTGGATGCTTTGAAGCTATATATGTAAAACCCAGTAAAAAAATAGATTATATAATAATAATAATAACAACAACAAATTTTAGAAATATAAAATAATGGAAGGAATATAATAATATAACAAAGGCTTGAAGACATAATATAAATTGTAATTGACTAACGATGCTAGGGGCAATATTGTTAGGGGAAAAGATTCAAACATTGATATGGTATGTAAATAGATATCAAGTGCTAAGAACAATACTGTGATGAGAAAAGGTCTAAATATTAGTATGGTATGTGATTAAACATTAATGCTACGGGCAATTTGGTTTAGGAAAAATTTATACTTCCCACTAAATCAAATAAACATAACTTACATTGCCATAACTCCCCATCACCAAAAATATTACAATACTTTTCCAGGGAACTTATAGTATTTAACTCGACCCCAAATCCTTAATCAAGATTCATGTTATTGAAAAAGATATTTAATAAGAATTAATCTTTCCTTTGTATTCAAGTAAGTTAACCTTTTATCTCCATTTTACTTTTTCCAATTTATGTTTAAGGGCTCATTTGAGTTTTAGAAGGAGGTGTTGTTATTGTTAATGTGATGGTGGTAATGTGGTTTGGTGTAGATTACATATTAGTAGTGTCACGGAGTGGTATTAGGATGTACGGTATGTGTATGTGTTGTGTAGTCGCGTGTATGTCTATCTGTGCAATCGATGGTTGTATGCATTAGTGTGGAGGATGTGTATCATGTGTGTGTGAGTACTATAGGGGAGGGCACAAAAGAAAATAGCAAGAGAGGGAAAGAAAAAAGAAAACAACAAGATGAAATAAAAAAGAATAAATAAATAAATAATATATAATTATGTATATTATGTAAATATATTATGAATAGTAGGTATATATATGAAATGTTTGTATAATAGAAAATGAGGTATATAATATGTGATGTTCGTATGTACATATAAGGATGGTGTGTGTGTATTATGTGACATTGAAAAGTATATGGAAGGACATAAAAAGATATGTAGAGTATGGTTTGAAAACTCGAATGTTGAGACTAAGGGTTGAATAAAAACAAAAGAATGTTGAGTTGAGTTAAAGATCAATGAATTGAGTTTTGAATCTAGTATTGTATTTTATGACCAAGTGATAGGAATCACGTAGTGTTAGACCTCATTGAAATAGGAATACTAGATACTAGATACATGTTTATTGAATGTGTGTGTTAGGCTAGCAAATATAAATTAGACTAAATTGAAACTTAGACTAAATTGTATTGCTAGTTGTGCTTAGTTTCAACCACCCACTGGTCGGGTTAGTAGTGTTGGTGAGGTACATGGTAATCTTTGCGCAGTGTTGTTTCTTGTGGAGTCTCGTACTAAAATGACCCAAGTAGTTTTAGGATGATTTTTGGCACTTGAGTGACTAAGGAGGACCTAACACCAATACCTATATAGTATTTATATATTATATGTATAGGGGTCATGAGTAACCCCAAGTCTCAAAACGTTAAGATTGTACTATTTGTGGAATTAAATGATAAGATTTAAAACCAATTGTTTATTATATTTATATTGATACTTATGTGTGTGCTTAACCCGTTACATATGTGTTCATGCGCATGTGTATGGTATTCTATACTAGGTGTTAGCTCAACCTTTGAGGAATTGTTATTTTTCAACTATAGGTTCAAGGAATGAAGTTTATGGTGGTTATTTTATAGAGGATATAAGTTATGATTATCCATATTATGATAAGGAGAGTGATCTCAGTTATTATGGTAACATAGTAAGGACATCATGGTTTAGCTTTTTACAAGTGAACTATTGAGGATCATATATTATTGTTTCATGCTATACATGTTGATTATTTAGAGTCGCTTGTGACTCCTTTAGTTGATGTTATTAGGTTGTCACTCGTTAGAGCTATTAGACTTCAGGTTGTTTATCTTGGAGTTATATCGTATTCAAGTTCATTCACTCATAACAGTTAGGTTCATTTATTATTGTGATATGTGGAAATTGGGTGGTTAGGATTCCTCTTGTATTCAAATTTGAGATTATTAAATTGTAGGTCATTAGAGTTCATGTAATTATTTTGTAGATTTTAGATAGGTTGTAGGTTCTTAGACACTTTATGTATTAATAGAAGCTAGGGATACGTAGTAGGTTATAGTGTTTCAAGTTCTGGGATGTTACAATATAGTTTGGTCTACCTTGTGTGAACCAAGTCTATGGTAGTAGGTATAAGGTCAACTTCTCTCTTAGAATGGCACATTTGGCGAAGTTGGTTATAATTCTATCACTTGGGGCATGACATAAAATTGCATTTACATGAGCAATCTAACCACTCCTTGTGGTCTAATTTATAAAACTAAGATCGATGACCTACTCCCAAGCAACTCCTTATTGCTATCTAAGTTCCTAAACTCTATATCTAGATGCCTGAGTATACTAACTAACTGATGTTGTTCTTAATACCTATGCATGTCATGTATATTAGCATGAAATTTGTATGACATTTAAATTGTTGATACTGATTTAATACTCAAATGTGATAGGATTGTTAGATATATGATGTATATACTTATGTATACTTTATATATCTTTCTCATTTTTAGTTGTACTCACTTAGCTTAAAACATAAATTGCGATGTTAGCATATCTAACCTTAGGTATCAAAGACAATGCAAGCTTAGATCTAGAAGCTAAGTTGGGTAAGTGAGAGCAAGTAGTTGCTAGATCATGTGTCAAGTTTTGAGATGTTGCTTTACAAGAAAGTTCTTCATAATATGTTATTAGGATTTCATATTATTATGATTAAGGACGTAAGGAGTGTAGTTCTCAGTTAAGTTAGGAATAGTATCGAAAAGTTGAAATGTGATATTTCGGGTATGGCCCATGTTTATAATGTTTCTGCTATATTATTAGTTCATAATGAAAAGAAGTTTTGAAAATTCTACATGTTTATGGAGTTAAGTTGACAAGTGGTTACTAGTTTAGCCTTACAGTTAATCTGGGGATGTCATAATGAACGATCTCTTAAGCAGCAAGTGTTGAGAAAAAAGTATAAGCAAATACTTTAAGTAGTGAGACATCGCATCCATGCTATCGCTTTTTCCTTCTTTATATATATTTTTTTTTCATTCTTTTGCATTTAATTTCTTAAAAAAATTTATATTTTGAAAATGTATACTTCTTTTTATATTTTCACATTTATCATAACTTCTAAAAGTATTCATCAACTTAAAAATTTAATTTTTAAAATTTTCAATAGTTATGGGTAATATATATACACATACACACACATGTACATATATGTGAAAAGGATTCAATCTTAATTCAATTTTCTAAAATACTTAAAGTTTTAGTTTTCAACTAATTTACAATAAAATCCATTTTCCACAATAAATCAATAATTTTTAAAAAATAAAATTATCATAATAAATTCATAATTTTTAAAACAACATTTGATTTTCATAAGAAATTAATAATTTTTAGAAAAAAAACACTAAGTTAATAATAATTAATTATTTTTCATAAAAATCCTAAAATTCATAAAAATTAATTATTTTTATAAAACCTCAACTTTGATTAACAATCAATTATTTTTACCAAAAGATTCTAAAATTTTATTATTACAATTAATTGTGCACATAAATATTCAAAATTAATAACATTATTAGTTTATTTCTTGAAAACATGTCAAAATTTAATATCTTATTATTTCATCAAAAATAGTTTTCTTTTTTTTTTCAATTAACTTCTAAGATGAATCTAATAATATCTACTTTGAAAAAAAGGAAGACTTTTAACCATTAAATGGAAAACTATATCTAAAATAACATTAAAAAATAAGTCATCCAAGAGAGAATAAAATTATTATACAAGATATCCACCAATATCTTGCTCGACCAAATAGTTTCTAGCTAAGTATTGAAAGTCACATGGTAAGTTTTAAGTAGCAACTTTCTGAAATTTCCTCTTACAAGGTAAGGTATAGATATGGTGTCTTTATAACCTATACTTGCTATAGGTTTTATGATACCTTGTACCCACTCTTTAAAGTTTATTAAAATAATATAAAATATACATTAATGAAAAAGAAACTTATATTTTCTTCAATTAAGAAAAGTACAATATTATATTGTTGTTTAAAAGAAATGATTCAAAGCCAATGCAAACTATAAAACTAAAGCTAATAATTAAAACCTAAAAAAAATAACTTTAAACTTTACAAGGCAATAATTGTTGTTAATTTGAATTGAATTTCTATCCACTTTTCTTTTTTGTACACTTTATACGTTTGCTACTTAATTATCTTACTATAAATGGTGCTATTTAATATTTAGCCTCCATGTAGTGTTTGAAAAGTAATCTTTTGGTATAAAAAATAAAAAATATAATAAAAATTACCATAAAAAATGATGATGTTAAAATTTATGGGGAAAAAAACACTTTGTAAGTTCCGTAAGTATCTTATATCTTGTAAGTTTTATAAGGTACAGGCTCCAAAATGGTTTCAAAATGTTACAACACGGGTTTTTGGTTACCAAAATCTAGAAACCTCTAAAAGATAGAGTACAAATGTAACACCCCAAACTCAAGACACCATAAACTGCTATGTATCCCTAGTCCTCTACCAATACGTTAGTATAAATCTGAGACTAAATCTCTAATTCATCAATAGATAACATCTACTAACTTTATTAAATATTGAGCTCCAATTACAAGAGTTCAAATATCTCTAATGATACTTTACATGAAAGGAAATGAATTCAAAAACACATATGACTATGTAGAAATTAACAACATTGTCTCACAATAAGAACATAATTGGAAATAAATGATAACTCTTAAGAATGGGAATAATCATCGTAATAGTAATTGTTAGTATAAGCGTCTTCAAAATAGTGGGCATCTCCCCTATCCTCATAACTAACATAACCCTCATAGTCAACTTGATAACCATAACTAATAGTATCTCCAAAATAATCATTATGACTTACAACTATAGAGAAAAAGAAGGGTAAGCCAAAGTTTAGTATTTAATACATATACACATGCATGTAAACAAACCATACATAGTCTCATGTGTTAAACGCAAGCAAGTGAATCATGCACAACAAGTTATTTATCTTTATATTAGTCAATCACATACGATACAATGAAGGTTCTCATAACCTTCGTCACAACATAGTCTAATTCATCATCCTAGTAGATGGGTGTATCTCTTCGAGCTCCTCTACAATCTACAATTAGGCATACTACTTCAAGCCCTTCTACAACCTTACGGTTTGGCCTATCACTTTGGGCCCTATCTACCTCAACCAAGATCTACCTCGAATCATTTCCATACGAGACTCTACTAAGGACAATGCATTGCATGGATTATCGAGGTTGCCCTTTAGGGAACCGCCACTCTTGGCCTTTAAACCAAGCTACACATAAGTAGCAAGCATAGATAGCTTAAACTGGATATTCAATTAGTCATTTTATGCATATATAAAAATATAAAATCTACTCTAATAATCTTAAGAAACACACGAATGTCGCATACCTAGAGTCCGTCAAAAGAAGTTGATGTTACTCTAACTTCAAAAGATAAATTTGTAAAGAAATGATAAATAGAAATCACTTTAGTAAGATTTTATAACTTCCTATAAGTTTCCCAAGGGTTTTAGATGAAATCCTAAATGAAATACAACTAAACCTAAATTAGAAAGATGAAGGGAAGCAACTACAAGGATCACAGTTAAGAATCACGCTTGTGATCATTTGTAAAAGGTGAAGCAACAAGTCCATGCCCTAGATCATAGTCACAGACTTAGCTATGTTTCACTAAGGAAAGACTACACCCTAGATCGTAGCGATGAACTTTAGCCATGATACTCTCAACCTTAATTTTCCTATGAAAAACTTTACATCCAACTCTCTAAAGTAGATCATGGTTAGGATGATGCCTATGATCTTTGATCATGATCTTGCTACTTCGAAAATCCTGCCTAAAAAACATAACTACACACCCTACATTGAAAATCTAATCTTAACCTTAACCAATAAACATCGAAATCTCTACCCTTTTCAACCCAATACTCATCAAAACATCCAAACAACACTTCTTTAATCTAAGAACTTTCATAAAAGATAAAGAATTGTATAGGCGAAACCATATTACTATAGTAATTAGAGAATCCCTAATGTGACACTCTACATTTTTTCAATCCCATAATCATTCACAACGTTAGGAAATGCAAACAAATTCTTTAGAATCAAGCCAATGCTCAACTAATAAACATTAAGGCACTTACCAATGATTTCTTCTAAGGTTTGCGATGAGTCTCGCAAATTCCAACTTTTTTTGCACCCTCTTCTTGCAATACAGGTAGACTACTATTATGATTGTGATTTTCTGATGAAATCCTACAATATCCTACAAAGTTAGGGTCTTACAATCAAGGTCTCACCAAAGCTAATGTTGTTGAGTTCTCTTCTACCACACAAAGAAGTCTAAATGAGACTCTTAAATAGAAAAGGGTATTTTTGTGTAAAGGCTAAGGTAAGATTTTTAAGTATTTCCAAACTTACCCCTAGCACCTTTTATTATTTACCTGGTCACCCTTCATAAAAATAATTCATTTTTAATAATATGACTTTATTTTATTTTCTATACATTTTTTGTTTTTTGTTAGGTGTTACATCTTACTCCCCTTAAAGAAATTTTTGTCCTCAAAAGTTACTTAATTCTTATAATACCCTTGGGTATTTCCTTCTTATCTCTTCTTCCAATTCCCATGTAGGTTCATGTTCAAAGTGGTTTTCTTACTACACCTTGACATAAGGTATCTTCCATCTTCTTAGTTCCCAAACCTTGGTATCCATTATCTTTACCGATCCCTCTACTGTCAATAAATTCAATTATAACTCCAACTATTTAAGTGTTACGATCAAAGCCTTTGGGTTGCTTCTTGAGCATCATCTTGATCCTTATCAGGCACATACTTCTTTACCATTGACATATGGAATATGTCGTATACCCCCATTAAGCCAGGTAGCAATGTTAACCTATAAGCTACCTCGCCAATCCTTTCCACTACCTTAAATGGATCGACATACCTGAGGCTTAGCTTCCCTCTTAAACCGAATTTAACTACACCTTCAATAGTAGATATCCTTAGTAGAACCAAATCTCTCTCTTCAAAATTCCAAAGGATACTACTTCGAGTCAACATAGCTTTTCTATTTACTTTAGGCTGCTTGCATACTGTACTTGATTACCTATGCCTTATCAATAGTCTCTTATACTAACTTAGGCCGTAGAACTTGTCCCTCTCCAACTTCATCCTAATGCAAGGGAGACCTGCACTTCTTTCCATGCAATACTTCATATGAAGCGACTTGTACTGTAGCTTAGTAGTTATTATTATAAGCAAACTTGACTAAAGGTAAGTGTTCGTCCCAATTACCTCCAAAGTTAAGTATGTAGGCTCTAAACATATCTTCTAAGATTAGTATAGTCCTCTCAGACTGTCTATTGGTTTGAGGATGAAAAGCCATACTAAACTACACCTTAGTACCTAAGGACTTCTGTAAACTTTTCTAGAATCTGCTTACAAATCACATATCTTTGTTAAATGTTATTGTAATTGGAATCCCATGAAGTCTCACTATCTCTTATACATACAGCTTAGCCAACCTCTCTAACTACAATCCAATCTTATGAGAATAAAGTAAACTATCTTCATTAGCCATTCTACTATCACGTACACTATGTCATGCTTTTCCTTAGTCTTAGGGAAGTGCGTGATGAAATCCACTATCACATGCTCTTACTTCTACGTTAAAATAGGCAAGGGTTGTAACTCTCTAACTAACCTTTTATGTTCAATCTTTACCACCTGACATGTCGTACACCTAGAAATATACTCTGCGATTTTGCGCTTCATGTTATTCCACCAATAGTGCTTCTTTAGGTCCTTGTACATCTTGGTACTTCCAAGAAGAGTATAGTACCTAGAGCGATATGCTTCTCTTAAAATTTCTTGCTTCAATTCTTCTTGGTTTGGTAAACACAACCTGCATCCATACCTTAAAACACCCTTAGCATCAATATTGAATTCAATTGCCTTACCTTACTCCATTTTATTCTTGATCTCCAAGATGCCTACATCTACAAACCATGCAACCTCTATTTTATCCATAAGAGTTGGTTGAATGCTCAGATTTTCCAATCTAGTCCCTACCTATCAAATCACTATCTCCAACTCCCATCTACACATGTCCTCTAATAGAGATTTCTATAGTGTGACCAGTGCTGCTATATTGCATTGTTTCTTTCTACTAAGAGCATTTGCCACCACATTTGTTTTAC
Source organism: Lumnitzera littorea (assembly GCA_024138015.1). Lineage (NCBI taxonomy): Eukaryota > Viridiplantae > Streptophyta > Magnoliopsida > Myrtales > Combretaceae > Lumnitzera > Lumnitzera littorea. The sequence goes on from JAMXBB010000001.1 coordinate 49,107,177, forward strand.
TTAGATGATACTGAATGCTAACATCATAGTATTTGATTAACTCCAACCACCACCTCTATCTTAGGTTTAGCTCCTTTTATGTTAATATGTATTTCAAACTCTTATGTATATAAACACTTGATACCTTTTGCCATATAGATAATGTCTCTAAAGCTTTAAAGCTAAAATGGCTACTGTTAACTCCAAATCATGAGTAGGGTAGTTTTTTTCATATGGTTTTAACTATTGGGAAACATAGGCAATCACCTGTCTCTCATGTATCAGAATATACTCCAATCCTTGTATGAGAGCACCACTATAAATAACGTACTTCTTACCACTTTAGGGCAATGTTAACACTATGGCTGAAACAAGTATCTCTTTTAGCTTTACAAAGCTTGCCTCACACTCTTCATCCCAAATAACACTCTTTATCCCAAATAAATTGTTCTCCCTTTTGAGTCAATTTAGTGAGTGGTGCTACTATTTTAGAAAATCCTTCTATAAATCATCTATAATAACCTACTAACCTAAGAAAACTTCTAATTTTAGTCACCATATGGGGTCTAGGCCAATCTATCATTGTTTTAGCAATTTCTAGTTCAACAAAAATACCCTCCTTATTTACTACATGCCCAAGAAAAGATACATGTTCAAGACAAAACTCACACTTATGGAACATAGCATATAGTTTCTTTCCCTATAATCTGCTCAACACCATCCTTGAATGCTTTACATGGTCTTCTTTGTTTTTAGAGTACATCAAAATGTCTTCTATAAAAATGGCAACAAACTTATTTGAGAAATCTCTAAAAACCATGTTCATTAGATTCATGAATGTTGCTAGTGTATTGGTCAAGCCAAATGGTAGCACTAAAAACTCATACAAGCAATAGCAAGTTCTGAAAGCAATCTTTTGAATATCCTCTTCCTTAATCCTCAGTTGGTGGTATCTTAATGTTAGATCAACTTTAGAGAATACCTGAGCTCCCTGCAACTCATTGAATAGATCATCAGTTTTAGGGAGGCAATACTTGTTTTTTATAGTTACTTTGCTCAACTCTCTATAATCAATGTATAACCTCATGTTATTGTCTTTCTTTTTGACAAAAAGCATAGGTACATCCCATGCTGACACACATGGCCTGATAAAAAGCCCTTCTCCTATAGTTCTTCTAATTAAGTCTTTAATTCCACTAACTCTATTATGAGCCATTCTATATGTAGGCTTTAAAATTGACTTAGTACTAGCACCAAACCAATATTGGACTCAATCTCTCTAACAAGTGGTAAACTAGGAAAGTCTTCTAAAAACACATCTAAGAATTCGTTCACTATCAAAACTTCTTCAATTTTCTTATCTTTATTTGCTTGTAAGGTTATGGTAGCCAACTTGCCTTTACCCCACAATTTGTAAGTAGGACCATCTACCTACCTTTGCCCTTCCAACTTTAAAGAGAATTGCTCTTCTCTTGGGGAATCAAAATATATAACCATGTTATGGCAATTTATGGTGGCATGATACTTGGATAGCTAGTTTACTCCAAGTATTACATCTAAGTCCATTATATCAAAAACCCATAAGTTTATAGGCAACGCCAATCCTTAAACGTCTATGTGCACTTCTCTATAAAGCCGATCTAGCACTACTCCTACCCCTAAAGGAGTATCGACACTCAAAAGATCACATAGCAATTTAGGTTTTAAATCACAGGCATGTATAAATGCATTAGATATATACAAGTATATAGCTCCAATGTCAAATAGTACAAAAGCACTAGCAAAGTTTACAAAGATTGTACTTGCCATGGTGTCTTATTCAAGATACTCTTGATGCTGCTATTGTTGTAAGGTAAAGGCATAGGCAGGAGCTGACTATCTCAATCCTTATGGTTTACGAACTAGAGCTTTAACTTGTGCCCTTACTAGGTGTTGTACTGGAACCTACTGTAGGACCATAGCTATCTACCTTTCCATTGCCCTACAATCAACCACCTTATGACCCTTCTATGTACAAATATTGTAAAAAGATTTGTATAATCAACTTATCATTACATGTCCTACTGGAGTGCCTAGCTTTACTATAGGAAAAACAAGCTGCTTTTGGCCAACTACGATGACTCAACTCATGCGGCCCCATATACTAAGGACATCTTTGTATTGGGGCTACCATAGGGGGTAAAGGTGATGGCAAGAACTAATAAGCTAGCCTAAGCTAGTAAAGCCTAACTGGAATCGCTATAGGTTTAGCTACTACCATGGCATCTTATATACAAGCCTCTTTCCTTTATCCTATCGATTACTACTCAAACATGCTCTTTTCCTTAACACTACTCTTGACCTTTGGAGTTACTCTTCACTTCACTTTTTATTTTGCTCTATGCTTTTTACTCTTTCTACAGTATCAACATAAGTTGTCGACTAAAAGTAGCCTACCTCATAGTGTAATTCTACCTTTAAACCCCTAAGAAAGTGATGAGCTTGAAACTTATCATTAGCCTTGATAGGCTCTGGCAAAAACTAACTTAGGCAGTTCAACTCCACCTCATACTCAGCAACTAATATATTACCTTATTAACAATTGTAATAGGTAGCTTCCATAGTGTCTCTCATACTGTTTAGGAAGTACTTGTTATAAAACAACTCCTAGAACCTTTATAGTCAATCACTCTTCTAGTTAACTTATGCTCTCCTTCCCACCAATCAAGCATTGATCCCTATCGAGTTTGGTTTTCCACCTTCCCAATTCTTTTATAAAATTAAGTCCTCTTTAAATTGATCAGTACTAAACTCTACATGTTTAATATCGATTCTTAACTAAGGTTTAAAGAAAACCATATTTTTTTTTCGAAAAAGTATTGGAGTTGCCACCCAACTAAAGTCAAGAAAAAAAGTTAAGTTAAAACCAATTGATGGATTGATTATAACTTAGCTATCAATCTATCGATTAAAAAACCAATTTATAAAATGATTTTTTTTTTTTTTTGAAAACAAGATATCTAAATTCGAAGGCTAATTTATTAAATCCTAAACAGGTACCACTTTTTAATTTTCCAAATTTAACTTCACTTTTCAAATATATCCTTTTTAATTTCTAAAACAACTAATAATGTTACACGTGACTAAATTAATTAATTTGCACTAATATCTACAAAGATGGAAAAAATAAAAATTTTCATATTCTAACTTGTCTTGTACTTACGTACGGGTATCTATGTACTCGCTATTTAGGATTAAACTTCCATAACTCGTTTACCAAAAATATAGCAGGTTGATTGATTTTAGTTTTGAAAAAACCTGCATTTTCATTCTTTACATGTTTCAATTTGTTTAAAAAAATTTTCTAAAGCGTCCTAAATCAAGATTTATTCTGGAAAGTTATAAAACAAGCTCTAATTTAGAAAAACTAGTTTATTTATTTTTATTTTATCTTCATCGAAAAATTTATTTTTCTAAGTGTTAAAAGTAACTTCATTATTTTTATTATTATTCTATTTTTTTATTTTTATTATTTATTTTTTTACTTTTATTTTTTATGGAAATCCAAAAATAGAATACTTCTTCTTTTTTTCCTTTTTTTCTATTTTTTTCTTTTCGGTTTTTCTTCTCTTTTTTTTTTTATTACATTTACAAATCATCTTACAAACAAATAAAATAATAAAAAATAAATAAATAAAATAATATAACACAAAACCAAAACAGGAAATGGGGAATTAGACTAAATTGTGTATAGGTCAAGGGTGGTTCAAATTTGGGGCCCTGGTTCAAGTCAGCTGGGTTGGATCTCGGGTTAATCACGAATTTGGGTCAGCTTCTTAGGTACATGATGGCAGTGACTAGGATGACGCTTTGGAGGCTGCTTCAGCGGCCAAAATCAACTAAAAAAGCTACTTTCATGGCTATTCCATTGGGGATTGGAGGGTTTGTTTCAATGCCACTACGTTTGGTAGCTATTAGTGGTGGCTGTGGTGGTAGGTCAGGCAAGGAGTGGCCATGTGCGAAGGGTTGGGATGTCGAATGGTTGATAGAACTGTAGATTATGCTAAAGTGGTGCTATTGCTTTGTAGCTATTGTATATAGTAGCTGACGTCTGGACTGGAGATGGTTGTTTATGCTGTACATTTGGGTTCATTGGATTGCTATCGGTGTAAATGTGGATGAAACAGAGGACAAGGGATGGCGGTGTCAGGCTTGATTTATGTGTATAGGGAGCTATACTAAACTAGTATATTTAATGGACTCGTGTTGTTGGTAATGCATGTATCTGTTATTGGAGTATCGCAGTGTTAGCATGAGTAGGCTGATCATGTGTGTGTGATGGTATGAACTGGGATCGTGTGTAGGACTGTGTTAGAGATCAGGTGGTTTAGTTAATGATGAATAATTCTTAGAGTTGGTTCTTGGTGATTGGTGCGGGATGAAGTGTTATTCGTTATTATACGAAAGAGAGAGAGAGAGAGAAAGAAAGAGATAAGATCCCCCCTATTTGTCTGTCTGTATATTGGTTCAGTTTAGGTGAAAGAGAGGACCGCATAAGGGGGGAATGTAGGGAAAGAGAGTTGGTTTAGACAAAGAGAGAGACGGCCAAGAGTGAGAGAGTTTGAGGGTAAGAGAATCGAAAGAGAAAGAGAGAGAATGTATGGTCTGACCTTCTTTTAGTGGACACTCCCCTTCCTCCTCCCCCCTTTTGTGTTTATTCTTTTTAAAAAAGAAAGTGAAAGGAGGAAGAGGAAAGGGGAGAAGAAAATGGGGGAAAAGAAGATGTGATGTCCAAACAAATCACTGAGTGCCATGTGTCATGAGTAGACACGTAGCCTAGTAATTCTTTGACATGTGGCAGCATGTGAGGTATAGGAAAAGAAACAAAATAAAAAGCATTTTCTGTCTTTGATGAGACTCGAACCTAAGACCCTAAAGTTATGTCCATGCACAAATCTGTTAGGCCGTTGGCCTATATCTTGTCTATATGTACAATTAAATTACACATATTTCAAATTTAAGCCTAGACCTAATGGCTTTTTATTCAAATTTATTTAAATTGAAATTCTATTCTATTTAAATGACTTAAAAATTTATTATTTTCTAAATTCCCTAGTTTTTTCAAATCTGTGACTTTTCAAATTTCTCATATATTATTCTAAATTTTTCCATTTTTTGTATTTTTTTCTAAATTTCTTATTTTTTATGCTTTTTCTTATTTTCCTATTTTTTGTATTTTCTTGAATTTCATATTTTTAGGTTTTGTTATTTTTCTATTTTTTTTTGTATTTTTTTCCTAAATCTCTTTCTTTTTTTAGGTTTTCATTAATTTCTTTTTTCCTCCGCCCCTAATTTTAGACCTTTTAACCTAAGAAAATAAAAAGGAGGGCAAAAATGAGGTGTCTACAATCCCTTTATCATGTAAGTAGCATAACTTAACTTGCGATCATCTAACATCCCAAAAGCTATAAAAATCTTTTCAATGTCCTTAATATAATGATTTGCTTCAACCAAGTCTTCCTTCTTAGGGTTAAAAGGATTCACTTACTTAGTAAACTAGTCTATGGAGAACTATTCCTCCTGTCTCCCAGCCAAAACCCCCAACATATGGTTTATGGTTTTAAGCAACTATACACTATCAATTGGCACTTATCCAGGTTATGGTACTGGGTCATCCTATACCAGATAATCTCTTTGTAGTGGTTATCTACCCTACTTAGCAAACTCCAGTTATGGGAATTGCCTACCTTAAAATCACCCCCACCCCACCCCTACGCAGAAGACTACCTAGATCCTACCCCCCCTCATTTCTCTCCATAAGGGCACCCTGACCTCTCATGGAATTGCCATTTGCGAAGCTTCTTCTAGGTAGCATTCTATGAAAAATACAAGGAAATAAGAGAAAGATAAATAACTAGGATCAAAAGAAAGGGTACGATCATGGAGCAAGAAAGATAACCTCATGAGATAACAAACACTAAGAAAAGCTAGAATAGACATGAGCTATCTAACTTACACTTAAATTACGTTTTCACCTTATTCTCAACTCTCTTTCTTCTTTATAGCAATCCATCTCCTAGGTTTCCTAAGATGCATCAACTTAAGCTCTATTACTACTTAATCTATAACGCCCCAAACTCAAGGTGCCATAGACCGCCACATATCCCTAGTCCTTTATTAACACATCAAGCTATAAATTCGAGACTAAAAACTCTAATTCATCAATAGATAACATCCACTAACTTTATTAAATACCAAGCTCTAATTACAACCACTCAAATATCTCCACCAATACTCTACATGAAAAGAAATGAATTTAATAACACATATAACTTTTTAGAAATTAACAATATTGTCATGCAACAAGAACTAGATTGGAAATAAATTGTAACTCCTAATAATGGGAATAATCATTTGGTGTGCCTAGGAGCTTAGTTATCACTAGGACTTATCGTAGAAAATCTAAACTAAATAGGTCCTTTGAAATATAAAAAAAAAAAAATAGAGGGAATTGGTCCAAGGATGAACTAGAGTAGCTAACGTGAAGCTGCTTAAAAGATATGACTCACCAACAAACACAACATGACTTGACACTTTACTTGATATGATGTACAAGTTAATGTTAAGGTCCATCTGCCACTAATCCTGAGTTACTTGGCAAGATTAGATAAGAGTGTATGAAAAATGGACTTGAAGAGAGTTGTCTCACAAGAACAGGAAATTCAATGTCTAACTATCAAGTTCGATTCTGGCTTATAAGGGAAAGAGACTATTTATAGTAAATCCTTAAGGCAACATTACAAATAAAGAAATTACAAGAAAGTATATACTAGAAGGGGATTCCTAGTACATACAAAAAAGGGTACAAATGACAAAAGAAAAAAAGTGAAAAGTAATACAATGTCAAATGAAGTGGACAGGTGGTAGTACAACACTGATCTCGTACGAAGATTCTCTAAACATAGCAAGTAAGGGGGATGAAGATGTAGTGGCAATAAAGAGGCCTAAAAAAGAAGAGGGTGATAAGAAAAATGGTAACAAACAGAAAGAAACTACTTAGCCGGTAAGTGAGTCCTCGTTACTCGGTCGGTAAGTGAGTCCTTATCACTCGACAAGAACCTCTCAGCAGTAGTTGGTCAAATTACTTAACAGAGGGTCCTTGGTAAGGGAATAGTCAACATTATCACAACTGAGAGTATAGATCAACGTATAACAATGTAGGAAGCTCAAGGAGTTCAGCTACCTTCTTTCGGTGTAAAGTTTCTTGTCATTGGCAAGTTCCCGAGAGAGGATTCTTCAGGTGAGAGATTGGAGGCCTTAGAGCCATGTGTGAGTAATGGGACCAATGGTCGACAATTCATTAATCCTTCGGGGTTGTTGAAGATTTGCCCATAAATCTTGGTCCTTGTCATCATCAAGCACATAGGGAGTTAGATCGGCAACTTTGAATGTGGTAGATATGTCAAAACCTTTGTGTAGCTCAATCTCATAGGCATTATCATTAATGCGCCTTAGGATCCTGTAAGGTCCATCCATTTTGGGAGATAGTTTATTTATCCTCTTGCTAAGAAAGTGTTCCTTGCTAAGATGGACCCAAACAAGGTCCCCAAGGGTATAAACAACTCATCTCCTTCCTCGGCTTCCTACTTCCTTCTATCAGGCTACAGTTTTAGCCAATTGCTCGGCAATCTTTTTATGTAACCTTTAAAATTCCTTAGTATGTTGTAGGTTGGATTGACTTTCCCCTTGTGTAGTTGGACTGTTAATTAAATCTAAGGGTAAGTTCGGGTTAAGTCCATAAACAACCTCAAATGGTGATGTTCCAGTTGAGTTATGAGTTGAGCGGTTGTAAGCAAATTCAATGATAGGCAGGCATAAATCCCAGTCATGTAAGTTCTTTCCAATAGTGGTGCACAAGAGGTTACTGATGGTTTTGTTCACTACTTCAATTTAGCCATCTGTTTGGGGGTAACAAGAAGTAATAAACAGGAGCTTAATGCTAAGCTTCCTCCATAGGGTCTTCCAAAAGAAGCTCATGAATTTTGAATCACAGTCGGACACAATACTCCTCAGCACTCCATGTAGTCGCACAATCTCCTGCAAAAAGAGGTTAGCAACAAATAAAGCATCATTAGTTTTGTGACAGGGAATGAAGTAGCGCATCTTATTGAACCAATTAACTACTACCATGATTGATTCATGTCTTTTCGGCATGTGGGGAAAGCCGAGCATGAAATATATGCTTAGATTGGTCCATGGACACTCTGGAATTAATAGAGGTATATATTCTCCATAGGGTTCTCTCCTTCCCTTTGCATATTTACATACCTTGTACCTCTCAAGTATTCAATGCACAGCCTTCATCATCCTAGGCCAGTAAAAATGCTCCTTCAATATCTCAATCATCCTCTTATTCCTAAAATGGCCGCCCAAACCCCTAATATGAGTTTCTCAAATGAGTAGCTCCCTTGCAGAACTACTCGGTACGCAAATCTGCTTGCCCTTCATCAAGAACCCCTTGCTTAAGTAGAACCCTTTTGTGGCTCCTCTAGCACTGTACTTGGCTACTAAAGGTCCAAAATGTGGGTTATGCTCATACTGATCAAGTAAAGTACCGAATCCAAGCACCTTAGCTTATAATGTTGTGATGAGGGTATGACTGTGAGAAAGTGCATCAGCTACTGTATTGATGCTTCCCTTTTTATATCTAATGACATAGCAAAAGGTCTCTAAGAATTCGACCCATTTGGCGTGACACCAAGAAGGCTTCTGTTGCCTACGAAGATGCTTGAGTGATTCATGATCTAAATAGATGATAAATTCTCATGTCAATAGATAATGCTACCAGTTTTAGAGTGTTTGGACAAGGGCATAGTACTCCTTGTCGTAAGCTAAGTAATTCAAGGCAGCACTTCAGAGCTTTTTGCTAAAGTAGGCAATGCGTTGGCACTCCTACATAAGGATAGCACCAATGTCGACACCAAATACATCACATTCAACCTCAAAAACTGTCACGAAATCTGGTTGGGTAAGTACTGGAGCAAATACCAACTTAGACTTCACATCTTCAAAACTCTTTTGAGCTTTTTCTAACCATCTAGACTCAACACTCTTCTTGGTCAATTCAGTCAATGACACAGTTATGAAACTGAAGTTTTGAATAAATCTCTAATATAATGAGGCTAGACCATGGAAGCTCCTAACTTTGGCAGCACTAGTCAACATAGGCCACTCATTAATAGCTTTGAGTTTTTCCTCATCAACTTAAACTCCCTTCCTTAAAATGACATATCCGAGGAATACAACCTCACTCTAATAGAATACGCATTTCTTTAAGTTGTTGAATAATCTCTCATCGCGGAGTATGTTAAACACCAATCTTAAATGTTTAACATGAGTGATGAGGTTGGCACTGTAGACTAAAATATCATCAAAATAAACCACAATGCATTTGTTGATCAAAGATCTGAGATCAGCTACATAAATATACTTGATGCATTAGTTAGACCAATGGCATCACTAACCATTTAAACAGACCTACCCTTGTCTTAAAGGCCATCTTCCATTCATCCCTAGGTCCTATTCATATCTGGTGGTAATCACTCTTCAAGTCAATCTTAGAAAAGATGTAGGCACCATGTAACACGTCAAGTATATCATTAAGTCATGGGATCGAGTATCAATATTTGATAGCGATCTTATTAATAGCTCAGTTGTCAATGGACGTTTGCTACATTCCATACTTTTTTGACATGAGTATAGCAGGTAGGGTATAAGGACTTATTGTCTTACGGACATATCCGCAATCCACCAACTCATCCACCTATACCTTTAATTCAGTTGCCTACTCTAGATTAAGCCTATAAGTGGGTTGATTTGATAAGGCAACCCCTGGTTAAAAGTTGATGTAATGCTCAATACCTCTCAAGGGAAGTAAACCTTTCAGCATTTTGGTAAGGAATAGGTTAGTAAAGTCCTGAAGTAGCTGCTGCACTTCAGCAAGAAAGTTCTCGGCTTCTTTAACCTCTAAGAATCTCCTAACTAAAAGGAACACATAGTCTTTAGCCTTGACTTCTCGTACAAACTAAGCTTAGGAAATCACCAAAGACTTCTGCTGTAGAGATTTAGCAACCTTTTCTTAGGCTTCTTATACTTTCTTAGGTGGTGTATGTAGGAGCTCGGTTATCACTAGGACTTACCAAGGCAAATTTGAACTGAAATGGGTCCTTTGAAATATCGAAGAAAATTAGAAGAAAATGGTCTACAACTAAACAAGAGTAACTAATGTAGAGCTGCTCAAAGAATATGACTCACCAATGAACACAACACGACTTGACACCATACTTGATATGATGCATAAGTTGATGTCAAGGTCCACCCGCCACTAATCTTGAGCTACTCGGTAAGATTAGATAAGAGTGTATGAAATATGGACTTAGAGAGGGTTGTCTCGTAAAAACATAATATTCAATATTAAAATGTAAGTTATTTGTGGCTTATAAAAGAAAAGGACTATTTATAGTAAGTCTCTAAGATAACATTACAAATAATGAAATAACAAGAAGGTATATACAAAAAGGGGATTCCTAGTATATACCAAAAAGGGTAAAAAGGACAAAAGACCAAAAATGGAAAAGTAGTATAATGTCAAACAAGGTGGACAGGTAATAGTGTAACATTGGTCCCATATAAATATTCTCTAAGTATAACAGGTGAGAGAGATCAAAATATTGTAGTAATAAAGGGTCGGGATGAGAGAGATGGTGGCATGCCGAGAGAAAACTATTCGGCCATTTAAGTGAGTCTCTTGTCAGCAGGAACTTCTCGATAGCGTTTAATCAAATTACTTGGTACAGGATCCTTAGTAAGGGGATGGTCGTCATCATTACTACCGAGTGTACAAATCAACGTACGACAATTAAGGGAGCTCAAGGAGTTTAACCACATTCCTTCAGCGTAAACTTGCTCGTCATCAGTAGGTTGTTGAGAGAGAATTTGTCGAGTGAGGGATTGGAGTCCTTGAAGCCGTTGCCTTTCAACTCTTCATACCACATTGATGGTTTCATCTAGAGTTGTGAGGCTCTATAGTTCTACGATGTTACCAATCTTAGCTTGTAGTCTAGAGATGAACCATGTTATAGTTCGTATCTTAGGTTTGTCAACATCACATCGTAGCATGAGCAACTAAAACTCTTGGATATAGTCGTCTATTGATCTATTACCTTGCCTCAAGTCTTAAAGTCATTGGAAAGTATCTTGTTCATAGTGTTCTGGAACGAACCTACTTCTCAAAACTCCCTTCATCTTGTTCCATGTTCAAACTTCACGTCGAGCCCTCAAGCGAACATTCTGTGGTTTCTTCCACCACATTGTCGCATATTTAGAAAATTCTAACGTAGTCATTTGAATGCGAACAGCATCTTCATAATCATAGAAGTCGAATATCTTTTTTATCTTCTCTTCCCAATCCAAGTAGTCATCAGCACTACTAGACCTGTTGAAGCTTGGAATTTGTACCTTAAGATGTTTAGCACCTCTTGGTATTATAAACTTATGCTCATCAATCCCAACATACGAGTCTTCTTCTTCTTCGTACTCTTCCACTTCATCCAACTCCAACCTTCTTCTCACGACTCTATCAGTACGTCGTGGTGGTGCTTGGTTCACTAGAAAGACTTCTAGAGCTCGCTCATTTATCTGCCTTCTCGACCTATCTCTCATCTCTTGGCCCTGCTCAACAACTCTCTCATGCGGTCTAGCCTCTAAGACTCTATTTACTAAGATAGTTAAGTTATCCACAATAGTAGTAAGATCTTGTATCTGCTCATCAGCAATATGTGGTATTTATTGTATAACTCGACCACGACCGTAAGCATCACTTTCGATATTGTTAATCTCTCCTTATACACTAGGATTCGATATTCTCAACACAAAGTTTCAGAAAATACACTTTATATGAATGCCTTCAACACATACACAAGTATCTCAAACAGTAAACTAACTATCATTACATAGCTCTTAGTCTCAACCTCAAGCTCTAATACCAAGATTATATGGTATTCTTAGGAGCTTAGTTATCACTAGAACTTACCATAGCAAATTTGAACTAAATGGGTCCTTTTGAAATATCGAAGAAAATAGAGGGAACTGGTCTACCAACGAACTAAAGTAGCTAATGTGAAGTTGTTTAGAGGATGTGACTCATCAACAAATATAACACGACTTGACACTTTACTTAATATAACGCACAAGTTGATGTTAAGGTCCACCCGTCACTAATCTTAAGCTATACGACAAGATTAGGGCAAGATTAGATAAGAGTATATAAAAAATAGACTTAGAGAAGGTTGTCTCACAAGAGCAAGAAATTCAATTTCTATCTATTAAGTTCGATTCCGGGTTATAAGGGAAAAGGACTATTTATAGTAAGTACTTAAGGTAACATTACAAATAAATAAACTATAAGAAACTATATACAAAAAGAAGATTCTTACTACACATGAAAAAGGGTAAAAATGAAAAAAGAAAAAAATGGAAAAGTAGTACAATGTCAAATGAGGTAGACAAGTGGCAATACAGCATTGGTCCCATACCAATATTTTATGAACACAGTAGGTGAAAGGGATCAAGATGTTATGACAATAAAAAAGTCGAGACGAGAAGAGGGTGATGAGAGAAATGGTAATAGGCCGAGAGAAAACTACTTGGCCGATAAGTAAGTCTCTTGTCACTCAACAAAAACCTCTTGGCAACATTTGGTCAAATTACTCGACATAAAGTCCTTAGTAAAGGAATAGTCAGCATCATCACAACAAAGAATATAGATCAATGTATAATAAAGTGGGGAGCTCAAGGAGTTTAGCCACCTTCCTTCGGTGTAAAGTTTCTTGTCATCAGTAGGTTACCGAGAGAAGATTCTTTAGGTGAAGGATTGGAGGCCTTAGAGACATGTGTAAGTAATGGGATCGATGGTCGGCAGTTCATCATCATCATAATAATAATTGTCAACATAAGTGTCTTCATAATAATAGCTACCTCCCTAATCCTCATAACTAGCATAACCCTTACAATTAGCCTGATAATTGTAACTAGTAATATCTCTGAAACAATCATTCTGACCTGTAGTTGTAAGGAAAAAGAAGGGTAAGTAGAAGCTCAATATGTAACACACATACACATACGCGTGAAAAAACAATACATGGTCACATATGTTGAATGCAAGCAAGTAAATAACACACAATAATTAATTTATCTTTATATTAGCTAATCACATATCATATACAAGACAATCTAATTCATCATCCTAGTTGTTAGGTGTGCCTCTTTATGCCTCTCTATAACCTATGGTTGGGCATATCACTTTGGATGCCTCTACAACATACATTTCGATGTGTCACTTCAAGCCTATTTACTTCAATCTAAATCTACTCTAGATTATTTCCATGTGAGACTCCATTAGGGATAATGTGTCTACATAGATGATTGGGGTTACACTCAAAAGAATTGCTACTCCAAGCCCTAGGCCAAACTACACACAAGTAGCAAGCAAAGATTACTTAAGCTAGATATTCAATTAGTCATTTTAAGCATACATACAAACAAAAAATCTAGCCTAGCAGTCATAAGCAATACATACGTGTCACATACCTAGAGTCCTCAAAAGAACTCGATCTTACTCTAACTTAAAAAGATAAATCTATAAAGAAACGATTAGTAGAAATCACTTTTGTAAGATGAGAATCCTAAACCAGATACAACTAAACCAAGATTAGAAAGATAGAAGGAAGTAACTACAGGGATGACAAGGATCACAATTGGGAATTATGCTCTTAATCCTTTATAAAAGGTGAAGCAATAAGTCCACACCATAGATCACAGCTATAGACTTGGTTATGTTGCATTAAGGAAAGACTATGCCTTAGACTACAGCCGTAAACTTCAATCATGATCCTCTTGGCCTAAGTTTTCCTTCAAAAAACTTCACATCCAACTCTCCAAAGAGGATCACAGTCAAGACCATACCCGTAATCTTTGACTATGATGTTGCTACTTTGAATCCCCTCCTCCTTTTCACCAAAAACACAACCACACACCTTAGATCCAATATCTAATCTTAACCTTAGCCCAAAACATCGAAATCCTTGCCCTTTTCAGCCCAATATTCATCAAAACATCCACAAAAAACTTGTTTAATCCAAGAGCTTTCATAAAAGATAAAGAATTATAAAGATAGAATTGTATTACCTTAGTGATTGGAGAATCCCTAATGTGACTCTCTACGTTCTACTATTCCCACAACCATTCACAACCTTAGGAAATGAAAACACATTCTTGAGAATCAAACTGATGCTTAACTCATAAACATTAAAGCACTTACCAATGATCTCTTCTAAGATTTGTAATGAGTCTCACAAATTTTACCTTTTCTCATACCCTCTTCTTGCAATACGAGAAGAGTGCTATTAGAATTGTGATTTTCTAATGAAATCCAACAAAATCTTGCAAAGTTAGCATCTTGCCATCAAGGGTTCTCCAAAGCCACTATCGTCAAGTTCTCTTTTGCCATGTAAAAAAATCTAATTGTGACTCTTGAATGGAAAAGAGTATTTTTGTATAAAAACTAGGATATAACTTTTATGTATTTTCAAAGTTGCCCTCTAGCACCTTTTATAATTTACTTAGTCACACTTCATAAAAATAACTCATTTTAAAAAATATGACTTTATTATACTTTCCGTATTTTATTTTTACACTAGGTGTTATAAAGGAGGATCTCGTACTTATCCATAATGTATTTGCTCATGCTTACCAACAACTCACATTTCAATTATTAGGAGGGTAAATTTTCAAAATTTATTAAAACAGATAAACTTATTAATTATTTACTACTATTTTTATGAAAGATTACATGCATCAACAAAAGGGATGCATTGCATACATGAAACTCGGGATCGCACATCGCCGGAATGCCTAATTTTTAAGGACTAATGGAGTTAATGTCTTGTGTGAATTGTGAATTGATTTGTAATGGATAAAGACTGGTCAGCCATTTAATAGAGAAAGGTAGACATAAATCTAATGCTAACTTAATATTTCATGACTTATTTTAATGTGAAAAATCTACGTGCTGCCAATTATATGCAACTAATAATATTTAACTATTTTTATTAACTTGTTGACCAAACGATCACCTTATTATAATATTTCCCCCTTTTTCTCCTTATACGCTTGCTCGTGTGAAATTTGAGTCGGAAAGAAATTTACAAGGTGCGTCGGTGCAAAAAGCATCAGCCTCCAGATCGCGGCATGTGGCGCATACGAGGGAAAGAACGACACGCTTCTCGTGATCCGTTGACCCGGTGCATGGCAACCCAGAGGTTGGGCATACCATAACAACAGCATGTGATAGAGACTAGGCAGGAGGATATCCGGAAGCCTGCATCCCTGCATGAATCACACGTGCGCATCAATGATGATACGAGTAAAATCGTTAATTTAATATTTTAAATACAATATTTCTTAAAATTTAAAAAAATGTTTGAATAATTGCCAAAAGATAATTGGCAACTTAAAAATTATCACCTGTAATTAGTGTTAAAAAGACTATTCCATTTGCTTTCTTAATTAATATTTTCTTTGAAAGTTAGAAAAAAAAAAATTGAGCTAGAATTTCAAATATGCATAGCTTTTACATATATGATCTAATTTTACAAATTTTATTTCATTGAAAAGCTTGTGACATATACTTAAAATTTGAAAATAAAATCTAACACACGGTCAAGATTGCAAAACCTACCAAAATCTAAAAGTGGTTATAACTTGCAAATCATGTCTAATATACTCTAGAGATACAAAATCTCTAACTCTCTTGGTAATATATTTCTATCATTTCAGCATATTTCTAGTAGTTTTTGCATAATGATTATTTCAAACTCCACAATTATGTAACTTGCAAAAGAGATATTGTATAACTACAAAACTTATAGTCATTGGATAATTTGTGCCATAATTTGACTGGAAATTACAGATTAAAAGAGTTACTTATATTTAGGAAAATCAACAAAAAAAATTGTTTTAATTTAGTCTAACTTTGTTGTTTTTTTCTTTTTCCTACAATCACTTTTATGAATTTATGTCTTATTAATTTTTTTTTATTTCTTATCTATCATAACATTCTATAAAGTGAAAAATGGGGTGTCTAGAAAAAATAATTTGAGGCTATCTATTAAGCAACCAAACCCATACAAGATGAGGGTAATGAGGATCGATTATCAATGATTGACATGGTTGGAGAAATCAAAAAGGAGTTATTAAGGTTTGTTTATAAGGGATGCTTAANGAGACATTATGTGACAATCATATTGCTATCACATGTAATGATTTTGTGGTGTGGTGGAAAGGTAGAATTGACGTGTTAGAGTTAATGTGTTAATATTGTGGTCACAAAAACCATGAGTGAGAATACAAAAGTTAACATGTTGTCAAATATGAAATGGATTGATCAATCTAATAATGATGAAGTAAGCATGCTCCCACTTTGGAGACAAGAGTAGATGTATATAAGTCAAAAGGACTATGAGATGAATAAATCAAGAGTGGTTGGAAGCTGAAGAGCTTGATTGGAGTAAAAAGGGGCTTACAAAGAGTAGGAGTGCTGGGGAAGAGATCCTTAGGAGGTAAATTAATAGTTATGTAAAGAGAAACTAAGCGAGCAACCCCTAAGAGAGCACAACTTAGGAGTTTAGGAAAGAAATGAGAAGAAAATAATTGGTCATTTCAAGTATCAAGTGACTTTCGAGAACAAAAGTCTTTTTAAGAAGGGTAGAATTTAATAAATCAAGAAATTGTTTTTCAAAACCAAAGGCATTATAAGCATTCCAAAAATTCCCCAAACCCTTCCTTTTCTTTCATTTTCAACTGCCACCATTCTATTCTAAAACTCTAAGCTCCCATTCATCTATTCTAACCCTTCATCTTTTTCTTCTTATAAACTCTTCCTAAAGCCAACTATGGAGACCTCTTGAACACTCAAAACTCTAAGGAAATTCATGCGAAATCAAGCCTTAAAGTAAGATAATCCTCCAAGCCTGATCTCTAAGCCTTTCCTCGTCAAAAAAGCTCCATTTTAATAAAGTTTTTCTATGGGTCCTTTAGTAATCCGAATTTAACCTTGTGTGAGGTTGCTGCTCAAGCCTTCTTTTCATCTTGCTTTTAAATTTCAAGCTCGTGCTTTATCTTTCAAGCAAGTTTCTCACATCTTTCTTCTTGCTCTTTTGGTTCCTTAAGTGGTTGATTTTTGTGTTGAAATGGAGTTGTGGCTAAACACTTCTTGATGTGGGTTTGTAGTTTGAAGTTAAGATGTGTAGCTTATTAGGTTGGGCACTCTGGAGGAGAAGTAGCCTAGAATGTAGGGGAAATTCATATAGGAAGGAGTTAGGGTTTATGTGGTAAAAATCAAAGTAGAAAGAAAATTGTCACTACTAGCTTGGTATATGGCTTCTAAATGCCATTCTCAATAGCATTCAAATGCTAATGTCATCATCTTACCCAAAAGCTTAGCATCCGGATGCTAACAAATAGCATCTAGATGTTATGCCCTATTTAGCCTCCCATCTTGTTTTTCTTTGATTCTTCCCACTCCAAACACCCACCCAAAATTTATGCACATCTAATCTTATCCAAAACTATAATCTTTTATAGTATTTGCCCTTAAAAGCTTAAATTATATAAAGACTCCAACTTGCCTTTAGGTTATGTTGAGTTAAGTTGAATTGGGCACTTCACTTGGAATTTTGTTTTTAAGAATTCCTTTCAATCTAATTCCCATCTTTTATTCCAAAATTTATCTATTATTCCTTGCTTAAAAGATCTAATCTTCTCAAGTTATCTGAACCCTTAGAAGGTTAGATTATTCAAGGTCTTAGTATTCCTCTAGGAGGTGGTGTTAAGCTAAGAAAATGGGAAGTTTAACTCAAAAGCTAGAGTCCTTCAAGTTCCTTCAATTCTTATCCTTCACCTAAGAGTTTCACTCAACTATCATTCCTGTAGATCTAAACTTGCTTAGTCTTCCTGGGATCTCTAAATGTTTAGTGTATTAGGACTTTTGGGATGTAAAGGAGAAGTATGAGTCAAGTTAGGTTGGGCTTTCTTCAAAACTTAGTTGGTATAGAATTGAGATGTAATCTAAGATAAACTTATTATTCTATTGATCAAGTCCTTGTTACCAATTTCTCTAGTTCACTTGACTTGGGTCTTGTGAATGGGTTTGGCTTCTTAGGTACATAGTGCTCGATTGTTATATGTGCTTGTTAGATCTTAGAATGTAATCGAACTAATTGATATATGGCCTAATTGACTTTGACTGCTAGTTATGCTTGACTCACTCACTTTAAGAGCTCGCAATAGCATGTCCTTAAAGGGGCATCTACTGATTATATATGAGGTTTCCCTAGTTGAGTCGTATATGAGATGACATAACTAAAATAGTAGGATTTTTAGACTATGGACCTAGTGGTAAAGGACTTAAGGGAAAACTTATATGTATATCCACCTATGTATGTGAAAAAAGAACAAGGCATGACGAAGTCATAGCGAAGTCATGAGTACTCATGTGATGTTTATAGACTTAAACTAAAGATAATTAAATGATTACTTGTCTACTCTTATTATGCTTACATTGCATGTGTGTGTATGCTTTGGTATGTTATCCGTATGTGTTTGTACAAGCTTACTAAGCTTCGACTCATTCTTCTATTTTTACAGTTGTAGATCAATTCAATAAATTTACAATAAGTATGAAAATTGCTCTCATTGGGTTGAGAAAGAGAGAGGTTAGTTTTGTATGTTGTAACAAAATTAGGATTTGATTATTGAGCATATTTATGACTGAAGTCATTTGCCTATAAGTCATTTGGATTGATTTACTTAGGAAATTGTTATTTTATATTTGATAAGCAATTGTTATAAGTGGTTATGGAGATTGTAGTTAGTTTTAAAGCATTAATGTATTCTTAAATAGTAAGAACACGTGGTTGGTTATAGCGCCCTTGGATTCTAGGGCATTACAAATTTCCTTTCTATTTTTTTAGTAATAAAAAATAAATATTATCAATATAATATATGGTAATAAAAAATATTATATTTTATATATTAGTTTGAAAAGTAATATCAATACGAAAATTGTAAAAGATTTAAAAATTTGGTAACAAAGTTGGTGAAACATCCCTTTATAAAGGAGAAGGGTACTTAAGAATGAATGAATGATGCTTAAAATATTGATGTAGCACCGTAACACTTCTTTAAACACCCAACCTATAAACATACTCTTACTCTTAACGCTTGTTGCCTTAGAGCATGTGCAACAAGGTGCATCATGTTTCATTCACCAACAATTATAGGAATCGGTTGTTGTCCCTTGTTTGTTGGAGTGAGTTCCTTAAAACATTCCTCCATCGAGGAATGTTAAAAAGTTGGTTTTATCTTTTATTCTTTTTCTGAGTTTTGATTAGTTAAATAATTTTATTGGGATCTACAAAAGCTTTTATAAATTTGCTATGGAGCTTTTATGAATGAACTTAGAAATGGAATGATGAGTTTTTTAAGAAAAGAGGTTCCTAATATATTAACATGGTGTTTAGCAACACGAGATGGATTTCTTATAGATATATATTGTCTTATAAAAGATAGAATAAGAGGTCATGAACTAGCTATAAGACTGAAAAATTAAAATGAAGCAACTCACTTGAATAGGTATTAACAAAAAAGAATAGTTGGAAATGTAAACTGAAATTCCTTTGCCTATTGTATGGATTTGTGGATTTATATATTCGATTATGTTATAGTGTATAGGAGCATAGTGTGTGTCTATTGCCGAATTGGTTTAGTTTACTTGTGAGGTGAGTGTGTAAAGGATAAATGGGGTATAATGGCTTATTCTTATCATATTGTATAAGATAAATGTTTCTAAATTTTAGAAATAAAACTTACCTTATAGCATCCTAGAACACCTTAAAACCTATATCTTATAAAACTTATATGGTATAGAATACTTTGTGAAATTTGTAAATTTTTCTTACTTTCTATAAATAATTTCAAATTTATATAATATCAACAAAGTAATGCACGTGTGATAAAGTTCCTCATAAACAAAATCTATGAGAAAAAGCAAGGGGAAATTATAGAAAACCTAAAGTGAGAGAGCTGGCATTAAAGTTGTTTAGGATTATATGGTTCTAAGCTCTTTTTTTCCCCCTACTCAAATATTTATTGACCTAAAAATATAATATTATCATTTATCATTCATTTATTAATATTATTTAATATATCATTATAGGGTGAGTACATTATACCTTAAAATCAGAATTGTTTACACATTAAATATAGATTCCAAGATGAGAACCGAATTGGAAGAACTCGTATCTATATCTTACTTATAGGAGTAAGTCCGAAAATACCCATATCCAGAATTTACATCATGACCCTTACTCCTGATTACTTGCTAAACTGTATGTCTGATTTCGGAAATAAAATCAAGTTGCGGATACTATGAAGCAATACATGGCCTTGCTCTTGGGCAAGTATATGTCAGCGAATCGCCACATCCAATGGGCTCAATACATTGTCATATAAATGCAAAACTGTCTATCGAAATCCATAAGTTATCACAGAAAAGAAATACAAACTCCTTTATTTGTTTATTCATTTCACAGAAAGAGGGAAACCGAAAACTACATCAGCATTAGTTGTTTTTTCTCATAAACAAGCACATTTCTTGTGTATTTGGAAATTGGAAGCATGACAAGGAGTAAACTAAATGTTAAAACTCTTAATGCAAGCCATCCTTTACAAGAACGCTAAGTAAATAGGAAAAAGAAAAGAGAGAAGACAAGTGTTTATTCCAGCTGGATGATCATTAGTGATGATAAGCTGGAGGAGGTGGTGGTGATGGAGGAGAAGGTGACAGCGGTGGTGGACTTTTAGGCCAGCATCCATACGAACCGCAGTCAACGGGGTGATAATAGAACTCTTCACATTCATGGATTGACCTTTGTTTTGGCCTATGCGGTATGCAGTTCTTTCTGTCATCAAAACTTTGCAGTTTGAGGCACATTGGTGGCTCACCACAGAAGTAATTATCCGAGTATGTGAAGTTTTCTAATTTTGGCAATGAACATATGCTTTCTGGGATGTCACCTGACAATTTATTATGTGCCACATTTAGTTGTTCCAAGCTCTTCATATTCCCAATTGCCTCCGGCAATTTCCCAACCAATTTGTTACTGCTAACATCGAAAACCGTCACATTAGTCAAGGCCCCGATCTGAGGCGGTAGACAGCCGGTTAAATTGGAGTTTGTGATGATGATTTCGTTCAAAGTGGCTGCCATTTTTGATATACTTGGAGGAAGGCAACTGTTCAGGTTATTGTTTGCTATGACAATGACTGATACAGGGGAATTGCCAAAGTTGTTTGGTAACGATGAAGTGAAATTGTTGTTGTTAATGAACAAAGCATCCAATTTTAAATCAAAAACTTTGGAGGGAACTTTTCCATGGAATCGATTGTATCGAATATCAAGGAATTTGAGGGAAGGAATGTCGAGGACGACATTTGGGAACTTGCCAGACAATCGATTGTTACTCACATCAAGCTCATACAGAGCAGTAAGATTGCGAAAACTCTCGGGTACGGAACCGGTAAACCGGTTTGTGTTTATGTGAAAGAGAGCGAGATCGCTAAGCAGACCGAGCTCCTCCACCAATGTACCGGATATATTACCATGGTTGAGGTCTATGCCAGCCACGGTGGTCATGTTGTGGGGGTCATTTGGTGCGGGTGCGCAAAAGATCCCAGTGTAGTTGCACACATGAGGACCACACCAATCGGCAGTGAAATTTTTGGGGTCAGAGGCCATGGCATGTTTCCAAGCTTGGAGGGCATGGTAAGCTTTCTCAAGTCTAGGATTAGGAGCAAAAGGAGGATAGTATGGGAATTGGGAGTATGATGGGGTTGAGAAACACACGACAAACGGGATGCACCAAAGGGCAAGTCTTACAATAACATGGCTCTTCGTTTTGGAAATCATTGCACCTACAAAGATTTTTTAAGGTTGTCCTTTTGAATGTTGTGTGGAATGGGGGGGGGGAGCTCACATTTATACCACCAGGGATTGACGATTCCTGGACAAGGTAGCTAATATTTTAATTTTTAATTTATTTCTCATAAGTCCTTGACTAAATCTCACTTCAATACTTTTATTCTCTTTTATAAAAATTGGGTATTAAAAATGTGAGAACAGAGAGTTATTGGAGTACACAAGGTTTTTACATTATTATTTGACTTCTTCATCTAGAAGAAACCTCCATATTTATAGCTTTCTTAGTACAAATTTCACATCAACGGCTTGTTTTTTAGTCATTCTTTTGCAATAGACCGCCATTGCACACGTCGGACAGCATCACGTAGGGTTTGTTGTGAGGAGTTGAGAACAAAATCGTTTATGTTCCCACCAAAAACACGGTTTAGCAAATTTTTGGTCTTTGATATATCTCTTTTCCAAGTTGAGTTATTTATTAGGGCAAGTTGGTTTAATTAAATTCTTCAAATGAAACGTTAACTACCAATACCCTTTTGTTAAATGGCTCTAACGTTGGTACAAGTTGAAGCCCCTAGGATGTTGACCATAAAAGGCCTATATAAGAAATGTCATGGAGTTAAAACATTTATATCCGTCTCCATTATTTTCATCCATGTTTTAATCAATTATTTATATATCACAACATAAGATAAATAGATAATATAAGCTCAAGATTTGCCTTCTCAGGGGCCATATTATTTTATTTTGAGTAATGTCTTTATCCATATTCTAACTTACTGTATAATGTTGTGTATGAAAAATGTTGATTGCATATTACAATTTTTGGTTTTTCCCTCATACATGACCATTTTTATATTGGATACGGAATAATTTTACATATTTGTTCCTACATGGGATAATATTAGATTTATGTGTATATTAACAAAGATAGAGAAAAGGAATGGAGAAATTCGAGTAAGTCATTCAATGATTGAATATTCTGTACTAGAAAGGATAAATATTTAAGGTAGCACATTCCCTCATTATTGCTTGTGGACATCGAGTTTGATGTTAGACAATATATCCAATGGGGCCATTATATAAAAGGAAATTTTCGTTGAGATACCAACACCTAATTAAAAATCTTGGTTGGCTATCCACAAGCTTTCAACCTTGATTATGAAAATCATGGTGGTTGAAGAAACTACATATGAAACGTCCCACTTAATGTATATCAAAAGAGGATTGTTGGTTGGTCAATCCCATTCCTGTTTCAGCATTGTCAAGGGCACTTTCCCCTCTTTTGACGAGGTAAAATGTCCGGCACAATATCTTTATTCAACCAAATTAGGTTTAGTTTGATTTAGAATATTTATATTCACCATATTGCAACAAAACATAAATTATCTTAGAAAACACAAACGCAACATTGATATATCCTTGACCTATTCCGATTCCGAACGTGAAATCGTTAATTTTTAGAAGTGATGAAGAAAAGGGTTAATTTTCGAGTAAGAAGCACTCATTTTTTCAGGATTTCAGCTTGAAATCACCTGCATAAAAGCAGCTTAACTTTTAGGTCAATGAACGCACTCAATCACTCTCTTGCAAAATCGGTCCATGAAACTGATCCTTTTGGCCGATGTCAAAATTGCATTGGGTTGACTTTGCTGCGAACATAAACGGGGCGAATCAAAAGTGATTTATAGTAGGATGTACGCCACTCTCTGTTATAACTGTTGCTAAATTATAGGTCTTTAAATGAAAAAAATTGCAAAAATTTTAGGTCTCCAGTTTTAGTTTCAAATTTCCGCACATCTGCATTTTTTATTTATAATTATAAGATTAGTTACATAAGAGAGATTAAGTTTATGGAAAGAGAGATTTAAAAAATTAAATATTTTTTTAGTGGTTGTCAGCAGTAATCATGAACAATCTAGGGTTCAATAATTTGCGCGTGGATTGGTCATGGATAAATTATTCCCACTTTATTATACTTCAACTTCTTGCATGTGTTAATTGAAGTATTTTGAAACGACTGAAGAATTACTTTTTTAAGGAGTGAACTCTAAGTGAGTATGAAGCTTATGGATATAGGTTATCCCTTGGAATGAAAGATAATTCCGAATCTACTTTGTTTACGAATAAGGAAGCCTAAGAGTAGATAGCTAATGCATTCCATTTATTGGACAAGATCCTATGGTCGGTCTACGGCCCCTTTATGCGTAAGGAGCCCTTAAGAGTTCAATGCCAAAATTTTATGGATTAAATTATAGGAAATTTTTTAAGTAAAAAATGAATATTTATGAAAAATGTGGATATCTTTTGAAAATGAGTAGCAATTGATTCAAGTACTCGGGATCCTATAGATCATTCTTTTTTTTTTTCTCTTAAGTTGAATGTTTACCTATTATGGATTTCCTTCAAAACATTTTAGATACCAAGCTATTTTGGCAATGAAGAAAGACTAATATGTTCATAAAGCTAAGATACCTTATGCATCACAATTTGAGGATAAAGACTCATCTTATATTGCCGTCTCCTATGTTCAAATATCTCTTAAAAACTTTTTAGCGAAAATAAGTAATCTCTCTCCAATGTTTAACTTTCTAAACACAAAACACCGTGTGCCCATACGTAGCGCCCTACTTGACCTACCCAAGAGTAAGACGAGACTCAAACCAAATAGCTATGAAATTACTTATTATGCTAGCATGGAGACTTGTGTTGATGTGGATTGATAAGTTAGTTTTTTGTTAGTTAGTTTTGCTTAATTAGTTAGTTCTTGTTAGTTAGTTCTACTTATTAGTTTAAATAGTTTATAAACAAAACAAAGGAGTCAGATAGCCAATTTTTCTTCTTTGAGAATTTCATCACTCTTTCCATCATTGTTTCAATATTTTCCGATCAATAGTTTAACATCAAAAGCAATATAACAAGCATTAGCTTTCATCAATGATCAACTGTTATTTTTCATATGGTATCAGAGCAGTACATATTCCTAAATCTCTATACATAATTTGATTTTGCAATATGAACAATTAAGTGAATCAAGATCAAAATTCATCTGATCTACTTTATATTTCCAATTCCGACAATCTTAACTTAGTTATAGGAAATATTATCTTTAATGGAATGAATTTTGTTGCTTAGAATCGATCGATTAAGATGGGATTAGGTGCTAAAGTCAAGCTAAGTTTCATAGATAGTAGTGTTGAGAAGCCAAATCAAGAATCTGTTCATTATGCAAAGTGGATTAGGGCTGATTACATGGTAAGATACTCTATTCTTAATTCTATGGTTAGTGATTTGTTGCAGAATTATTTGTATACACAGTCCTCATTTGAGCTATGGAATGAGTTGCATGAACAATACGAACAAGGAAATGGTCCTTTGATTTTTTAGTTACAGTTAGAGATGAATGGTTTCAAACAATTAAATTTTTTAGTGAGTTCCTATTATAATAAACTGAAAAGGTTTTAGGATGAACTTCAAGCCTTACAAAGTTTTCCTTCTTGTGAGTATAGAAGAATTGAATACTGTACTTATAGGTTAAAAGAATGAATCTCAAATTTTGAATCCCAAACGAAGTTGATACAATTTTTGATGGGTTTAAATGAAGGCTTTAATTCAGTTAGAAGTTAGATTCTTACTATAGATCCTCTATCATCAATGAGCAAAGCATTTTATAGAGTTCAGTAAGTAGAGAAACAGATAGTTCTAATAGTTCTATTTTGTTTATGGTAAGAATAGTAAGGGGAAAGGCTATGTTTAATAGGAGGAAAGGGAAAGCTAAGGTTGTGTGTAGATATTGTAAAGGTGAAGGTTATTTAGTTGAGAATTTTTTTCAATTAAATGGATTTCTAGATTGGTATAAAGGCAAAAGAAATGCAAAAAATATAAATCGGAATACTTCTAAATCAGCATCTACTAATTTGACAAAGACTTATCAAATTGTTGTTGTTGCTCAAACACCACTGGAGTTCAAAGATGATGCTATTGATACTTCACATATAGGGACAACTTCTGCTAGCTCCATTGACCCACAGCTTATATACACATTCTATCAAGAGTTTATGTAAATCATGAAGTCTCAACAGCAGCAAGAGGGGATTGCATTTATTGCTATGAATTTTGCAAGTATAGCTCTCACTTCTTCTTTATGTTTTAGTCCTTTGAATAGTAAAATTTGTATGTAGATAGTTGACTCAAGTGCTATAGACCATATTAGTCCATACCAAAGTTTATTTCTTGACATACATACCCTTCCATAGCCAATACCAGTTCATTTACCAGATGGATAAAAGAAAAAAAAAAGGACAATTAGCAAGATCCATCCAAATAACATCATCCTTAGATCTTGAAAATGTGTTATATGTAACAAATTTTACCTTTAATCTTCTATTAGTACACAAATTATTGAATACTCATTCTTAAACAGCCAAAATTAATTCTTCCCCATTCATCTTCCAAGACCCGAAAACTAACCAAACAGTTGCATTGGCAAAAGTTGTGAATGGACATTACTATTTGGAATTCAAGGTTTTGAAAGGCTCTTGTTCTTCTTCTTGTAATGTTACTAGTACTTCTTCTATTCATTCATCTTGTAATAAAAACACATTCATTTGTTACATAAAAGGCTTGGCTACTTGTCTGTTTCAAAGTTAATGCATCTTGATTAATGCAAACACTTGAATTGTCACGGATTTTTTTGTGATACCTATCATCTTGCAAAATCTCATCGGTTACCTTTTAATAGAAGTGATAATAGATCTTTTATTGCTTTTTCTCTTCTTCATGTGGATGTTTGGGGTCCCTAATCTACTACTTCTATTGATGGTGCCCAGTTCTTTCTTACTATACTTGATGACTACACATGTTGTACTTAGACTTACTTATTACATAATAAGTCTCAAGTCGTTCTATTGCTTGAAAACATCTTCCACATGATCAAAAATCAATTTCAAGCAATTCCACAAATTATTAGGTCAAACAATGAGTTAGAATTTTTGTCAAGTGCATGTCAAGATCTTTTTCAAAAACTTGGAATTATTCATCAAACTTCAATTGTGTTTACTCCCCAACAAAATGGTCGGGTAGAACAAAAACATAGGCATATAGTTGAAACTGCTCGAGCTTTATGTACACATGCAAATTTGCTAAAAAAATTCTAGGGGTAGTGTATACTTACTACAACACACTTAATCAATAAGATGCCTATGTCAAAATTAAATTGGAAGACTCCTTATGAGTTTTATTCAATGAGAAACCTAGATATGATGATCTTAGAGTAATGGGTTATTTATGTTTTACGAAGGATAATAAACCAAAGAAAGATAAATTTGATTCACGAGGTCTAAAGTGTATCTTCTTAGGTTATGCTCTAAATAAGAAAGGATATAAGGTTTTTTACATGCATTCACACAAAATTATGATCCACAAAGATATTGTCTTCTATGAAGACATCTTCCCTTTCAAACATGATTCAGTTTCACTTGATAAATCTAGTTCTCATGGCAATTTTGGTAACATTATTCATCCTCCTATTATGTTTGAACTTCCTCAGTCATAGAGTGCTTCAATTGTCCCTTCTACATTAAGTTCTAGTAATGTTTCTGATCATTTATCAAACATTACAATTTGTAGATCTACAACAGTCTAGACTCAGCCTCAATGATTAAAGGATTTTGTTCACACTTTAAATCATAACTTTGCCAATAATGAATCCACATATACACAAGATTCTACTTCTTCAAAAATTGACCAATCCTTGTCTAAAACCACTTACACTCTATTTTCTTATGCTAACTTTCAATCGTACCCTGTTGACTATGTAGCTTCCATGGTACATGTTTTAATTGTTCATGAACCATTTTGCTATTGACAAGCATCTAAAAGTAAAGAGTGGATTGAGGCTATAAATAAAGAACTTGAAGCTTGGGAGCTAAATAATACATGGGAACTCACTAAGTTACCAATTAGTAAGAAAGCCATAGGATCAAGGTGGATATATAAAGTGAAATATAAGCCGAATGGTACTGTTGAACACTATAAGGCCAGATTAGTTACCAAAGGATAGACACAAGTTGAAGGTGTCAACTACCATGACACCTTTTCTCTTATAGCTAAGTTAGAGACTATAAGAATTTTGATAGTTATTGCAACTTCAAATAATTGGCCTTTATACCAAATTGATATTAACAGTGCATTTTTACATGGTTTGTTAAATGAGGAAATTTATATGACACCTCCTTAAGGTTATACTAAGGCAGCCCCTAATCACATGTGTAAGCTTAAGAAATCCTTATATGGTCTTAAGCAAGCATCGAGACGATGGAATCTTGAAATATCTCATTTCCTCATCAAAGCTGGTTTTCAATAGTTGCTGAATGATTATTCTCTTTTTACTTGATTTTGTGCAAATGGCTTCTTGATTGTATTACTTTATATTGATGATATGTTGATAACTGGTAATAATGATGAAGCCATTAGTTCTTTAAAACATGACTTAGATGTAGCCTTTACTATCAAGGATCTTGGCTTGGCATGATTCATTTTAGGACTTGAAATTTGTTACGCTTTTGAGGGTACTATGTTGCATCAGTGTAAGTTTATTCTTGATACACTCACTAATGTTGGTCTTACAAGTTGAAAACCAGCATCATTGCCTTTACCAATAGGTCTTAAACTTTCCGAGGATGGAGGTGTCTTGCTTATTGATCCTATGGTGTTTTGTAGAATTATAGGAAAATTGCTTTACTTATCCATTAAACGATTCGATATTTCTTTTGTAGTCAATTAGCTCAATTAATTCTTGTCTTCACCTCATATGTCACATTTGTAAGTAGCTATGCATCTCTTGCGGCATCTTAAAGGTTTTGCACATTTAGGATTGTTTTATTCAACATCTAGCTCTTTTACTTTACAAGCTTTTTCTGATGCTAATTGGGGATCAATAAGTGGTGATCGTAAGTCTCTTACAAGGTACTGTGTCTTTTTGGGATCTTCTCTCATTTCATGGAAATGTAAAAAGAAAAAAAAAAAAAACACGATTAGCACTTTTACTATAGAATCAGAATATCAGAGTCTTGTTGCTACAGTTAAAGAAATTTTGTGCGTTTCATATATCCTCTGAGACTTACATGTGCATTTACCTTTACCTATTCACTTATATTATGACAATAGATCCACTCAACTTATTGCTTCCAATCCTTGCTTCATGGACACATGAAAACACATTGACATAGATGTGAATTTTGTGCGTGAACATATCACTTAAGGTTTTGTTCATATCCTTCATGTGTCTTCTCATCAACAAATTGTAGATGTTTTCACTAAGTTTCCTATTGCAATGCAATTGTCTTTCTTTATTTCCAAGTTAGGACTTCAGGGCAATTTAACTTGGGGGGGATATGAAATTATTTATTATGCTAGCGTAGAGACTTGTGCTAACGTGGACTAATTAGTTAGTTTTTTGTTAGTTTGTTCTACTTATTAATATAAATAGTCTATAAACGGAACAATGGAGTCGGATAGCCAATTTTTCTTCTTCAAGAATTTCATCATTCTTTCTATTACTATTTCAATATTTTTTTATCAGTAGTTTAACATTAGAAGCAATATAGTAAGCATTATCTTCCATTAGTGATTAGCCGTTGTTTTTCATAATAGCATAGATTAGATCAACACATTAAATCCTAAAATCCAAACAAACCATGATGGCTCTTTAAACTAAAAAAAAAAAAAAAAAAAAAGATTAATGAGAATCAGGCTACGTTCGATGATGAGAATCTAAGCAAAGATGGGGTTGTAGTCAATGCCTTATAGAATTTGTCATATATAGTTGCATTAAGCAAATCAATACCTAATTCCTATGGGCAATGTTTCTTAAATAATGAAGTAAACATGGAGGAAGATGTGGATGAGGAGCAAGATCTAATAGTAGAAAAAACTAGTGAGTCTAACCCTTCAACTCAAGTAGTTTCCTTTACTTTAAAAGAGAGAAAGAAGCTCAGACATGGAGAGCATCATTCATTATTAAAACTTATGGTGGCTTGTTAAGATACCAAGTAGTACATCATAAACTTAGAACCCTGGAATTTTGCATAAAGTTTCTCCATCATCAACAATGGCATGGATTCTATACCATCATTTATCAAAATGAAGAGGATTTAACAAGAATAATTAAGGAAGGGCCTTGGTTGTCAATGGCCAATTTATATCTATTTGAAAATGGAAACCAAACTTTAGAGCGTCATCAGCTGATCTCGATTTAGTTGCGGTTTGGGTTAGAGTAAGTGAGTTACCTTTAAAATACTAAGAGATCAATGTTTTATTGAAAATTGGTGAAGCAATTGGTCTAGTACTTAAGATTGATACTTTAACAGCAATTCGGAAAGAGGGCAATTTGAAAGGTTATATGTATAAGTTAATATCAAAAAACCACTCGTCCACATGATCAAAATTGATGGGGTAAAATACATAACACAATATGAGTGTTTAAAAAAAATTTGCTTCAAGTGTGGATGTATTGCTCATTACATCCAAGCATGCCCTATCTCAAAGTTAATGGAAAATAATGATGAGAATCCAAAAGAAAATCCAAGGGATTACAAAAATAACAGAGCATTGAAGGAGGAAGGAAGAAGGAAGAGAAGATGATCACCAAGGGACAAACCTCGAGCATATGGTAGAAGGGAATGGTGACACACCATATGGTGAACGGCTTCTTGTAAGGCCACGAAGCAAAACACCAAACAAAATTAAAGCAAAATCACCTTTGGAGAATGGAATTACAAAAAGTAATGATATGCGTAATGATGGTTTCAAATAATCCATCAAGGTTTTTGCATCAGCACCGATCAAAGATAATAAGAATTAATTACCAAAAACGGAAAGGAGAAGACAGATATCAGATTTTCATCTGCAGTAGCTCAAGAGAACTCAATGTGCCACAGCAAAAATCAGCCCTTAAATAGTGCACACAATGAACCAATGGTCTTCTCATTGACCTCCAACTCCTTAGAGAACCAAAAATTATCTCACTTCAAAAGAAAAGCACGCAATGCATACAATGGATTGCAAAATGCTGCTGCTCTTCAAAATCAAAATAATACACCCAGAATTTGAGCAACCTTGAATGACCCCAGGTTCAGGATATACAACATTCTCTTCGAACACGCTTGGGTCAGAGTCGTAGTGAGCTTAAATAGGATAATCATAGCAGACAACGAGCTGATATCAGTAAACCAAGTTTCAACAATACGCTTGGAGCTTATGGAGCCAAATGGAGTGATAACAACCAACAGAGCTAGAATTCCCGTGGAGACCATCACAGAGTATAACATGACTCTGGCAATGTCAACTGGAGAAACAAGGTACGACCTTAACAAGGTCATGAAACTATAGGAGGCAACATGTCAAGTTGCAGCTGCGATTGTTGCAAACAACCACAAGTAGCGAGTGCTTTCAACCCAGTACCTGAAACTTATGTACTGAAGAGAAACAAAGTTGTCACACTACTGATCGAAAACAGAGAAGAGACCATGGCTATGTTTTTTACCAACACATCCTCAAATCAGGGGGTTTTGGACGCTAAGCGTCTTGTTGTCTGGGACATCTGGGAAGCAAACGCTCAAGGAAGAATTGAGGCCATCAGTGATGTTGTATGGAGTACCAACCTGATTTGCTACTCCCTGAAACAAAAATGGAATCCCAGGCAGCTTATAACCTTTACTATCAACTGCCCTATGAGGATTTACGTGCATGGATGCTGAAGGCCAAAGAGGAGGCATTTTGATGTTTTGGAAAGCTGATATGCTGGATGTCACAATTTTGAGGCAAACAAACCAGGAAATTCATGCAATGATCCAAGTAAGAAATGTTAACCTGAGCTGGTTTTTAACTAGAGTCTATGCTTATCCTGACATTAACATTAGAATGCTACTTTGGGATGCATTAAGAGAACATGCCTCAGAAATAAGTGATAGGCCATAGTGCATCCTAGATGACTTTAATGAAATAATAAACGAGAGTGAGAGGTGGAGAGGAGGTAGAATTGATAGAAATAGGG
Source organism: Lumnitzera littorea (assembly GCA_024138015.1). NCBI lineage: Eukaryota > Viridiplantae > Streptophyta > Magnoliopsida > Myrtales > Combretaceae > Lumnitzera > Lumnitzera littorea. Next base: position 49,139,282 of record JAMXBB010000001.1, read on the forward strand.
TCAACTTGTAGACTAGTGGTATGTCTGATTGTGGTACAATAGATATGGGGTTTGTTAGACCCAATGTACATGATCTAACCATAGAGAATTGCCTAGACTTGTATAAACGAGGATTGACAGAAGATGGTGTAGTTACCTTTGGAAGCAGCTGTTTCCTGGAGCTACAATGTTTCACTTAAATAAATGGACCTCGGATCATAGACCATTGCCACTAACAACTCACCCACCTGAACCTAGAGGAGAAAAATAGAAAGCCATTCAGATTCCAATCCATGGGACTAACCAACCCATCTTTGCACTTCTTAGTCCAAGACACATGGAGATATGTAAACCAAGAATTTCTTATAGTAACTACTAAGTTTGAAAAACAAGCAAAAGAATGGAACAAATCTGTCTTTGGTCATATAGGAAGAGAGAACAAAAGGGTTTTGGCTAGCGTTAAGCCAAAGATTAATACCCTTCCTAATAGGCCTTGAAAAAGAACTAAGACTCAATTTAGCCATGATTCTACACAGGGAGGGGATCATATGGAAAATGAAAGCACAAATTAATTGGACAGTTGATGGGAACAAAAACACAAAGTTTTTTCGTGCATAAATGCTAAAAATAAGGAGTATAAACAAAATTATTGGCCTGGAGGACATGGTAAGGAACTGGATTTATGATCCAGAAGCTTGGAGAATGCACATCACAAACCACTTTTGATGAACTCTCCCAAATCCAAAGGACAAAAGTCAATAGACACCTTAGTGTCCTTCATTTCTTGCATTTTAACTTAGTAACTAGCCAAACCTCACTTTTAACTGAGCAATGAAGATATTCCGGAATGCTTTCCAAAATAACAACATTCCTGAAGCTCTAAATGCCACCCTTCTCATCATCCCACCAAAAAACAAAAAAAAAAAAGGTGCAAATGAGTTAATTTAGACCCATTAGTTTGTGCAACTTATCTACAAATTCATAACAAAAATCATAGTGCGTAGACTCAAACTACTACTAGAAAACCTTATCCACCCTTCGTAAGCAAGTTTCTTTTGTAATAGGAAAGCAGTAGATAACATAATCCTATTAAATGAACTGCCACATACCAGCAACAAGAAGAAGGGAAAATAGGTTGGATGTTCATCAAAGTGGACTTGAAAAAGGCCTTCGACAAAATAGAACAGGACTTCATATTTTGGTGTCTCAAGGCCTTCAGCATACCAACACAATTAAGTAAGTTGGCTATGAATTGCATCACAGCATCATCAATTGAAACATTAATCAATGGAAGCCCTTCCACCCCCTTCAAGCCTACAAGAGGCATATGTTAAGGAGACCCTATGTCCCCTTACATCTTCATCATGGCCTTGGAAATGCTGAGTAAACTTTCAAGGGAAAAACTAAGAAAGGGTGATTGGGAGGCCTTGAAAATTAGGGGGTCAGAATTAAAATTTTCCTTTTTATTTTTTGCTGATGATATTGTGCAAATTACTAAAACCACAAAGAAATCAACCATAACAATAAAACATACCCTAGACACATTTGAATCTTGGTTTGGACTTAAGCACAATCCCAAAAAAATCATGGTCCTGTTCTTAAAGAACACAAAAGAGGCAACAAAGCAAGAGATTTTGAGTATCATGGAACTAAGGAAAACAAAATCCTTTGGAGACTACCTCGGATTTCCCTTAGACTAAGGATAAAACCTAAATATAGCCAATTTAATCACCTCCTTGGTAAGCTAAAGAAGAAACTGGGTTTTTGGAAGGGAAGATTGCTTAGCATGGTGAGTAGGCTTGCACTAGTTGAATCAGTACCATAAGCAATCCCTGCATATACCAAAGAAAACATTACTCCAGCTAGACCCAGTCACACACAAGTTTATATGGGGGAAAGAGGAAGGTAAAGCCAAAGTATGTTGGATTAATTGGGAAGCAATTACTGCCGTTAAAAGAGAGAAAAGGCCTTGGGCTAGATAATTTAATTGCAAGGGATAAGGCATAATAATTAAGAAGACTACGGGATTTTCAAAAAGCAAAATACAGCATAGGCTATGGTATGCAAACATAAATACAGCAAGAAAATTAGAGGAGGGACAACTTTTATCTAACCCAAATGATTTTTACACATGGAAGGAAAATCTAGCGTGGATATTTGACCATGGGAACTGCACACTCAGCAATGGGCGAAAGATAAAATTTTGAAATGACTTTTGGTCCGGTTTGAGCCCTCTCCCAAACGTGTTGTACGGACCTCACACTAAACAAGTGTCGACTGCTACCATAGTGAATGTAGGGTGAATGAGATGAATTAGAGGGAGAGTGTTATTTGGTATCCTTTACAAGGTTGACTAAAAGAGTTCATTGGTCCTATTTTCCTATCCATGTTGAGAGAAGATGAACACTGCTTGGGGCTAAAAACGAGACAAAAGCCTCAGCTAAAGGAAATTTATAGACAAGTTTGCACTAAGCAACAAATCAATAAGAATGATATGAGCTGGGTTTGGAAACTAATAGTTCCACCAAGAGTGAAATTGTTCTTGTGGAGAGTTGCTAGAAACGAGTTGCCATCCGGTATAAATCTAAGATACATACTACCATAAAACCCATTCCAATGTCCAAACTGCGAGTCTTTAGAAGAAACAATTGATCATGCAGTTAGGACATGTCTACATATAAGAAGATCATGGGAAGCACTCTAGCCTAATAATAGAGAGAAGCTCTTCAAGTTACCTTGCACAAGTGGCTACACATTAATAGCACTTGCACAAAACAAGAACTTCTGCAAACTGAAGGACCATGGGGAATTAAATTTGCCTTTGTTGTTTGGTTAATATGGAAACAGAGGAACAAAAGAATCATTACAACGCAAGCAACAAATAGCAACTTGGAACAAGAAATAAGAGCTAAGGTTACTAAGTTCTAGGCAATTACAAGAAGCAAACCTTGTATCAGAAAAATTATACACGTGCTAATAAGGTGGAATGCCCCTGTTGAAGGGAAAGTCAAGCTTAATACGGATGCATCAGTTATAGAGAAGGAGCAAAAGGAGCAAGATGCAACAGTTTTTTTTTTTTTGGGAGGGGGGAAGGGTCATGAGAGACAGATATGGCCATTGGATTATGGGATTTATGAAGAGAATAGGTTGTATGGATATTGCGAAAGTTGAAATATGCAGACTATATTGGGTCTATCTTACTACCTTAAGTTGGGAATTAAGAAATTGGAAGCACAATCAGATTCCTCTATTGCTTTAAGGCTTATCTCAACTAACACCAATTTCTTAAATTAGTATTCTCATGTGATCCCTGCATGCAGGGAAAAGCTTTCATTATCCGAGGAATGCACTATCAAGTTCGTGCATAGGGAATCAAATAGAATCACAGATAGCTTAGTAGTAATGGTTTGTGAAGAAGAAGGAATGGATAATATGCTGTGTTTTGTCCCTCCTCGTACTGTCGTTTTGTATATGTATTTGGACTGTGTACGTGAATAGCGAAAAATGTCTATTCTGTGTAGTGGAATAATGTTAAATGTGTAATATGTGTTTTTCGGGCTACTGTGCTTATAGATAACGCGACATAGCTAAATGTCTGTTTAGTATGCAGTATGTGTTTGTTGGTGAAATGTTTATGCAACTTTGTCGTTTATGTAATGTCAAGCAGCTGTTGATCCCAAAAAAATTCAAAAAAAAAAAAAAAAAATTCACTCATAAAAATATACTAAAGGTAACTAACTTCTTCCTTAGTTATTTTTTGTTTTAGGATGTACATTTTCCTTTTTCATTTCAGAAGTTGAAATTTCAAGAACAAGTTGATTGAAATGATCACACCAACGTAATTTAACGATACTTATAAGGGAGATTGACATAGTTCTTATTTTGATTATTTTTATGAAAAAATTAGATGCTAAAATTTGAAAAAGAGCATAAACATAGGCCCTCAAATGAAAAAAATTATTAAAAAATAGATACTTTTAAGAAATACAAAATTTGCAATGTAGGTCACTTAAAAGAAGTTATTTTAGCACATGAGCAAAGCCACTTAACATAGAGCAAAATTGCAAATTTATCAACTAAAGTTAAGATTCCACTTAGCCAAAAGAAAAATATATAATATACGAATAAAATAAATTAATACATAAAGAAATATAGAAAAAGGGTAACACAGTGAGAACTTAATTTTCGTTCGCTATTTTATATTAATCATGGGGTTAATTTTTTTTTTTTTTTTTCCGTAGATACTGTAATCAATAGTCCTAAGGGTAACTCAAACCAATTTATCAACCTTTTCAAGAATATTGGAAGCATGAACGATGCGGTTCATTTGGCATGTCTTATTTTTACCTTTAAAAAATGCCAGTAACTAAAATGAGTGTTACGTCCGGAAATCGAAGGATGAGAGCAGTCCATATCAAACCAAAGCATAAGGAAAAGCTAATAAGTAACTAAAATTCCACGAAAAAATTCAATTACAAACTTCAAATTCTCATGGTAATATTTTCGGTCAGCAATAATTTGCAACTCCACAAAATAAAACAGCTGAAAAATCGAACTCCTGTTCATATACCACATCAACCTAGTATTATTAACTCTCTACTGTGCTAGTACCGATACTTATTGGTCTCATATAAGAAACTAAAGAAAAATAGGAGAGTGAATTAAAAACTTCAGTAAATTTAAAAAAAATTTTCAAGTTAAATTAAAAACACCTCTCTTAATAACTTCAATTAGTGAAAAATGATACTTTAATAATTTAATGCACAAAGATAACAATACAAATAAACAATTTAAAGTAAAAGAGATAGAGAGGAGAAAATTAAGCTCGAGATATCAATAGTTTTGGCTTTATGCCTACTACTCTTTTTCAACTTTATCGCTGAGGACTTGGTCTTTCTCAACAATACCATTCCACTTAATTTGCTATTTTAAAATCGAATTAAGAGAAGTTTACATACAAGTCTTTGCTACACTTGGCCTTATTCTACTTATCTAGTTTCTCTACAATTTAAGCTAATTTCATAAAGTATAAATGAAACTTCTCTCAAACACAACACTCAACGAATGGATATTATTTACAAAACAGAAATGAGAAGTACAAAAATATTCTCAATTGATTTAGCAGGAGAACAAAAATGAAGAATGTTGAATATTAAGCTTTCATTTAAGTCTATGAAGTAGTCTCTTAGAAGTCCTTTGTGGTTATTAGAAAGTAGAAATGATCACAATGGTAGTGTGCTTCTCAAATACATCTTGAATTTTGAATCTTCTACTCTTTTATACTTGAATTCTTCAATGACAAGATTTTTGATTTTTTTTATTCAACTTGTATTTATCTAATCCCCAATGTTCCAAAAAAAAATTTCCTTATATTTTAAGAGAATATCTTGGAATTTGAATTTGAACCTAATCTTGTTTCAATCATCCTTCATAAATGGATGTGCTTTATTCAATAAGTTCAAATGATTTTGAATTTCAAATTTGATATCCTTGGTTTTTTTTAGATTAACTTCATCCTTAAAAACATTTCAAAATATCTTACTTACCAAAATCTCTCAAATATCTTTTTTAAAAAATATTTCTTAAACAAAGTTTAATTTTAAATTAATCTCTTTAAAAATCCCAATGGATCTATACTAACTTTTATGAAAGGAGATTATATGTATTTCTCAAATACACCCAATTAAGTTAAGCTAGGTCTTGTACAACCTGATGAACTAATTTTCTAAATTTCTTCTTGTTCGGCCTTTTGAATAAGCCTTTGAAAACTTTTCATTGGCTGAACCATGAGTTTTTAATATCTCTAAAAAACTTTCTAAAGTAATACATTGCACCCTTTGATAGAAGACTTTGAATAAGTTTTTCAAATGCATTCTAAGTCCATTCCTCTCTCAATATTTTAGACTCCCTAAATAAGTTTCTGAATCATAACTTAATTTGAATTGAAACAGTCTAATAAACTATCTGAATACTCGCACACTTGTCAATACATTAGTATTTCTCTTTTTGTTATCATTAAAATTCATAAAAGAATTTAACATTCTCCCCCTTTTTAGTGATAACAAAATACTTACATATCTAAAAACATGTACTAAACAATCATTTCTTAACAAATTTTGAGAATAACATCAAATCATTAGATTAGAAAATTTTTTGGTTAAGTCAACTATTTGTCATATTTAAATAGCAAAACAAATTACATGTTTTTTACTGTTCTCTTCCTTTTTGTTATCATCAGAGAACATTTAAATACTCCCCCTTATTGTTTACAATCAAATAACAAGTACAATGAAGCAAAAGATGAAATGGAACTTCATTAATGCCAAGGAAGTACTAAAGCATTGTTTTTCTAATCAACTAGAGCAACTGGATAAGAAAAATGACATGACTAAAACAACTAACAATTGGATGAAGAAAGAAACATGATTCTAGAAAAAAATAGAAGACATCTAGTTATTGGTTCTTCTAGTCTTCTTTCTAGCACAAAGCTTAACTCAGTTATAATAGGTGATAGCTAGCTTGTTTAGAGTTGGATTGGAGTCAATTGTTTATTGAACATTAGCGGTAGCTTCATAAGTGGAATGTGATGGATCTATACCATCCTTGTTGGATCCTATAGAAACAATTTTTCTTGGTCCTTCAAGAGTACATTGAGGATTAAGCACATGAATTGATGCTATATTAATATGAGGATCCTTAGGTTCAAAGGAGTGAGGAAATAGAACTGGAGTGTTTTCTAGTTCTTACTCAAGTAACTAATCAGTTTGATCAGCTTGGAGTAGAGTAACCATAGGTGAGTAATATTCAAGTTGTGGTGTTTAAACATTCTAATTAGGGTTAGGTTATTCAAATGGTCGTTCAGTAGGTTGAGGTACAACATTTTTCTTGGATTCATTTATAGTGTCCTTAACCCAATCCTTGAACAAGTTCTCCATACTAGCAAGTTGATCTTTGATAACTTTGTCAATGATTGCCCTAACCCCTTTTTGAAATTAACTTCACAAAAATTAGGCTTTCACCTTGTTTAGATGCTGGAATCTCTAACTCCATACCTTTTGAATCACTCCCTAAAAAGGATCTTGTCACTTCTCTAAATTTAATACCACAAGTTCTTTTTACAACTTTCCCCTTCTTTATGTAATCTTTATTAGTAGGTTCTTTTTCTCTCTTTCTCTTAAGACCTCCAATCTATTTCTCAACACCCTTTAACTCAATAATAATCACTTTCTTCACAATATTTGATGGATGAACATATACACCTACATTGTGTGGTGCTACAGGTTGTCAAAAACATAGATTCCCATTTGTTTAAATATTTTTTGTCCTAGTCTACTAGGATAGAAAGGACAAGTTGTTTCCTTTGGAAGGTTAAATTTTTTGTGCTTAAAGAGGGCCATCAATATATTCCCATAGGCTTTAGTCTCTTTATGCCTATAGAAATGTCTCATCAAAATATTCACTATGTCTACATTCCTTTTGCCTAACATTACCAATACGATCAATGCATCTTCTCTAGTTACAAAAGTTAAGCTACCTTTTTTAGGAAAAATGAAAGTGTTTACAAACTTGTGCAAAATCTTAATTAGTAGCTCAAATTTCATACTAAAGACATCTCTTCCAACACCAAAATCTACACCATCATTCAGTTTTGTGAATACACATTCCTTAGTCAACTCCATTAGATTTTCATCATCCTTAATTTCTTTAATTCCAAAGCATTTGATGATATCTTATTTGGATATCTTGATTTTTTTTATTCAAAATAACAAACCTTTACACCTCTTGATTCCTACTATCCAATATTCTGTAGAATTTATCTACCAAGTCTTCATGAACTACTCCTCTCAAATTACTTAGATTCCTCAGTCCAAGATTATCCAAATATTCAGTCCAATAAAACCCATTTTTCTCAAAGTAATCAAAATCTAAGCAAATTGTTTCCTTAATTGAAACATTCTTACCTTTGACTAAATACCTCTTCTTGGTTTTTCCTAGCTGTTTGGGAGAAGATTTTTTCTACTTAGAGGCCTTTTGAGATCTCTACACAAGCTTTAGTTGGGCAACTCTAACCTTTTATACAATCTTCTTGGGTTCAAGCTTAGGCTTAGGGTTCTGAAACTTTTATAAAAGCTTCTTTAGATTCATCCAAAGAACTTAAATCCTCAAATTCAACTATTTCTTTAGATGATGAAGACATTGCCTTCTGTTATGATTCTTGAGGGAAACTTCTTGAGTTGGTTCACATGAGGGTTTAGAAGGATTTGGTTAGGTGACTTCTTGAGCTAGTTCATCACGGTTTCATCAGTAAGTTCTAAGGTTTGGGTTTTTTCAAATGTTTCCTACAATTGTTCAATTGGTCGATCTTGATGACCATCTTGAATAGCTTAAGGTTTCAAAGGGTTTGATTCAATATGGGTTTCTTGATCAATAAGATCAACTGGGCTCTTAAGCGTACTATTAAACATAGTTTATCTAACTCCTTGAGCCACAATCTTGTTTGATCTCCTAAGTGACATGGGTGTTTAGTTGAAAATAAGAAAGACGGAGAGACAGGGTAAGAATGTAGAGAGTTGGAGAAGGAGTACGAAGAAGAAGAAGAATAATTTGTGCTCTTTATAGAAAAGGAAAATAATCATCAGTTAGTGGGCCATTAATTGCAAGTGTGGGTGATCTTTTTGGACCCATAAACAAGATATTTTTAGACCCACTTCAAAGCCTATTCATGTGTATTGTACACGTTTGAATATTTTTACATAAGGGGAATTAATTAAATGAATTTAACAAAAAGGGTTGCAAATTCTAATTTCATTATGAATAAACTCAAATCTAATTTTATCCAATGATTTTGTAAAAATATTTGCATATCAATATTTTGTAGGTACAAATTCAACACAAACAACATTATTTGCTACATGATCATGAATAAAATAATGCCTAATTTCTATATGTTTTGATCTTGATGATAAACTGCATTTTTTTGTTAAATTTATTACACTAGTGTTGTCACACTTTATGGGTATATTTTCATAATTCAGTCCATAATCATTTAACTGTCATTTTAACCAAAGTATTTGAGTACATCAGTTACCAATGGAAACATATTATACTTCTCCAATTGAAAGTGAAACATAATTTTGTTTTTTGAAAGACTAAGAAACTAATTTATCCCCTAAGAACTAGAAAATACTTAAAGTACTTTTTTGGTCCATTCTACAACCTACATAATCAGTATCTAAATATTCTATGAGGTCAAAATTTTGACTCTTAGGATACCATATTTCTAATTTTGTAGTGCCTTTTTATATATTTAAAAATATTTTTAACTGCACTTAGATATATTTCTGTTAGTGAACTTTGAAATTCATCACAAACATAAGTACTAAACAGAAAATCAAGATGGAAAGCCATCAAATAAAGTAAAGATGCAATTAAACTATGATATAACTTCTCATTTACCTTTTTACCATTACCTATAATGTCAAGCTTTGTTGAAGTACTTATGCAAATAAAGGATTCCTTAGTGTTATCAAATCCAAACTTCTTTAATATATGTTTAGTGTACTTATCTTGGTGAATGTATATTCCATTCTTTCTTTGTTTGATTTGAAGTCCTAAAAAGAAATTCAATTCTCCCATAAGTGACACCTTAAACTCAACTTGCATTAATCTTGAAAACTTTTGACAATATTTTTCATTAGTTGCTCTAAAAACAATATCATCAACATAAATTTGTACAGCTAATATATCTACCCTATAATGTTTCAAAAATAATGTAGCATCAACTCTTCCTCTTTGAAAGCCATTTTTAATTAAGAATTCACTTGACCTCTCATACCAAACACAAGCGGCTTGTTTAAGTCCATACAAAGCTCTTTTGAGTTTATAAACATGATCAAATTCAAATGGATCTTCAAACCCTAGAGGTTTCTCAACATATACTTTGTGTTTTATGAAACCATTCAAAAATGCACTTTTAACATCCATCTCATATAGTTTGAAATTTTTTAGACAAGCAAATGCAAGAAGTAACCTTATAGCTTCTAATCTAGCCATGGGAGCATATGTTTCATCATAGTCTATTTCTTCTTCTTGAGAATATCCTTTAGCAATTAGATGAACTTTGTTTCTTACTATTTTTCCATTTTCATCTAACTTATTTTTGAAAACCCACTTAGCACCAATGATAGATATATCTTTAGATCTTGGTACTAAATTCCATACCTGAATTCTTTGAAATTGACCAAGTTCTTCTTGCATCACTATAATCCAATTATTGTCATTTGAAGCCTCATCAACTAAGCTAGGTTCAATTTCAAAAATTAAAAAAATTAAAGAAATTTGATTTTCAAAATTTTGTAAGCTTAATCTTATTCTAATTCCAAATATGATATTAACAAGTATAAGTTTAGGAGGATGATTAGGTTTAAATCTAAATGCTAAAGGTAGTGAATGATCAAAAGCTCTTAACTTACCATTTGAGTGAGTTTTAGCAAACTTGTTGCTAGTCTCTAAAGAACCTTCTAAACCAGGTTCTATTTTAGTAGCTTCAAGCATTTTTGAAGTTTCTAATGAACCATCTAACTAAGGTTCTATCTTATCATCTAAATCTTATCATATAAGACTTTTCTTATTTGTAGCAATGAGAAGTTCATCATCTAATTCTTTATTACTAGTTTCCATAATGAACTTGACATTTATTGATTCTTCCATTACTTTTGTTAGCATATTGTACATTCTGTAGGCTTTTGAGTTGAGAGAGTAGCCTAGAAAGATGGCTTCATCAGCTCTTTCTTCAAATTTTTTCAAGACTTTTCTTGTTTTCTTTACAAAACACTTGTAACCAAATATGTGAAAGTATAAAACAATAGGTTTTCTTCTCTTATAAATCTCATAAGCAGTTTTATTTGTCAATTACCTAATATATACTCAACTTATAATACCACATGCTAATAATCAACTACACCACTTTAATTAAGTTGCGTTCTTGTCATTTCTTGGATAGTCCTTCTTTTACATTCAACTACCCCATTTTATTGTAAAGTGTATGGTGCAAAAAAATTCTGAGTGATTCCCTTTTCTTTAGAAAAGGAGATAAAATCAACATTTTTAAATTCCTTTCCACAATTAGTTTAAAGACTACTAATGGAGAGACCCTTCTCATTTTGAACTCATTTTATAAAAATTTCATAACTTTTAAAAGCATTACTTTTATGATGCAAGAATAAAATCCAAGTAAATCTTGAGAATTCATCTACCATAACAAGCCCATTCTTGTTTCCTCCAAGACTTAGAGTTCGAGTCGAACCAAATAAATCTAAGTGCAATAGCTCTAGAGATCTTTGAGTGGATATGACTTTCTTACTTTTATGTGAAGAAGAACTCCTCTTATGTTTTAGACATGAAGCACAATGAATATTTTCATGACAATTCAATTTTGCTAAACCCTTTATTAAGTTCTTTTTAGATAGTCTTTCAAGTTGAGGAAAATTCACATGTCCTAAACTTTTATGCCAAAGATTTGGGTTGTCGTTTACGAAGAGAAAACAACTTTTAGATTATACTTCATATGGTTTAATTAAGTAAATATTCTTCTTTGTACAACCTTCATACAACTTCACCCATCCTTATCAAATCCAATACATTTGTTATGTTCAAACATTATTCTATAACCTTTGTCACATAACTGACTTATGCTTAATTAATTATGTCTCAAAGCTTTAACCAATGACATATTTTCTATTTTTTGTGATGTCAATCCAATTGTATCTACCACAATTATTTTACCTTTACTGATGTCTCCAAATTTTACATAACCATCTTCTTTCCATTTCAGACTTGTGAACAACAAAGCATCACTAGTCATATGTCTTGAGCACCCACTGTCAAGATACCAATCCCTTTTAATTTGGCTTCATATTCCTACACACATCACAACACAATCAAGTCCGTTTATGAGCCTAGTGAAACTTAAGTTTGTGAAAATTCAAGCTGGTTTTTTGAGTTAAAACTTAGTTATTGCTAAGCTTAGATTTTTTGAAGAAACATTATGCGTCTATTCTATTGTAGAAAAAACAAGCATAAGGTTTTTGTTGATTATACCTGTAACTTACCACTTTTCTTTATCCCTAATTTAGGCATTCTCTAACATACCATCCATGCAACCTTCTATTGTACCCTCTAAAAGGATACCTTTTGTTGTTTTAAGATTACCATCTATTATACTCTTCAACAAGTTCAATTACTTTACCTTTGTCTTTTTCTTTAGCTATTTCTTTGTTATTTTCATTTTTTGGTCTAACAAACACTATTTCCCTTTTTGTTTTAAATGATTCTCAAAATTTAAAACCTAGTGTAGATTTAGAATTATCCATTCTTTGACTAAAGATAAGCATCTAAAGTTTCTATTCACTTTCATCAGACTTTAGAAATGTGTTTTTAATTAACTTTGATAAATTTTCCACATGATTTTTCAAATTTTAATCTCTTTTTTTTAATATTAAATTTTCATTAATCAAGGCTTCTTGAGCAATATGCAGTCCTTCAAAATCATTTTTGAAGAAATCATTTTCATTTACCAATAATTGATTTGTTCGTTTAAGAGCTTATTTTCATCCCTTAGTGTTTAACCTCATATTAAAGCTTAAAAATCTTGTCATTGACTTTAGAAAGAGCCTTAAGCATTTTATTAATTTCAGTACATATATCATTAGGCACTTATATATAACAATCAGGATCGGTAATAGAATCTACCTCAAAGAGTGCCATAAGATATAAATTGGCTTCTTCGCAATCTTCCGAACCCTTTGACTCAATCTCTGAATCTTGCAAGTCACTCCATGTAGCCATCAAAGACTTGCTTTCTTTTTGTATTTCTCCATCTTCATGATTAGCATATGACATTCATACTCTATGTGCATTAGCTTTTTACATTCATAGCACACTATTTTTTTTTTTTTATACTTCTTCTCTTCCTTTTCCTTGATTGCTTTACTTGCATCACTACTTTGACTTTTATTAGTGGAAAACCTCTTAGCAAAAGTTTTCTTACCTTTCCTCTTTATCCATTTGTTTAGTTTCCTAATTAGAAGTGTCACATCCTCATCTTCTTCTTCATTTGATTCTTCATCCTCAGAATCAACATCTACTTATTTGGCCTTGAATGTTATAGCCTTTTTCTTTATACCCTTTGAAGCACTCTTTGGTTTGAGGAAATTTTTCTCATATGCCATTAATTTGCTACACAGTTAGCTCATAGTTAATCTTTTCAAGTCACCAGCCTCTTCTATAGCAATTTTCTTAGCATTTCAAACTTTAGGAAGAATCCTCAGCATCTTATGTACCATATTTACATCAATAATTGTTTTACCAAACAAAGACAATTCATTAGTTATAACAGTGAACCTACTAAAGGAATTCTTAATTTCTTTACCAGGTAGAATTTAAAGAGTTTCATATTATTGAACCATTGATTCTTGTGTCCTTTATTGCCTTAGTGCCTTCATAAGTTTGCACCAAGGTATCCCAAATGTCCTTAATTGTAGCATAAGAAGCAATTAGATAAAATTTTGAACATATAATAGTACTCAAAAGTAAATTCTTAGTTTTTCAATTATGTTTAGTTTTGATGATATCCTCATTTATAGTGACAATAGTTGGAACTTTGAGATCTCCTATTGAAATGATTTACCGAACTTGATAGTCAGATATCTTCACATAAGTCTCCATCCTAAATTTCCAGTAAGAAAAATTAGTTCCATAAAATAATGGAGCCTCACTAGGCTAAACTATTAAACTACCATTTGATTCACCCATAATCTTAAACTCTATATAATATTAGATCGTAGCTTTGATACCAATTGTTGGCCCTATATAAGATATCAAGAGAAGAGGTGGTTGAATTGATATTTTTAGTAAGTTTAGAAAACTTTTTGTGTTAAATTTAAAAAATAAAAACCCTCTTCATAACTTAAATTGGTGACTAGTGGTACTTAAATAATTCAATACACAAAGATAACATCATAAATAAATAATTTAAAATAAAAGAGATAAGGAGGAGAAAATCAGGCTCAAGATTTAAAGAGCTTCGACCTTATGCCTATTACTCTTTTCTATCTTAATTACTAAGGACCCGATATTCCTTATCGATGCCACTCCACTTGATCCATTACTTCATAATCAAATCAAGAGAGGTTTACAAGTCTTTGCCATACTTAGCCTTAACTCTTTGCTTTATCTATCTAGCCTCTCTAAAATCTAGGCTAATTACATATTTATAAAGTACAAATCAAACTTCTCTCAAAAACAACACTCAACCACTACATATTGTTTACAAAATAGAAACAAGAAGTACAGGAATATTCTCAAATGGTTTAGTACGAGAACATAAGTGAAGAATGTTGAATATTAAGCTTTTATTCAGGTCTCTGAAGTTGTCTTTAAGAAGTCCTCTATAGTTATCAGAAAGTATAAATGATTATGGTTGTAGTATGCTTCTCAAATTGCTTAAATTTTGAACATTCTACTCTTTTATACTTGACTTCTTCAATGGTGAGATCTCTAATTTTTTTATTCTACTTGTATTTATCTAATCCCTAATGTTCCAAAAAAAATTTCCTAATATTTGAGAGAATACCTTAGAGTATGAATTCCATCCTGATCTTATTTCAATCATCCTTTGTGTATGGATATGCTTTATTCAACAGCTTCAAATGATCTTAAATTTCAAATTTGATATCCTTGATTCTTTGAGATTTACTTCATCATCAAAAACATTTTGAAATATCTTACCTACTAAAATCTTTCAAATATCCTTTTAGAAAGATATTTCTTAAACAAAGTTTAGTTTTTAATTAATCTCTTTAAAAATCCTTGCGGATTTGAATACCAACTTTTGTGAAATGAGATTAAGTGTATTTCCCAAATACACCCAATCAAGTGGAGTTAGGTCTTGTATAACATGATGAACTAATTTTCTGAATTTCTTCTAGTTCAACCTTCTGAATAACTCTCTGAAAACTTTTCAATGACTCAGCCATGAGTTTTTAAGGTCTCTAAAAAACATTATGAAGTAATACATTACACCCTTTAATAGAAGACTCTAAATAACTTTCTAAACACATTTTTAGTCCATTCCTTTCTCAATATTTCAAACCCTTTGAATAAGTTTGTGAATCATAACTTAATTCAAATTGAAATAGTCTGACAAACTATCTAAATACTTGCATACTTCTTAGTGCATTAGTACTTCTCTTTTCGTTATCATCAAAATTTATGAGAGAACTTAACAATCCTAAACTCATATTTGAAGTATAAAGCTTTTACAACTCTTTATCAATTATACATGAGAAAAGATGCTCTATAAAGGGTTAAGTTAGAGCCCATTACATAGCCACCACAAGTGCCCATGCATTACAAGCAATGCATTTTAATCACGCCAAACTTATATCTAATACAATGAACAACTAAAAAAGTAAGTAGCATAGTCTTGGTGTCCAAAAACTTAGACTAGCTCATGACTCCCCAACATACTTAAGTTTGGGTGTATGTGCTCCTGTTACCCTATGAGCCTTAATACATTAGTCTCGTCATTTCTAAATGCATATTAGATCAACTGTTAATAATATCAGTATACTATAGCCATCCATCAAAGTGTCTTACAACACTTGGACGAACTAATTATATCTTCTTCCTAATAAACTACCTTATTTTATGACATTTCCTCTAGTCAATAATTTATTGTACAAACAAACTCAAATCATCTCAATTAGGAGTGTAAACGAGTGAAATTACTTACGAGCTGCTTAAGTTCAAATTGGTCTTTACTTAAGTTTAAATTTGAGAATAGCAGAATCGAGCTTAAGCTTGAGCTCCATAATATTTAGCTTAGCTAGCTCACAAACCTAATCAAACTTGAGTCAACTATAAATATTAGCAAGGTTAAGTCAAATTTCAATATTAATGTTATTATAATTAGAAGAAAATATATTTTTTGATAGATCAAGCTTCAATAAGTTTAATTGGATTGAGCTCGAGCTTATTAAATGCTACTTTAAGTTGAGCTCTATGCTTAATCAAGCTCGAGCTTTGATAATTTGAGTAGAGCTCAAGCTTGAAGTCAAGCTCATTACTATATCATATAAACTTGACTTGTTTGTAGCCTTAATCTCGATATGTAACTCCACTTGAGATACCGCTACATACTTATTGTTGCATGCTATGCTAAACCCACTAATTCTTTTGCATCCTCAACAACATAAAATTCAAGTTTCCATATCTTTATAATTATTTGAGTTTTTATCCTAATAAGCACAACAATAAGCAAGATAGTTACATATCTAGGATATGTTCTCTAGTAGCAATCGATAGTGACAACCCTCACTTTTGAACCCTAGCTTAAACATACTCTATTTTCAAACACTTAATAGTGATTCTAGATTCAACCCATAGTTAATTTTAACTTACCGACTTTTTAATGATTAAATCATAGATAAAATTATTTATTTATTTGACTTTATTTTCTTTTTACTCTTACCTATGTTATATACATAACTATGTTCTTACTATAACTCTCTTAAGTATTATCATTGTTGTTATTCACTATATGGGATCATTTTATACTAGCCAGAATGGAGGACAAGACCAGTCGAAAGTCAGACTATATACCATCTAAATGAGGGTTGAGTTGCCTTCAGTTAATAAAGTAGCCTTTTATGCACTGTTAAAACAATGTGTTTTCGTTTATGAAACTTTAAGTATTTATAATTATGTCAATGAGATGCCTTTAAGGGTTTTTTATTAAGGTTTTAGAAGGGTTAAAATGTGATTAACTTATCTTTTCTCTTGAAAAAGTTATCAAACTCCTTTGTTAGCTGCTTATGATTATTAAGAGAATCTCATTCATATTTAATTGCTAAGTTCTTATCAACTATTTGTAATTATGATGAATCCATTTGTGTCTTTCTTTTGTTATATCAAAATTCATTAATACTTTAGTCTATTTTAGTAATTATGTGTCATCTCGAGCATTGATTTAGATGTGACTTAGTTTATTTTCGCCCTTAGTGAATTTGAATTATATCTAATGGGGTATATACCGCATTTATTAGGTAAGTAAACTTGTTAAAAAATAGTTAGAAGACTTCAAAAGCCTAGGGTTATCAATCCTACGAGAACTAAACACTTACTCACCCATACTAAATTGCTCTAATTAACAATGGGTTACAAAATCAATGATAGTTCAAATAAAAATAAAGAAGTAAAAACTAATGAGAAACTAACTATGAATGAAACGATGAAATAAAACTAAATAACCATATATGGGGATATCTAGACTCTGATTGCCATGAGTGTAACATATAATAGCCTGGGGTTTTTAGATGAATTTATTATTTTTATTAACTAGAGGAATTCAATTGCTAATTTAATAAGATTTGCTTCTCTATTAAATTCTAATCCTAATTACATTTTACCTAAATTGTTTCTACGATAGAACTCCCTAGAACAACACTAAGAACAGGAATTCCACAAAACAAACAAGATGCTTTTTATAATTCCAGAAGAAATCTATAACTTATCTTTAAGCTATAGCTAATCTCTTTAATTATGATAAATTTATTTATTTACCGTTCTCGTGACTTTAATATATAAAATTTTAAAAATTAAGTTAAGACTATAAAAATAACAATTTAATCTAAACAAAACACGCAATTGAATTAAAAAGAATAAGAGAATTACATTAAAATAAAATAATTATCGTATGCTAAATTGTTACTTCAATAGTTCACAGATCTAGATATCAATGCTTTATGCTACAATCATAATAAAGATGAAAGCTTGCATAATAAAAATGCATTAAACCCTAAGAAAAGAGTGTTTCTATGTCTTTTACTACATCTCCCCATCTTTTGTACATGTGTCTCTCTTCTATTTATAATATCTAAACAAAATGGTATTTAAATGGCAAGTGAATCAAAGTACATTGTAGGTCTATAGGTAAGTACACGGGCATGTTGGTTGGGTGTGAACCACTCTTTACAATAATTCTTGAGAAATTGTCTTTAAATTAATGAGAGTGCATCACGGTTAGTGAATATGGCCATGGTAGGTGACCTTGGTCAAATTCTTATTAAAAATTCTTTAGAATTCAATTTGAAATTTAAGGATGTAAGCTTCACAACTAAGGAGCATGGTCATAAAAGGTAGTCATAGTCATCTTGTTTGCTTATTTCTTGAACGAATTCTCTCCGACACTTGCTATCTTTAGAATATCTTTTAAAATAGATGAAATTCTTCTAAAAAATTGTGTGAATTCTCATCCTTTTACTTAATTACTTCATCTAAGTCTTAAAATAAAAAATAACTTAAATCAATAGCAAATTCAATGAGAATATATAAAAATAACTTAAAATATCTAGGAAAATAACATGATGCATAAGTGTAATTTTACACACATTAATATCTAACAATATTTACATTCATATCTTCTTATTCCTTTAAAATACACATAAAAAAAAAAAAATCACTAGTGTCATGGTTTTAGCTTCACTCACCTTTTAGGCACTTAAGGCTTTTGCATTTCATTTGATTCATTATTGAGTGTGTTAAGTCTTATGAAAGTCAATCCCTTCTTCTTAATTATATTCATGAACAACCAAGCAAGACTCATGTCCAATGATTATTTCAATTTCATCTAATTTGTTTTTACAAACCATTTTGTTCCACTATCACTAGGTCTAGGCATAGGCATTGGATCTCTCACGTCATCTCTATGTCATCTCTTATAAACTAATTTATCTCTTCTTACATAGCTTTAATAAAAAGTTCATCATTTAAAGCTTCATAAATACTTTTAGGTTCAATTTGAGATAGGAAAACTAAATTGCTCATATTTCTAAGTGATAATGTTGTCATTACCCAATTAGAAGTTTCTCCTATCATTAAGTCATTAAGGTAATCCTTAACAAACTTCAATTCTCTGTAAAAGGCCCAATTACTAGATTGATTTGCATTATTATCTTCCCTAATGTTATTTTTTTCAAGAGTTTTAGATTGATTTTCATTTGAATTGACCTCTTCAATTAAGTACTATCAAGCTGAAAATTCAGTTTCTCCTTTTCGTAACCCGATTTATATTAAATCCTATCTACTCAATATAAACCTCTTGACCATGGTTTTAATTTAAAAAATGGTTTCAAAAATAATTCACCACCTGAATAAAATTAAGAAAAGAGTAAAATTAGGACCAATAGGCTAATGAGCCCTAATTTTAGCCACTAGCCTATGGCTTTCTACAAAGCATTTTTAGAAAATAGAAGCTAGAGAACATATGGGATTGAAGGTTGACTTATTAAAACTCAAAAGTTTCCATAAAAGAAGTTCATGAGATGATTAAATGGACCTTTAATTTGATTAAAGGAAAATTCAAGTAAAATGGGTTTTGTTTATTTGAAAAATGGAAAGAAATTGAAAAAAAATAATGGCAAAATTAGGTTATTTATTTGTTTGGATTGCCCAAAGTGCCTACACATTAACAAAGTAGGATTAAACCCTTGTAGGTCTTTATTTATAAAAACTTTAATGTGTAGACCAATTTTATTTGTTGAAAACTTCTTATCGCTTTAAGTTCTTATATTTTATTAATTTCGAAAATTATGTTTTGATCTACTTTTGAAAAATCTACAAAACCCTTAAATTTTAGAAAAAGGCTAATTTAATTTTTGATTTATGAAAATCCTTTAATATGAGAAGATTGCTTTTAGGTAAAAGCCCTTTTTATTGAAAAATCCCTTTTTTTACATAACATGCAAACATAGAAAAACACATATAATAAACAAGACATCATAAGGTATCCATAATTAACAAGATTATTCATGGAAGAAAACTATAGATCGCATAAGCATTATATGGAAAACCAATTCAACACATTCATCATGCAAATCAATTAAATAAACCAACCACTAATTATTTATAATGCCTTCCAAAAAGCAAAATATTTACTAGAAAAAAAAAAGCTAGACCTAATAATTAAGCAAATTGTTAACAAGCCAAAATATGTCAATTATTCATTTAAACAAACCATGCCAATTTTATTATAATCATGCTAATTTATTTATTAAATCCAAACACGATAACATGCTAATTGTATATTAATCATGTTAATTACAAATTCCAACATACCAATTTATTAAAGCCAAACCAATTAAACATGCTAATTATTCTAATCGTGATGAAATCAAACATGCTAATTTATCTATCAAAGCCAAACCAACTAAACATGCCAATTATTTCACAATTTTGACAAGATCAAACATGCCAATTATTTTAAATAATCCTACAAGATCAAACATGCTAATTATTTCTTATTTCCAATATTTATGCAAACATACAAGATTCAGTAATAACACGCATAACATCATATTATTATTTATTAACAACATAGTAACAATAAAAATCATGGCAACTCAAGTCCTATATTTATTCATTTTTCATTTTTATATTTTTCGTTTTTTTCTTATCATTTTTCAAGCAAACAATACACACAAAAGATAAAGGAAAATTCACCTTCATAGATTAGTAAACCAATGGTAAGTCTGGGTCAATTCAAGCTGGTTCTTGATGTGTAATTGATGGTTATGAACTCTTGGGAGGCTATTCTATGAAACTCCTAACTTAATTTCTACAAAACTTAGTAACATGACACCTAATTTTGAAGTTTTTTTTTTTTTTAAGTTGATGATGAACAAACCCTAGAAAACACCCTTCCAACTTCTAATTCAACTTAACACAAAATTGACTGTAACCAAAACCTAAGCTATACCCAAGTAAAGATTAGTTGACTATTTTATCTTACAACAATTTACTCTACAATGAGAGAAATCAAACAGAGAGAGTGACTATTGTAATTCTTAACCTAAAGCGAGAATGTGAGCAATGCATACAATGGAGATGTTTGCAATGCTCAAGAGTACAGTGAATGCATGGTAGGGAGTCCTTTTTGTAGCCCCAAGTTGGAATTCCTCATCAAGAAACATCTAAATTGGTGAGAGATCAAATATTAATCAATATAGCAAGTTGAGGTGTACAAACTTAATTCTTTTCTTGCCCAAATTAAATGTATTTTTGCATGAATTTTAGGAAACTAAAGTTGTACATGATCACTAGAAGGTGTCTTTATAATTTTAGATCAGTTATCTTATGGTCTCTTTCAGGATTATGCTCAAATTTTACTTCAGGTACAAAATATATATGTATTATGTTACCTAAGCCTTTTTTTTTTTATTGCGCAAATTTTCCATTTGAAAACTCAAAAATTGGACATATCCTAACAAAACAATTCATGCCATTATACTTCTTATTTCTTCATGATTTTTACAAGGAAAAAACATGTCAAAATCATGTATAAAATCAAGGATGCACTTGCCTTGTTTAAAACGAAACACATTGTAAGCTTCTATAACTAAGTCAAGGCTTAAAGTGAAAGAAGGAAAAATAGGGTTAGCCTCCAACCCCAGCCCCTTGAGTTCAACCTAATGTTCTATAGACATGTGTCACGTGCCCTGCCACGCGTGTTTATTGCATGTGTGTTCTTAAAAATAAAAGGGGACAACGCCCTAGCCTACCCCTTTATTTATTTGTTTATTTGTTTGTTTGTTTTGTTTGGTTGCACTACATAGCGTGCTAGGGATGTGACCATGTACTTGATGTGGTTGCCACCACATGGCTAATATTGAATGCTACCTTAGCAAAAAATAATTTTTAATTTTTAAAATTTTTTTGTACATTTCATAATTATTTATTCCGTTGTATGTTGACAATTACTTAATTTTTTGTTTTTCATAATTATTCAATTTTTTTTGTATTTTTCTAATTTACTCAATTTTTGAAATTTTCTAAATTATCAACCTTTTCTACGAAACGGGATTCATTAGTTGAAATGAAAATTAGGGTAGGTAGAAATAAAGTGTCTACAAGCACCAATATGATCAATATCATTAAAAGATCCAAAGGTGAGATAGAGATAAAATCACCAAACACAACATCAATAGACAACTCCACTAGAAAAGTCCTTTATTAAGCACCTCATAGTCCTTACTAGCTAAGGAGTTACCAAGGAAAATAGCAACATCACTTTTTATCGAACTTACTTACTTGATCGTTTACTATTGTTTAGACTATAGAATTTTGTCTTTCTAAAGTTCATAGGGTGTGGTTAACTATGTTAAGTAGTATTATGGATTAATAACTTCAATACAAAAAATATTTTCATTAATTATTTTTATAAGGTATTGTTTAAGTTGTTTCAAAATCTTTTTTTTTTTTCAGTAAATAATCCTCCATTTTATAAAAACATTCCAACAAATAATTAGTAAGATAATTTCTTTCATGAATATTCTATGGAAAACACTCTTTTGAATGAAAATCAAGTCATCAAGATTTGGAGCCTCTTAGCTGTAGTCCATTTTCATCTAAATAATCTATTTTACTTTTAAATATTAAATTAAACATATTGAACAATGAAGAATATCTAAACTTTAGATTATCCATGTCTCTTACCCATGTATATTATCTAAATATAATATGGTTCTACCAAATTCTTCCATTACACTTTTACCTTCCCCTACCACAACTTATAAACATTTGTTGTAATAATACATGCTTCATAAGAAAACTAGGTTATTTACAATCTCATTTTTTTATAGGCTTACAAGACCCTTAAGGAGAAAACCCTAGCTCCCTTTCATTGTCATCCTTCTCTCTTCTTATATACCTAGTGCCCCTTCCTCTCTTTCCTTAACTATTACTATCAATTTCTCTTGTTGTGTATAGCAAATTCACTTCTTAGCAATATAAAGGTAATATGATCCTATGATAAATCTTATTGTATTTGTTTGTTGATAAGGAAATTGATATGCCATAACTCAAATCCTTTTGGTATAATGGATGTGGGGTTTAAAGATCTTTTGAAATATGCACAAGAGTTAGTGATGATCTATCGACCATTAGTCCTCTTATTCGTACATGACTTTAAGGCCTTCAATCCCTCACTCAAAGAATCCTCTTTTAGCAACTTGCCAATGATGAGAAACTCTATGTAGAAGAAGGATGGTTGAATTCCTTGACAATTCTAGGGGGTTATATCCTGCTCTTTTCTCTCTTTTATGCCGACGCCGACTATTCGATTACTAAAGGCTTTTCAGTTGTTGAGAGACTCTTATCAAGTGATGAGACATTCTTCTTCGAGCTAAGTACTTTCTTCTGACTTCTTATCCATACTTACTGTACCCCTTCCTCATCTTGGCAGTCCCTGATGCTGCCGTATCTTGATTCTACACAGTTGCTATGCTTAGAGAATCCTTATACAGAACCAATGTTGCATTGCCACCTATCCATTTTATCTAATACTATACTATTTTTTCCTTTTTACCCTTTTCCAGATTTATTAGGAATCCCCTTTTGATATACACTTTTTTGTAATTTCTTTATTTGTAATATTGCCCTAGGAACTTACTATAAATAGTCCCTTCTCCTTATAAACCAGAATCATCTTACCTTAGAGATATATATTGAATATATTGTTCTTACGAGACTATCCTCTCTAAGTCCATTTTCATAAACTCTTATCTAATCTTGAAGAGTAGCTTAAGATCAGTGGCAGGTGGACCTTGACATTAACTTATATGTTATATCAAGTGAAGTGTCAAGTCATATCGTGTTTGTTGGTGTATCATATCCTCCGAACAGCTTCACATCAGCTACACTAACTAGTTGTAGACTTAATCACTTTATTTTCTTCAATATTTCGAAGGATCCATTGGTTCAAATTTGCTACGGTAAGCCCTAGTGATAATTGAGCTCTTAGGCACATCATATAATCCTAGTAGAGCTGTGTGCAATGGTTCCTTCTAGATTGTTGTTTGTTATTCTCTATTTTCATCGAGAAGAATAGAGTAAGTTCATAGTTCATTGTTAGATTGGTATTTTCTTTATGTGGTGATTTTCCTGCATGAAGAGTGTGTTTTGAAGCTTTTTCTTTGTGAGAATGTCAAATCTTAATGTTTAGGTAGACATTAACGATACTGAAAGTGATGCTCATGGTTGTGGTCGAATTAGCCAACAAACACCACATACTACTAATGAGCAAATACAAGACCATACTGCTATTGTAGCTAATTTAGCTATTTTAGTACAAAGAGTCTTGGAGACTGGGTCGCAAGAGAAAGTTATTAAACAGGGCTAAGAAGATAGATGGGTGAACTACATGCACCAAAGCCCATTCCCATGAACTAAGTGCCATTAAGATGTATCGAAAGAATGGCGAGAAGGAGATTAGAATTGGATGAAGTGGAGGAATATGAAGAGGAAGAATAGTACGTTGAAGTTGATGAGCGTAAACTTAGGGCTCCTAGGGGCGCCAAACACCTTAAGGTACCGATTCCAAGCTTCAACAGATCTGGTAGTGCTGATGACAACCTAGATTGAGAGGAGAAGATTAAAAAGATATTTGACTTTTACAATTATGAAGATGTTGTCCATATTCGAGTGACTGTATTGAAATTTTCTGGATATGTGACAATGTAGTGGAAGAAATTGTAGAATGTTCGCCTAAGGGCTCAATATGAAATTCAAACATGGAATGAGATGGAGAAAGTTTTGAGAAGTAAGTTTGTTCCCGAACACTACGAGCAAGACACTTTCCAACGTCTAAAAGATTTGAGACAAGGTAACCAATCAGTGGATGATTATGTCCAAGAGTTTTAGTTACTCATGATCCGATGTGACATGAACTATCACAAGGTTCATTTCTAGATTAAGGATCGAGATTGGTAATATAGTGGAGCTACAAAGTCTTGTAACTCTAAATGAAGCCATCGGAATAGCATAGAGAGTCGAAAGGTAGAGGTGGAACCAGGTTAGCCAGATGATGAGTAGCCAATCTATGCTGTCGAACAGAAGTAGCATGCCGAGCCAACTAGTGGATGGCTGAGCATCAAATAGTTTCGAGGTGGAACGTCGAAGACAAGTGCCCATCCAACCAGAAGAAGGCCAAAGTAAGAGCAAGGCTTAGGAACTCGAGGTTTAAAGAGACTAAGGTCAGAGCTTTGGAAGGAAGACATGAGAAATCAAATGCTTTAAATGTCTTGGTTATAGGCATGTAGCTAGTTAATGTCCTAACCATCAAGTCGTGATTATAAAGGGAAATAAGCCCCAGTTTAAAATAGAAGGTACAAGTGAAGGAGAGGAAGAGATGAGAGTTGAACAAATGTTGAAAGAGTTTCAGGAAGACCCCGATGCCGAGACACCCCTTAAGGGCGATGTCGAGTATTGTTTTGTTGTTCGATAGTCTCTTATTGCATTTGTACTGGAAGAGAATGAGTAAAGGGAGAACCTCTTCCGTACAAATTGCTGAATGAATGGCAAATTATGCACCTTGATCATTGATGAAGGGAGTTATACCAATGTCATAGCACAAGGGGTAGTTAAGGCCATGAAATTGCCAACCCTCCCATACCTAAAGTCGTATAAGATTTACTGGCTAAATGAAAAAGGAGGCTTACATGTTGCCGAACAAGATAGAGTACCGATTACCATTTATGATAGGTATAGGGATGAGGAGTTATGTGATGTCCTTTTGATGTGCACTTCTTACATATTACTCACTCAACCATGGTTGTTTGACTTGAGGGTGTTGCATAATGGGTATAGGAACACCTACATATTCCAGAAAGATGGGAAGAAAATAATATTGACACCCATGAGTCTTAAGGAAGTGTAGGAAGCCCAAGAAAAGGTTGCTAGATCTTTATAGCAAAAGTCCTTAGTGATTTCTTGAGCTTAGTTTGCTTGAGAAGTCAAGGCTAAGGACTATGTGCTCCTTTTAGTTAGAAGACTCTTAGAGGTAAGACATACTGAGAACTATCCAACCGAAGTGAGAGCTCTACTAGAAGAGTATGTCAATCTATTTCCTACCGAGATGCCAAAAGGTTTACCACTTTTAAGAGGCATTAATCTTTAGCCTAGAGTAACCCTACTGAATTGACTTGCTTATAGTCTCAATCTTGAGCAGGCAGCTAAGATGAAGATGCAAGTTGATGAGTTGGTAGATTGCGGGTATGTCCGAGAGAGCATGTGCCTATGTGTCGTCCTCACCGTGCTAGTACCAAGGAAAGATGGGTCATGGAGAATGTGCATTGACGGCCATACCATCAACAAAATTACTATTAAGTACCAATATCCGATTCCACGATTGGATGATATGCTCAATGAGTTACATGGTGCCCATGTCTTTTCAAAGATTGATCTAAAGAGTAGTTACCACCAAATATGAATGAGGCTTGGAGATGAATGGAAGACAACCTTCAAGACAAGGGATGGTCTATTTGAATGAATGGTAATGCCATTTGGTCTAACTAATGTATCGAGTACTTTTATATGACTAATGAATCATGTGCTTAGAACATTAATCGGTAAATGTGTTGTGGTTTATTTTGATGACATTCTGGTCTACAATGCTAACCTCATCACTCATGTTAAGCATTCAAGATCAGTGTTTGACATCCTCTATGTCGAGAGATTATTTGACAACCTGAAGAAATGTATGTTCTCTCAAAGCGAGGTTATAATCCGCAAATATGTCATTTTAGGGAAAGGAGTTTAAGTTGATGACGGGAAGGTGAGAGCTATTCTTAAGTGGCCTACTCCAACTAATGTTGCTGAAGTCAAGAGTTTCTATGGTCTAGCTTTGCTCTATTGCAGATTCATTCGGAACTTTAGTTCAATAATTACACCTTTAACCGAATTGACCAGGAAGAACATTGAGTTTAGATGCTTAGGGAAAGCTCAGAAGAGTTTTAAAGATGAAAAGTCTAAGTCGACATCTGCTCCCGTACTTACCCTATCGGATTTTGAGAAAGTTTTTTAGGTAGTGTAACACATTTGGTGACAGCATTAGTGCTGTCCTTATGCAGGAGCACCAACCAATTGCCTATTTTAGTGAGAAACTCTAAGGTACTGCCTTAAATTATCCAGCCTATGACAAGGAGTTCTATGCCCTTATTTGAACACTAGAGAATTGGCAACATTATCTGTTGTCGAGAGAATTCATCATCTACTTAGATCATGAGTCTCTCAAGCATCTTCGTAGGTAGCGGAAACTTTCTTAGCATCATGCTAAGTGGGTCAAGTTCTTGGAGACTTTTTGCTACATCATCAGGTATAAGAAAGGGAACACAAACATCATGGCAGATGCTCTTTCTCGTCATCATACTATTATTACAACTATGCAAGCCAAGGTACTTAGATTCGGTACCCTACCCGATCAATGTGAGTACAACTAGAATTTTGGGCCCTTAGTGGCCAAGTGCAATGTTAGAGGTGTTGTAGATAGGTTCTAATTAAGTTAGAGGTTCTTGATGAAGGCTAAGAAAGTTTATGTACCGAGTGGTTCGATTAGAGAACTACTCGCTTGTGAAGCCCATGTTAGAGGCTTAGCTAGCCATTTTAGAGAAAAGAGGACAACTGAAATACATAAAGAACATTTCTACTAGCTTGGGATAATGACCGATGTATACCGAGTTCTTGAGAGATGCGAGTTATGTAAACATGCAAAAGGAAGGAGAGAGTCGTATAAAGAGTATATACCCCTACCCATACCTGAGCGCCTATGGATCAACCTAAGCATGGATTTTATGCTCGACCTTCCCTGAATGCTGAAAAGACATGACTCCATTATGGTTGTGGTTAACCATTTTAGTAAGATGAGCCACTTCATTCTCTACCATAGAACTAATGATGCTTTGTTTATAGTTAACCTCTTTTTGTAGGAAATTGTACATCTGCATGGGTTGTTGAGAAGTATTGTATCCGACCATGATTCAAAGTTCCCTAGTTTCTTCCAGAAAACCTTAAGGAGGAAACTTAGCACCAAGCTTATGTACAGTACTTCTTGCTACCCTCAAACAGACGACCAAATTGAAGTAGTAAATAGGATAGTCAGTAACCTTCTGTAAGCGACTATGGGGAAGAATTTACATGATTAGGACTTATGCCTACCTGTCATTGAGTTTACTTACAACTAATTAGTTTACAGCTCGGCAAGAAGGTCACCTTTTGAGGTTGTCTATGGACTTAACCTAAACTTGCCCTTGGATACAGTTGTCAACTCAACCGTACAAGGGGAAAGTCAATCAGGCTTGTAGTGCACTGAAGAACTCCAGAAATGCATCAGAAGGTTGTCAAGCATCTAGCGTAGACTGTAGCCCGATAGAAGGAACAAGGAAGCCTAGGAAGGAGACGAGTGGTTTATAACCTTGGAGACCCTGTTTGGGTCTACCTCAATATGGAGTTTTTCCTTAGGAAGAGAACAAATAAGCTTTCCCCTAGATCAAAAGAACCTTTTAAGATCCTTGAGCGCATCAACGATAATACCTATGAACTAAAGATGCTCAATGGATATGGTGTATCTGCTACTTTTATTGTAGCTAATTTGATATCCTATATACCCAATGAAGAAGAGGGACAAGATTTGATGGTAAATCTTTAACAACCTTGCTGAATTGATGAGCTGTTGACCACTAGACCTCTTACTCATATAAAACTCCGAGGCCTCTAATTTGTCACCTAAAGAATCCTTTCTTGGCAACCTACCGATGACTAGAAACTCTATGCGGAAGAAGGATAGCTGAATTCCCTGACAATTCCGTCAGGTTACACCCTACTCTATTCTCTCTCTTATGCCGATGCCGACTATTCGCTTACCAAAGGCTTTATGTCGAACGATCGAACTTTCAATTGCCGAAAGAGTCTTGCCGAGTGACGAGACATTCTTCTTTAGGCTAAGTACTTTCTTCCCACTTCCTATTGACACTTATTGCACTCGTTCCTCATCTCAATAGTCCTTGATGCCACCGTATCTTGATTTTATGCAACTGTTGTACCTAAAGAATCCTTACATGGAACCAATGTTGCACTACTACCTATCTATTTCATTTGATACTATACAATTTTTCCCTTTTTGTTGTTTGTCCTTTTAACCCTTTTTTGTATATACTAAGAATCCCTTTTTTGTAATGTTGCCCTAGGGACTTACTATAAATAGTCCCTTTTTCCTTATAAGCCGGAATTATCTTACCTTACAGATATATATTGAATATACTATTCTTGTGAGACTACCCTCTCCAAGTCCACTTTCATATACTCTTATCTAATTTTATCGAGTGACTTAGGATTAGTGACGAGTGGATCTTAACATTAACTTGTGTGTTATATCAAGTGAAGTGTCGACTTATATTGTGTTCATTGGTATGTCATATCCTCTGAGTAGCTTCACATTAGCTACTCTAACCAGCTGTAGACATACTCGCTTTATTTTCTTTGATATTTCAAAGGACTCATTGGTTCAAATTTGCTACGGTAAGTTTTAATGATAACTGAACTCCTAACACATCAGTTGGTAAGTAAACTATTGCTTTCCTATGAGTTCTATGACTCTTTTCATGGAAATCTAACCTTAATTATATTTTATAAAACGAATTGCTTGGTGAAATAGTTTCAGAGACTAGTTATTGTTCTTAGATTTCTCACAGTTGAGATTTGATATGAGGCAAGTACACTTATCAGTTTATAATATAGCGGATTAAGATCACCTATTATAATCTCTTCTCAATAGCATGATGTAAGATCGCATTATTAAACAATGAACTCTCTATGATTAAGATTAAAATCTAGAAAAATCTTGCAATAATTCTCATCAATCATGCCTAGATCTAATCTTATAAGAAATCTCTCGATTCTCTTACAAGATATCAAACTCTAGATTACTATCCATAGAAATAATAATCTAAATCATGAAACAACATAGTTAAATCAAGAAATTAATAAAAAACTAAATTAATCAATACTAATCATAGTATCACATGAATAAATCTAGGTTTCACACAACCTAGATACCAAGATTTTACTTACTACGCATCCTAAAATAGAAATCTAAAATGAAAGTGTAGAAAGTAATGGATCATCATGAAATCTAAAAAAATTGAATCTTTAAGTCTTCGCGTCTCTTTGCTTTCTTAGTTGTTCTTGGCTTTAGAAACTCTCTCAAAATCGTCTCAAAAAGTTCTTTTTAATAAACCCTAATAAGGCTTTATATATGAAGAATTAAAAAAATTAGGTTAGTTGGAAAAGACACGATTAGGGATACAACTGTGTCTTTCAGTCATGTAACAATCTGTACTTCACGCTTGTCTTTTTTTTTTTTATTAAACCTGGAAATGATAGGACCAACAACATGATCATGTCTCTAGTCGTGTCATAGGCTGTAATGGTTGAAAAAACAGCTCCAAATTCACCTGGAAACAACACAATCGTGTTATTCGGCTGTGTTGATCTTCAAACCTTCATAACTTACTCATTTTAGCTCTGATTTGAGTTAAATTTGTTTTTATCTTCTTGTTTTCTTGCGTAGATTGTTTCAAAACCTAGAAAACAAAATTTTACTCAATTAAGTATTTTTATCTAAAAATAAACTCAAATATCAAGGAAAATCATAAAAAATCACTAAATAAAATATGTGCAATTAAGAACTTATCAAGATTAGTAGATTACTTGACCAAAACTTAATATGCATAAACTTAAAAAAGTGTAATTTATACCATCAAGTATATTGGGTGGAGTATGCAGTAATAAAAAGAACTAGTGAGAATAGATAGTTCTCATGAGGATTACATACCAAATACTACTTATATAAACACTACTTTTAGCTAAGCAATCCAGTTGTAGCTAAATTAGTATAATTATACCAATTATCCACAAGGCAAAAAAATATATAAAACAAACAGGTGGAACATTGAATTAGTTATCAAATGAAAAATTTACATATGCCTCTAGTATATATTACAACTCATTACTTAAGGTTTTATTATATTCACAACAATCCCCTTACATTTGGAGTCTTACTAATTCTATTTATGACATTAATTTCCCTTTCGAGCTACTTAATTCCTATTTATCGGTTATGTAAAAGAATTCCTCTCATAAATTAAAAATTCCTAATTAAAATTGGTTAACCAGCATATCCATGTGTCAAGATAACTAATTTTAATCACATTAAGTGTGTAAATCCTTCATATAATTTAATATGCATGTGTCTATAATATAGTTAAATTAAAACTATTTCAATTTTCATGTGAATCTTCCATTCCCCTTTAAGTCTTTCAAATAATTTACAAACTAGTCACATGTCTAATGACATACTCATAAATCGTGAAAATGGAATAATAAAAACATTCAAATAATTAAATTATAATACATAAGAGATTCATAATGAAAGTAATCCATCAAACCATGTTAATCTTACAAAACAAGTTAGCTAATAACAAATAAAGCTATATCACATAGGATTACAAGAAACATCGAAATAAATTTTAGCATGAAAAGAACTCACTTATAATGATTACTAAAGCCTTAACAATCTCAACTAACACATGATGCCAACCATTAGCATGGTTTAAAATCACTTGCCTACTAGACCATACATCTAGATTGGCGAACGCATCAGCAAGTCTATTGGTTTCCCTTGGCTGATAAAGCGGAGGAAGGAAATAAGATTGGTCTGTTCCGATTAATCGTTTTTTTTGGAGGAGATTTAACGACTTCTGTCATCACTGCTATCCTCCATCAACGTTTTTGAGCACTGCTGCTAGATTACTACTCCAACGTTCTGTAGATCGAAGGCAATCTGGATGCGACGTTTCAACTTCTGGGGACCCGATTCTTCAATCTACTGGATTTAGTGGAACAGAATAAACTCCTTTGCTGGAATTGGGGTTTCTCTGACTTCATGGCAGAAGTCCGAACTGGTGAAAATCAGGAAGGGGCTAATGAGATAGCTAGATCACCCCGCAGTCTCAAGAAGTCCTTTGCGGAAGTGGTGGGCGAATCGATCACCCAACAAGGAACCATACTAGGGGTGAAGAAAGCTACAACGTTCAAGGGGGAACCTGCGGTACTGCTCAAGGATGAGGAAATTGATAAACTATGCTCCCCCCTGAGATACGCTTTGATTGGTTCATTCTCATACTCTAGGCCTTCAATGCAAGCAATCAGGGCTTTCTTTGTCGCTAGGGGATTAAAAGGATCGGTTGAATTTGGCCTTATCAATCAGCGACAAATCCTCATTCGACCAACTCTACAAGAGGACTACATCAGGATCTGGGAGAGGAGGACATGGATGATCAATTCTTCTAGGATGAGGGTGATCAAATGGTCTACGAACGCTCACTTTAACAAGGAAAGCCCAATTGCTCCGGTATGGATTGCATTCCCTAATCTTCCAATTCATTACTATGACAAATCTATGCTTTTTGCATTAGCATCAGCATTTGGTACTCCACTAAAGTTAGATGAACCTACTGCAAACTTAACAAGGCCATCTGTGGCTAGAATTCTGGTCGAAATGGATGTATCCAAAAAAAGAAATGAAAGAATTTGGATAGGGACGGAAAAGGAAGGATATTTTCAGCATGTGGTGTTTGAAAATTCCTCTGATTATTGTTTAGGATGTTTTAAAATGGGACATGCCATAGAGTGGTGTAAATCTGGTGTTAATAAAGGTAAGGAAAAAGAAATTGAAATGGACAAAATAGAAAAGGTAGACAGCAAGAATTATCAAAAGGAAAATAAAGGCAAAACTAAGCAAATATATGTACCTAAACTGCATATTGAGAAGCAGGGAAGAGGGGAAAATGTTGAAGAGGGTCAGTGTTCCAAAACGAACAATGAATTTGAGAAAGCTGTAGTGAACAACAGGGATGGAAAAGAAGTTCCTCCCAATACTGTCGGGGATGATGTTCACAATAAGACAAAGGCTAATGCTGTAGATCAGCTTTCCCAGAGAGAGGTTGATGCTCCTGTGAATGTATCAGAACCAGATAAAATAACCAACAAGATCATTTCAGAGGAAGCTAATACTGCGGAAGGAGTTCCCGATGCTCTTTACTCCGATTCCAGGGATGCTCAGGACAAAGATAGAGGCAAGGAGGGCGAGGATACTGATGAATCGTCGGAGGCTGAGTATGAATCAGATTACGACCCAACACCAAAAGTGCTAAAAGGAAGGGCAATGGACGACTTATATGTAAGTTCTTCAGCTGCTGCCATAGCCAAGAACAAAGGTGTACATTCTGCTCCTTCTCCCAGTCACCGCGAGGTAGGTGGAAACTTCTTTACCTCAATTAATGATTTACCATGAATTGCATGTATTGGAACATAAGGGGTATAGCGAATGGTAGGTCTTTGAAACGACTACACAAATTGATAATATTAAAGAAGTTGCAGCTGGTTATGATTAGTGAACCAATGACCCCCAGCTGTAACATAGAAAAAGTAGCGAAATCACTAAACTTTAAAAACTATAGATCTAATTTAAATTCGAAAATCTGGATTTTTTGCCATGATAACATAGAATGCAACTGTTTACATGATGCTGAACAATTTGTACACCTGTCATGTCGATTAAACAACTCACTTTATTTTCAAATCACTGCGGTATATGCGAAATGCTCAAGATCAAGTCGTAAAAATTTGTGGGAGGGTTTGGAGTCCATAGCTGATCAGAATAACTGTCCTTGGTTAGTACTAGGTGACTTTAATGCGGTACTATCTCCAAATGAGAGAAAAGGATGCTCAAAAAATGATGAAGGTTCAAGCTTAGATTTTAAGAATTGTATCAATAGATGCCAATTAGCGGATGCTGGATTTAGGGGATGTCCATTCACTTGGTCCAGAAAGAAAAGCCATGTGAGATTAGATAGAGCTCTAGTTAACAATGAATGGACTGTCAAATTTGGAAGCTTTAATGTAACCCACCTCAATAGAACATGCTCGGACCATGCGCCTCTCTTCGTGGAATTTTCAAACAAGGTAGGAGCAAGGGGCCATAAGTTCAGATTTCAGAATATGTGGACAAGGCACCACTCATTCCTCAATTTAGTGGAGTCATCATGGAACGCAGATTGCAACTATAAAGGATTAATTAGATTCCAAATTAAATTACAAAGATTAAGTCACTCTCTAGCTAAGTGGAATAGAGAGGTGTTTGGCAACATACACAAAAAAGTCAAGGAGGCTGAAGAACGTGTTAATGAACTAGAAAAAAAGAATATGCTTGATGGACAGGAGGAATCATATATAAATTTACAGAAAGCGAAAAAGGAACTCGTGGAACTGATTGAACAAGAAGATATTTTTTGGAAGCAAAGAGCCAAAGTGAAGTGGCTGAGAGATGGGGACAAAAACACAAAATACTATCATGCTGTTGTCAAAGAAAGGAGAGCCAAAAATGCAATTACAAAAATAAAGGATAGCAGCGGTTCTTGGATTGTCGGGGAGGACCTCGGTAATTCTGCTGCAAATTTTTTTAAAGACCTGTTATCTAGAGACAGTGAAGTAGAGCCATTTAATTGTCCCAGTTGGGTGTCCAAGATTATTAGTGAGGAGGAAAATAAGAAGCTGGTGTCTGCTCCTACAGTTGAAGAAGTCTTTAAAGTGATAATGGAACTGGAAACTGATTCGGAGCTGGGGCCAGATGGTTTCGGAGGGATGTTCTATAAACACTGTTGGGAGGTCATCGGAAAGGATTTTTACGAAGCAGTAATAGAGTTTTTTGATGGTTTCCCTCTTCCTAGATTTTATACAGCGTCCACCATAGTCTTAATCCTGAAATCAAACACTTCTACTCAATGGAAAGACTTCAGGCCAATCAGCCTTTGTAATACATCATCTAAAATTTTTTCAAAAATCCTTAGCAACAGACTTAGTGATATCCTTCCTAGAATTATCTCTCCTAATCAATCAGGATTTGTGAAAGGGAGGAACATCCTCGACAACATTCTTCTGGCCCAAGAACTAATGCAGGATTTAAATAGAAGAGTCAGGGGAGGGAACATTATCATGAAACTTGATATGGAAAAGGCATATGATAGGATTGACTGGGTCTTTCTATTTTCTATGCTTGATAGCTTAGGATTTCACTGGAAGTTTACATACATGGTTAAGAGGATTCTGTACAATAGTTGGTTTTCAGTGCTGGTCAATGGGAAATGTTCAGGTTTCTTTCAATCCACCAGGGGTCTGAGGCAAGGGGATCCCCTTTCTCCCTCACTTTTTATCATTGCTGCAGAATATCTAGCAAGGGGATTAGACTTCCTTTTTAAAAGACTCAGCTCAATAAGATTCAGGACATCATCGCAACAATGGATTTCCCATCTCAGCTTTGCTGATGACTGTATTCTGTTCTTGAATGGTGCATCTCCTGCTGTCACAAAAGTCATAACATTCCTTAAACATTACGAAAGAATCTCGGGTCAAAAGATTAATATTCAGAAGAGTTCAATTTTAATTCCCGACAAATTTAAATCAGCTAACAAAAGGAAAATCAAAACAATTACCGGGATGAAAACTCAAAATACACCAATGGTATATCTTGGATGTCCATTGGTGGTCGGTCCCAAAAAACGACATATATTTGACGCCATTTTTGAAAAAGTTTCTAATAAAATTAATCATTGGTCATCCCTGTGGTTATCTGCTGGGGGTAGAATCTATCTCATAAAAAGTGTACTAACTTTACTCCCTTTATTCCTGTTCCAAGCTATTAAACCCCCCATATGGGCTATTAAAAAATTAGAGAGCATGTTTGCTAGCTTTCTTTGGGGAGACTCGAATGAATCAAAATCGACGCATTGGGCTGATTGGGGGAAACTATGTCTTCCCACGAGTGAAGGCGGAATAGGAATTAGGTCTATGAGAGAGTTTTCACAAGCCTTGGAAATTAAACTTTGGTGGAAAATAAGGAATGAAACATCTATTTTCACAGAGTTTATCAGCTCCAAATAACTGAAAGGGAAACACCCAAACGAAATGGTGGCCTCAATGAACTCTTCTCCTCTTTGGAAGAGGATTCTAAAGGCCAGGGAGTTAGGTGAGAAATACATTTATCATGGTTTGGGGAAGGGCGAAATAAGTTTTTGGTATGATCAATGGCACCCACGAGGTCATCTATTTCAACTAACACGAGTAACGCACCCAAGGATTTTAGTCAATGACCTTTGGATTAATAATCAATGGGATAGGGACTTAATAGAAAGGATCCTTCCCAGTGAATACATAGAAGAGATGTTGTCTTTATCCATTATCCCTGGGGCTAAGGACACAGTCATTTGGAAAGAGTCTCCAAATGGTCTTTTTTCAGTCTCCAATTCCTGGAACCTGATAAGAAGGAGAGCTAACGAATCGGTTATCTGCCCTCTCATCTGGAATAAATTTCTCCCAACTAAGATTTCATTCTTCATGTAGAGAGCTGTGAGGTCTTTCATTCCTACGGATGATAAACAATGTACTTGGGGAAGATCAATGGCTTCTCAATGTGTGAACTGTCTTTCTGAATGTGAGTCTACTACACATGTACTCTTTAAATGTAATTATGCAAAGGAAGTTTGGAACGGCATTGGTAAAATTTTTGGAATCTTACCTTTCCCTAATATTAATCATATAGATGTAATGTTAAAATATTGGAAAAGTAAGACGGGTAATATTTCAAACCACATTAGGACATTTGTGCCATCAATTACAGTGTGGCACATCTAGGGTGAGAGAAATAATCGAAAACACAGAAATTTAAGGAAGAATGCAAAGGTAATTGTTAATGATATTATTAATGATTTGTTAATGTTCGGGAAGGCATGTCCTCTATCTAAGAAACAAATCAAGGATGATGAGTTAATCTTTAAGAATATAACCTATAGTAGAAACAAAGCAATTCGTAAAATTACTACATGGAATGCTCCTCCCCCCAATGTGGTGAAACTCAATGTTGATGGCAGCCTCGCTAATGGTAAAGGGGGGGGAGGTGGTATCTTAAGAGACTCCAAAGGTAAATTCTTATGGGGATTCGGATTCAAAACCGAATCTAAGTCTATTGATATTATTGAACTACTTGCTCTTAAAAAAGGTCTAGAGTTATGCAGGAAGTACAATGTAAAGAACATATGCATAGAGACAGACTCCCTGGTTGTGTCCAAATGGCTTTCTTCAGAAGTAACAAGGTGGGATGTCTGGAATGATATTTCATGGGCAAGGAAGATAATCAAGGAAGTCAAGGCACAGGTAACACACATTCTAAGGGAAAAGAATAAGGCAGCGGATTAGATAGCCAAGGATGCTCGGGGGAGGCAAGAGGATTTCACATTACTCCATTTTGAAGGCTTGTCTCCTGATCTGAAAATAATCCTCAATAAAGAATTAGAAGGTATGTAGCATTGTAGTAGTTTTAATGCACAGCTAGTTCTCTCTAGTAACCATTCTCATTGTAAGGGGAGTAGTACTCCCTTGTTTATCTTTTGCAAATATATCAATGTAAGGGATGTAGTACATCCTTATTTATATTTTCATGCAGGTCAAATATGTAACAAAGAAGTCAGGTATAAGCCCCCCTCTTCATTGTAAATCTTTAATTATTAATAAAATTGGGGCTGGCGACCCCCCCCCACCCCCCCCGGTAATCGGGTTTTGCCAATAAAAAAAAAAAAAAGCCTTAACAATCTCTTAAGAGAAAGGTTTCAATGTACTATGAGAAAATATAAACCGACTATTATTAATATGTATTTAAATATCATTACTACTTGTCTACTACTCATCAAAATATGTGGCACAATATTTTTTTGTCTTATAATCTACACTTTGTGAATATTCTTGATATTTCTTGAATCCTATGTATCCTTGGAACTTTTCATAGATAGCTAAGACAAAAGAAAATAAATAGCTCTTCAAGGATGTCCCACTACTATAGTGTTCTGAGCTTATGTTTTTCTTATTTGCAAATTCAAAACCATAAACCTAATTGCTCCTTTTTTGGCACATTACTAGAGCTGGCATGGATCAAATATGGAAAAAGGATTTAATGGTATTAGTATACTACATAGATGAATGAATGACGTGCAATTACCAATGATAGTATCTAGTTTTCTAAAAACTACTATTTACCTTTTCACATGTGAGAACTTTATTGGTACTTACACATCATCTATCAATTCACATGCCATATTAGTATAATTGAAGCTTTTCTCATAATCATGTGCTTAGCTTGCTAATTTATGCGAAATTGATGTTAAACATTGCAACTGCTTTAGCATAAAATGCTTGATCATGTCTTAGCATAAATTGTTATTGCACTAATTATCTTACATATAACAATGAATTGGAAATTGGCTTTGCAATTTAACCAAGTGCTAGATATGACATAATTTTACAATGATAATGGGCTTCAACACTTTGCTTACAATGTATTAGATGGTGAAAAGGCTTCATCAAATTCCTTTAGCCGAAGACATTTACATGTGGGCTGTGATGGATTGTAACCATAATGAATTTCTTAGTAGTTGAATTTGCACGTCGAATTTCAAGGATGAGCTTTAATTTGTTCGATTGTTTAACTTTATCCAATTTTTCATCTCTTTTACATAAAATTCTTATACTTAAAATACTCTTGTATTTTTCTTGAGTCCATATAATTTTTCTATTAAAAATATAGAAATATATACACAAATATAATATAAAGTCAATAACAAATATATAATTTTCACATTTATCATAGATCCTATCACCTTTCCTAAATTTAAAAGCTTTGTGAATTTTTGTCAAAGTTGAAGTTAGATGAAGCCCTAAGATGTAACATTTTGATAGAATTAAGTAATACCTATCCCTCTTAGATAAGCAAAGTGACCTTTGTGTGGGGTTCAATATCGAGAGAGGTCACGTGCGTGCTGTGTGTCGTGCCATACTACACGTGACTAAGGAAATGACTTGACTTACACGTATGGGATGATCAAGTGAGATAGAATAGGGAGGAGGAGTAGGTAGTCTCAATAGGCTCTAATATGTTAGGTGATAGGTGGAGGAGCATGATAGCATCAAACTCCATAATGGATGAAGAACGAGATATTGTTCTTAGCATGTTCAAGTGTTTGATCTTTGAGAGAAAATTTTACTAGAGTAACGGCATTAGTGCGAATTTTTGTCTCTTCTCAAATGAAGAAATGAAGGGGGTATTTATGGGAGATGGTAGGTGGATTTGATTCCTTAGATCAAGATGTTGATCAATAGCTAAGATTAAAACCTTTTATAAATAGATATCAAGTAGGCTTTTTACATAGGTTTAGACCTAAATAAAGGGTTTTATTATCTTTTAGTGCAAACTAAACCAAGAAAGGTTAGATCGGGCGGACCAATCCATCGAGCATTACTCTAAGCCTATTATGCCAAATCTTCCTTAATCATCTCGAATTTCATGAGCTTGACTCTCTAGGCCCTATCACCTTAGCCTAAAAAATCATATCCATTTTGTCATTGGGCTTGAAGCCTATGAATCAGATTTAACCCTCTACATTTTAACCCCTGACCAAAGTCCTTTAGATGAAGTTGAAGGGGTTTAGGCATCAAATGAGCCTTTCAATTGACTCTAACGCGTACGTGCTATTGAACAGCTATACCACCGTCAAATTCATTTAAGAATTGGCTTAGTGCATGAACTCGCAACACCTCATATTTACGTATCATGTCTTGAGTAGATTGACTTGTACATTGCCCCCATAGCAATATTGAAGTTCATCTTCTTTGAGTTGTCCATTTTTGAGCTGATTTGTCTTTTCAATTTAATCTCCATGAAGTATTTGTCCCATTGAGTTGTGTTGAAACACCACAGTACAGATGAATCCTTCTTCATAAGCAATTCATTAAACTACTTTCATACTATACTCACTTACCCTTTCTTGATTCAGAGCATAATTATCCATGTTGAAGATACTACTTATCATGCCATCTCATTTTCCTCTTTAGTGTGCAAGTTCATAATACCATTTAGTTCCATGCATCACTTTAGCTAACTAAACTTGTGTACCCACCCTACCCCCTACCCCTTCCCCCCTAAGGCAACATATCAAGGAAGTATTTTTCATTGTTAAATAAATTTGGCTTGAGTCTATCTTACTCTTTTATTTGCCTTCTTTGATACTATTTCTCTTGTTAAGCCAATCCTCATGTGGTAACCCCATGTTAATAATCTCGATTCTCTTTTATCTGGTCAATACAAGTATACCATCTTCCTTTTGAGGGTTCTAAGTGATTTCTCCAATTTAATTTGTGAAGTTACTCTTGGATGACATCCTCGTATGACTAATTCATGTATCGAGTTCTTTTTTAGCTCTCATATAGTTGACTTATTATAACAATACTTCCGAGCAACATTTCGTTTCTATTATATTGTTACTTGATCGTATTTGAATATACCACTATCTCTCTATTTCATATGTAATGTTATTTGTTATGCCAAAGTATCTTCAATGGGAATAGAGGACCAATTCTTGTAATACTTTTGCAAATTAATTCTTCTTTCTAACTCCATAATTGCATGCTTGATTCCCTTCCTTGTGTGAATAGAAAACATTAGTTATTTCTTTTTTTTTTTTTTATGGGCTTAAAGGCTATTTTTCCATGTATAGTAATGACCTATAAAAAAAATAGCCTCATCATAAATGTGAGTTGACTTAAAATCTTAATATTCATACGAGGCATGCGATTCTTTATCCTATTCATCATATAAAATAAAACAAAATATCCATCACATTTAAAGCCCATTCATTCAACAAATTACAAACTACCCTTTAAAGAACAGTACATCCTATATGATTAGCCGCTTTCAAATTTTTATTTTTTTTTCAATACACTTCAAGACAACTCATTTTAGCATAAGAGTTGAATATCCTTGCAAGCATATTCCTCATTTCTTTTACAACTGGAACTCATAGGGAAAAATTATGCCTCCTTTCATTGTCAGCTATACAAGTGTCCAATTCATTGGCTTCTTATTTCAATCATATAGAAAATATACTTCATTTATACGGAAGTATCTAACCCCAATTTCATTCCTTCTTTGCACATCTTCTTTTCACCTCCACAATATTTATATTATGTAGATTTGAATTCTTTCACACAAATCCAATGCAAACCAACATCATAACTATTCTTACAATACCCATAGCATAATGTTTATTGTTGTTGATAAGACAACCATCATCTTCCGTAATCAATACGAATCTTAGTATAAGCACATGACAAAAGAGTGAGGTGTCATGGTATAATAGGTGAATAGTATGCAAATGTACAGTTTTCGTTATTCCCATATATTCTCTTTTTTTTTTTCCTACAAATATTGGGATTTTTCCAATTCCTTTGGAACATTACAGCTTTTCAATTCTTCAAATTCACTGTACCACTCTTGCCCAGCCTCTACTAGCTCCAAATGGAAGCACCTTTTATACACATTTAGTTTTTTTTTTTTTTTTTAATCCAGCTACCTTCATATATCCTTTCATATCATTTACTCTTCCTTTCTACTGATATTTCCAACCGTTTCTCATTCATTCCTAAACACCCAGTTTTTAGTCTTCCCTTCATCATCATTTTTTTTTCCTTTTTTGCTTCCTTCTCTAATTTACTACTTCTTGTTACTTCTTCAAATTCCTTCATACACCTACTCCTATTCATGTAATTAGCTCTTCTTCTTCTTCTTTTTAATTATCATCCACCCCTTCTCATACACACTTCTCTCTTCTTATTTTTCCTCGTATCTATCACTTCCTTCATTTCCTACATTCTCTTTTCTTCCTTTTTTTAAAAATTTCTATGTTTCTTTGTATAACCACTTTTCATACCCCTTCAACATTATTTTTTTCTAAAACATCTCATACACTTTTCATTCGATTGTACTTTATTAT
Source organism: Lumnitzera littorea (assembly GCA_024138015.1). Lineage (NCBI taxonomy): Eukaryota > Viridiplantae > Streptophyta > Magnoliopsida > Myrtales > Combretaceae > Lumnitzera > Lumnitzera littorea. Next base: position 49,181,080 of record JAMXBB010000001.1, read on the forward strand.
GGCCCATACACATCCTCCTTCGATTTTATTTTCTTGCTTCATCATTCCTTGCTTCCATTGTTTTATTCAGCCCACTATTTTTATTTTGAAACGACATATCCAAAATGTTGAAATTGCAATGAGTACTACATGAGGAGACCGAATGTTGAATACTATAGCTCGAAGTCCAAACATCATCGGAGTGAAACATTGAAGCTAGCCTTAACTTGTTGTATACCTTCGATAGGATATGAACCACCCAAAAACAATTGATGAATGTTTTGTCTAATCTTTCTTATATGGTGTGACGATGCAATGGCTAGGTAATGTTAGCCTCAACAATACAAGAACTAGGAATAGGCCTTCTGTTCATAGAATGCTGCAGGCAACTAAAAGTAAGCTATCTAAGAAGTGCTTGCCTAAGCTTGAATAAGGCATTTGACATGGGTTGCATGTCTCGTAAGTCTCTACATGACTGACTCACTGACATGAGTGTGAATCGACAAGTATATCGAGTCATGAAAGTAGTACAAACGGTGAGTCAAGGTTATATTTCACAAGGAGTTAGGAGCTAGGAGCTAGGAGCTAGGTGCTAAGTATTAAATTATTTGAGTTTTTCCTCAAGCTAAGCTATCGATAATTAAACTAAAAGTAAGTGAAAACTAAATAACAAGATGAATACTAAACCAAATGTTCAAGTTACACTATGAGGGTCCCAGGTCTAAGAGATTAAAAAATTCAAACTGGGATTCATAAATCTATTCTTATTTGAATTGATGTGACGTCTTAAATCAATATTCAAAATTAACTAACAGGGATTTAACTAAACTCATTAGATATCACTCACCTCTTGGAGTAGCAGAATTCTAATTATAACATAAGTTCACCCACTAAGGTAATTTATCTACAATTATCGGGTAAATAATAATCCATTCACACCGAAATCATTATTCTAGTTAAAAATATGATTTAAGCATGTGCTTATGACCAAAAACCATATTTCCAACCATATAAAATGTGTAAGTTCATGAATTTAATTTATCATATTTCCAACCACATTAAGTGCGTAAGTTCATAAATTTAATTAAAACCCGCATATCCTTATCAAAAAAATTTTCAAAAATTCAAGCTATATTTAATATGAGTTATCGAAACCCTCTTGGATATCCTATAACTCTATCTAGCTAAAAAGTAATGGCCAAGCATCAAATAACTAAACGATGAACACAATAAAAAAAATACCTATATACTCAATATTGATATCGAAATAATCCATTAATACAAAACTCAAATAAATTAAGTACAATATTATATTACAAAACTCAAATGAATCAAGATATATATAAATTTAAATAATAAGAAAAATAAAATATCTCAATCGGTATATTCAATCCCGAAATCTGATATAAAATCGATAAATTTTAATTCATTTAAAACTTAGGGTAATCTTTTAGTGAGCTAGAATAAAATAATTTATAGTCTTGAAATTAAAAAAAAATACTAAAATTAATAAAGTAAAACAAATATAAAATTTCTATTCTAAACTATAGTAGCCAAAAACAAACTCTAGCTACCGTTCTATCTCTAAAAAAATGCTATTCCTCTTTTCCTCTCTCGTAAAAACTATCCTCCTCTACCGTCCTCTTTTTTCTTTTTCTTTTCGTCTGTTTCCCCATTATTTTGAGAAACCTTCTCTCTTCATTTGTCTACTTGTGGGCTTCACCAAAAATGGGCTGACTCAAGCCCTCACATCAGCTTTTCATTTTTTTCTTTATAAATTCCCCATGTGTTCTTCACTTTTCATGCAGGTGCTTGGTTTATGTATACACCATAAAGTTGCTGCTCCTTGCACAATTTCTCTTCTTGGTAAAATTACACAAAGGGCTTTTTTTTTATTATCCCATAGCCCTTCCATTGACATTGTCCAAGTCCAGAAAAAAAAAAAAAAAAATTAGCAGCCAGTATTTTCTGAATTACTGTCCAGTACTGGTGTCGGCATATGCTTTGTTTAACTATTCCAATCTTCCAGCCCCCACGTGTTGCGCAAGTTTGACTTGGGCAGCTCAATTGAATTGTGCTTCGCAAGTGAATTTCATAGCTTGGTCATGTCCACTGCAGTTAAACATCAGCAACTTAGCTTGGTCTCGGTCTCGGCTTGAATAGAAACAGAGCTGCTCAGCTTGGTCAAATGGAGGTGCTCGGTTGATTCTTGAAGCGTCTTTGCTGCTGCAATTTTCTGCAGCGTGTGTCTAAGGAGCTATTGTTCGTTTGCTTCTCTTGGATGGAAATATACGGCTACGTGCAGCTGCTGTTCATGTGGAGAGCTATTGAAATTTGAGGGGATCACGGCTCAGCTGCTAATTACTTAGAGAAGCTCGAATATTCTCATGCTGAGTTCTCGGCTTGCTTGGATAAATGACAGCCTGTTTTAATATGTTGCAGCTGCTGTTACGAATTGGAACCAGGCCGTGAGTTGCTTGTGTAGTGGACTTCAGGTCGTGCTCTGTTTGTTGATCAACTGCTGGTTGCGCTTTTGGACAAGGAACATACTCAGCTGCTACTCTTGGAACTCACGGCTACTGCTGTTGCTTAGTGACATTCACGACCTCTAAAAATTAAGAAAATAACAACAATAAAAATGAAGTTTTATAAACTCAGTAGATTGAGCTATTATTAACAAAATTTTCAATTTCAGCTATCAATTCGTGTGCATGAAGTGCTGTGGCTTTTTAAACTGTTGAAATTTCCAAAAGTGAGTTGCTGTGGTTAAAGTCTACAATCTGCAATAAAAAAAATTAATGACATTGAAATTTTTCAAAATCAGCTCACTAATAAAAGTGAAGTGCATGTCAGTTTATAAATTAAATTGTAAAGTCTATTCTTTCTATTGTCAATTGCAACTTGGTCTGTTATGTTGAAGCTCAATTTAGCTCTTGATTTGGTTCCCTTGGCCTGCTTGGTATACCTATATGTGCTTCCTTCAAAGATTCTTTTGGTCATTCGATGAAAGCCTCTAGGAAGCTGCTCTTATATTGAACGCCATGTTACTCTCGTACTTTATGGATGAACTCCAGTTGAATGGGGTAGCGAACAGCTTTGTTCTGTTTGATCAAATGGAAGAAATAATAAAGCTGTTTGGAATAGGAGCTCAATTCTGATCAAGTGGAGTGTTGTTCTCGGTTAAATTGGGCTATTTGTGCTCAGCTTCAGGACGGCAGTTTACTTGATTTAAATTTGAAAATGTAGCGGAATTTGGAATGCCCTGCTGCTGTTCATGTTCGGTTTTGCTTGGTTCATCAGCTGCTCAGACTTGGAAAGGCACGGATCTGCTGTAAAAAGCATGAAATTGATTTAAAGTGGATGCTTGGTTGTGTTGTGGTTATGATTCACATAGGTGCTGCTACAATTCAATGAAGATACTCCATTTCACAGCTGCTTGGCTTGGTTTGTTCTTCATCAGAACTTTTGAAGCTTGGATCCAGTTGTTGCTGTTATCTTCCAAATGAGCTCCTAGGTTCTGTTATGTGATTCACTTAGTTGCTGTTGCTTTGGAGAGCCCGGATCAGTAGACAGCAGCTAGTCTTGTTGTTGTTGTGGCTGCTGGTATTTGAAGTGCTGCAGTTGCTACTTGTTTTAAGTTCTTCTTGGCTGTTGCGCTCAGAATTCAGTAGCTACTGCTCCTTGATTTCTTGACTCTCATGATTAATGCCAATATAATGCGTGCTAAGTTTAGACACTGCATGAAGATTGGAATTGTTGTTAAAGTCTACTCTACACAAAAGAGAGTGCACCTATCTCCTAGATTGGCTGATCTGCAATGAAGTTATACACACTAAAGAGCTGCCTATAATTGCAACAACATCATTATGGCAAGAAAAGACAGCAACTAAAAGTCCTCTAAATGATAACAGTGCACTTGAAAAGATGACAGTCCTAGATATTGGAAGCATGGAATTATACTACCATTTTCATTCTAAAAGTTGTTTTACAATTTGAACTCAAAACCAATAAGACATATAGATCACTTAAGCTCATTTTTTATCTTTTAGTTGAGATTATTGAATAATTGACCCAAAATATGTATTTATCAATTTTTAAGCATAGTTTGCAATAAATGTGCTAATATATGTATGAATGTGTGCCATTTTGGTAGATAACACATTTATCAGTCTCTTAGTTATTTCAATGCACAGTCTAAGTGCATCACTACTAAGTGAAGCGAAAACACGATTTGGACTCTCCCTGCCATTGTCCTAGCATTTTGGTGACCTTAACCATGTTTCCCATTGAACATTTCATCAATCATTTCACATGCACCTAGAATTTCTCCAAGTGAATTGACCAAAACCCAAAAACATAAACCAATTCACACCCCTTTCTCTACTGACTTTGCTACACAACAAAAACCAACTTTGCCTCTTTACTATTACCTTGTACAATTGTGGTAGCATAGAGGGAACAAATTTCAACCTCTAACAAGTTGCTTTAATGAGTAGATTTGAAGAGGTTAGAAAGGGAGAGAGAAATCTTATGTTTGAGAAAAAGAGAGGTCATTGATGAATGATGTTAGGTGTTTCAAACTTCACGACAAAAGATGTTGGCTATGTAGGCTTCATGAGGGCAAGGGCTTTACGAGAAGAAAATGAGAGTTTTCTTTTTGTATTAGGTGAATATTACGAGGTAATGGGGAGAGAGACATTATATGGGGAGAGGTGGAGTGCTTGAAGGAGAAAAGAGAAAAAAGTATAAAGAAAGAAAAGAAGGGAGACACTTACATTTTAAAATAATGCCGATTTTCTCTTTGCCATTTGGTACAAAATATGGCAATAAATTACACGCTAAAGATAACAATGATGTTCCAATTAGATAATAATAATGTCACGAAAGTAGCTCGCATCTATTGGATATTTGGACTAGCATATATATATGGATTTAGGTCGAGGGTAACCAAAGGCTAGCGCTAAAGGTTATTGATGAACTTGGTTTTCTTCTAACATTAACAACCATCTTGGAGAATTAACAAAGTTGCGTAAGACTATGTTATGAGATTTGTTGCAATACCCATCGGTCAATGTGTTATATGAAATAACACAATAACTATTTACCAATAGCATTGTAGTAAGTTGTTGAGTTGCTGGCCTCCATTAATCACCCCATTCATTATACACTCTACTTAAGTGATCCATTTACATGTAGTAAGAGTTGAAACATTAAGTAATATTCCCTGTTATACCATCTCATACCACAACAACTTAGACTACTCCTTCTGTTCTATTATTTCACCTGCCAAACATGATTCTCATTCTACCTTGATACATATTCTCAACACATATTGAAGCAAATAGATCTCATATCATAGGATGCATCTCGAGCACATCACTAAGCATATTAAATTCCTCATTATTATTAGTCTATCAATGTGAAACTGATGTCTCCTTATTGTCCATGTTTTGTAGGTAACAAGATTAATGTCATAAGAATCGAGCGTAAGTTGATCACACATGATTTGAACATGGGTCTTAGACGTGAGCATATGAGAGTCAAACACCTAAGCCTGAAGCCTCCATTTAAACATAAAATATGAATTTGAACATGAGCCTTGAACATGAGCTTATAGGAGCTGAGTGTGAGTTTGCAGGTTGAGCATACATGATCTAGACATAAGCTTTGTATATGAACACATGAGAGTCAAACACTTGAATTCAACATAATCTCTTTGGTACGAGTACATTCATATATATATTTTGTCTAACTCCTGTAAGTTGATGTTGTATCCATTGAATGCACTTTATTTTACTAGCCCTCTCATTTTTCTTCATCTTCGCAAGTGATCACTTCTTCTTCCTCCTCGAAGCGATAGGAATCACATTTGTTAGTTGCTATCACCTTTCAAGACTAAAAATATATCAAGAAGACTATGCCAAGTTGTTTAATATATAAGAACTATATGAGGAAGTGACATAGTCTCATCTAAAAGAGTAATGTAATGAAAAACTCCATCACTATTGTCCTTTAAATTGTATAAAGAGCACATCAAATCTTCCAAGTGTAGTACATTAGGTATTACACATACTGGTACATTAAGCCTTCTAAACATGCACACACATTGAGCATCCAAATATACATGCACTAAGCATATCGAACACATGCACATTAAGTCTCATCCATACGTGTACACCAAGCTGGCTCACATAAAGAACACTATGAATATACCGAATTGAGCATTACACATAATGATTGTTATATAAAGAAGGTAGCATGAGCAATGATAATCATGCAAGAATAACCTCCTCAAATATCATATCCATCTATAACTTTTCTTTCCAAAACATGTAGTGATGGTGTAGATCAATGAGTCTTAATGTTCCTCATTCCTTAATAACATCATTGGAAATCCAGTATTGTACTATAGTCCCTTAATCTTTATAAGCAATAATAGCTTGGATGAATTACAATGATTTATACATGGTGATATTTCATTTGCATAGGAGCAATTATGTACACTTATAGTTGACTACTTGTACTAGCGAATGCTGTCTTAAGCTGTCCATTGTAATTTTCTTTGATCATACAATTATAACTCTACCTTCTTGTAAACATGGGTTGTGATTGAATATGGTAAATCAATGATAATGAAATCCATTTTATTAACCTTCATGTTCTTCTATTTCTTTAGCGCTTCTACTTACTTTCTATGAAGATGTCTTGTTATTGTATGCCTAGAAGCGATAGCTCTTCACTTAGTAGCAACATGCTAGAAGATAATACAATGATATTGCTTTGATCTCTTTAGTGACTTGTAAAGTCTTGATAAACCGCAAGAAACATCCATTAATAGTAATATGACAGGGGATAATAATTGCTAAAGAAGGCATTCACTTGAGTCTAAGCGTAATCTGTTCTCCAAGACTTCATGCGCTTAGCAACAATGCATCAACTAAGCAATGTGTTGTCTAATGAAAAGTAATGAGATTATCTTGTTAGCTTTTCCTTTTTCTTAAAAACGACAATACATAGTAGGGAGCAAAAGCTCTACTTAGTCATGTTAGTGTTGAATAGTCATGAACTTTAAATTTTTGATTGACAAAACTTTAAGATTTCTTAGACTCTTCAATCTAAGGGGCCTCTTGTAAAACAGATGTAATTGTGAGGCTGCTTAAACTCAATTATCTAAAGGGGTCTCTTTTAGGATAAGCATAGTCGTGAGACTACTTAAACTCAATGATCTAAGGGATCTCACACATCATCTCATATTGAGGCAAGACTTTTTGCTTGCTAATAATAATATATATAAAAGATCCCTTTCAAGAAGTGTTCAATCGTGTATATGCAGCGATAGTGGTATTGATTGCTTGAGATCAATAATTCTTTCTCATTAGTCAATGAGGTATTCCTCATTAGTCAATGAGGGGGTATTACTTAGATTGAAGTGTTAATATGTTAGTTTTCTCATCAATGGGATTGTCTCCACTACTTGATGGCAATAAACATTTAGATCACTTAGGGAGTATAATAAATATCAAAGATTGGCACAGCTTGTTTGTGTACGGGAGGCAATGCTCTTATTAGGCTATATGTACAAGCCAAGTTTATCATTGTACGCTCAAGAGTCAAAGCTCTTTATTAAGTAGCAACGATGTATAGACTAGATGTCATGTTCGCCACTGATTTTCTTTTAAACAATCAAGAGGCTCCAAATGCCCCTAATGAGATGTAAATTATTCCATAAGATAAGCCTTATGCGCTTAGGAGAGCAGGTTCTTACTTAGCAGTGAGAATGGCAATAGAGAAGTACAAATAAATAGAATCATGTTCCATAAGATAATATTAGTGATATAGAAAAAAACTTCTTTCATTGATAAGAAGCAACCATCACTTCACTTATATGTAACAAGAAAAGAGAAGAGAGAAAACTAATAAGGTAATCCTCTACTCTTAGTAGTTTTCATACCTCTTTTTATGAAGCACCTTTGGTTTCCATAATATTATTTGTTCGCTTACATTTCTTTGCACCTCCACGATAACTACGCATTCTTTTCTTCTTAAATGCTCGAATATAAGCTTCTCCCACTATGAGTGGCGATGCATTAGGAGTCTCTTTTACATTTTGCGATACTAGCTCTTCATGTTCGTTGAAGAAAGCTCCTTCTACAAGGTGTAGTTCATTGTGTGTAAATGGGTCTTCTGTTGTAGGAATAAAGACATCCTCCTCATCCTAATGACCCTTCATGCATTGATGCTATGTTAACGCCATTATATTGTGATCATGTAGTCATGTCCTTCCTATAAGGAGACGGTATGTTGTAAGCGCATTAATTACATGGAACCATGTAGATCTATATATTGGTCCAACATTCAAGTCTACTTTAACGCATCCTATCATCTTCATGGAAGGTTCACAGAAGTTGTTCAATAGGATAGGTTGTTTTATAGGATAGGTTGTTTTACTAAGTATCAAGTGTCGAATGTCTATCTTTGTAGCTTTGAAACTAAACATTGGCATAACATTGAGTGAAGGACCATTGTTAATAAAAGTCCTCTTGATAGAATAACCACTAAGTATGCTTTCTACATATAAAAGATGATTGTGATTAGGATTCTTTGTACACATATCGACATTAGTAAACATAATTGCATTTTCATTCATTGAAACCATTCTCTCTACATGATATCCTAAAGTATGTTGCTTGTATTGACCTTATGCAATCCTCATGAGCATGGTCACTGCCTCAAACCAAGCATCCTCATCAAAATCGATGAGATCAAATAAATTTCTAGCATTAGCAGTTTTTAACAAAGTGAGGACAGCACCATCATCTCTACTTATCTCGACCTCGAATCCTTTACACTTAACTTTGGGCACCTCAACTGGCTGTATGTCCATACCTTCCATCTTAGTGGGGTCATGGGTGATAACATTCACAACACCACGTCAAGTGTTGTAAGATACGAGTGGATTATTCTAGACATCACTGTCTTTAATAATCAATTCTCCATTCTAGACACATTTATTAAATATTTTCTTTAATGTCTAACAATCTTTTGTTAGGTAGCTTATACTCATATGGAATCTACAAAACTTAGGGTCATTTTTTCCCTCATCTATTGGTAAGCATTCAACTCTAGAGAGTCCAATAATTTCATCTTATAGCCATTGATCCAGCATCTGATGTATCTTAGCTATTGAGTAAGGATATGTCAGTGTATGCCTAAAATCATAAAACTTATCATTTCTAGGTTTTTCATATCTTTCTATGATTCGCCTTAAGTAGCATTCACAGATGAGGCACGTTTATTGAACCTTTTAGCTTCATTCCTCGTTCGAGCCACTAAATTGTTGGTCCTTCATGCATTCTCAACTAATGCAACAAAAGAAGCCAATAACAAGTTCTCGTGATAAACCGCATATTTAGGGAGTATCTCTTGAATACAAATCTTAACAAGTTCCCTCTCATCACAAACGTCTTGTATATCTAAAGAGCGCTCTCTAAACTACTCAATATAATCCATGAGATCTTCCTTAAACCTCTAATGAATCCGTCCCATGTCAGTGAAAGTCACCCTTTTTTCAGTGGAGAAGAATTTTTCCAAAAACATCCTGTACATTCCTCTCTACGAATCAACTAATCTTGGTGGGTCATTGACATACCAAGTATAAGCCTTTTCTATAAGGGATTTTGAGAATTCCTCCAATTTTAGATAATCATCAAAGCTGTAGACCTCTAGGGTCTCAATGAATTTCAATAAGTGTTCCTTAGGGCTCCCTTTCTTCCCATTAAACAATATGAACTTCGGACTCACATAGTCCTTTGGGTATGGCTTGATAGCAATGCGTGACTGATATGAGAGCTTCAATTCTAAGATGACTGATGTAGACTTTGCCTATATCTCCCTCACATATACACCCAAATCCTCTTTAGTCACAAATGAAGCCCTCTAAGTAGATGCTTCTATCCTTACTAGCATTGTAGGATCAAGGTTGGTGAAGTTTACAGGAACAGAATTCGCCGAAGCTAAATTCATAGGGGTAGGGAACACAAGCTTAACAATCTAACACATGGAGTGACACATAAAGACGATGAGCCTTCTATCTGAATTCCCTAATTTATTAGTTTAAGCAAGGTATGCTGTGTGGGTACAAGTTCCATTATAGGAGGCTATTCCTCAGTTATGGGAGCATCTTGCTCACCAATAATTGAGGGATTAAATGGCTAAAAAGTTGGTCTAACATATTGTTACATCACATTGGAGGGACCCACAATAGTTGCCCCTTATTGCACAGCAGTGAAAGCAACCAAAATAGATACACTTTTGGCAAACATCCCCCTAACCTCATTTAAACTTTGATTAGTTTATTGCAGCTCTTGCGTTAGTTGTGCATTGTTGGGAATAGCTTCTTGAGTACAATCTCCTTGATTCGTACCTCCCATTAGAGGTAGATTTTGATTATTGATAACGGCAATACCATCTTGTTCTCAATCGTTGCCATCCGTAAGATCAGCAGGCCTTCTTCACGGTGGTACCATGACGTGAATGTCAAACCTTTCTTCCCCAGTAGAGTCACCAAGAAATGTGTAGGGTTCAATATCAAGAGAGGTCATGTACATGCTATGTGTTATGCCATGCTACGTATTATATCGCATTACATGTGACTAAGGAAATGACTTGACCTACACGTGTGGAATGATCAAGTGAAATAGGATAGGGAAGAGGAGTAGGCAATCTTGGTAGGCTCTAATACGTTAGGTGATAGGTGGAGGAGTATGATGGCATCAAACTCTACAATAGATGAAGAACGAGGTATTGTTATTAGGATGTTCACGTATTTGATCTTTGAGACAAGATTCCAGCAAAGTAACGGCGTTAGTGGGAATTTTTGTCTCTTTTGAAATGAGGAAATGAAGGGGGTATTTATAGGAGATGGTAAGTGGATTTGATTCACTGGATCATAATGTTAATCAATGGCGAGGATTAAAGCCTTTTATAAATAGATATTAAGTGGGCTTTTTTCATGGGTTTAGACCCAAATAAAGGATTTTATTATCTTTTAGTATGAGCTAAACCAAGAAAGGTTGGATTGGGTGGACTGATCCAACAGACCCTACTCTAAACCAACTATACTAAATCTCCCTTGATCATCTCAAATTTCATGGGCTTAACTCTCTAGGACCTATCACTTTAGCTCAAAAAGTCAAATCCATTTCGTTATTAAGCTTGAGGCCTATGAATCAAATTTAGCCCTCTACAACCTTTTTAGAGATCCTTTTTGAATAAATATATAATTGTAGCTTTTGTCAATTTCCTCAAAATATCAATTAATTAAAGATTTGGAATAACTAGTTTTAATATAAATCCAACCATTGAAGAACCTAAGAAAGAATGTAAAATAAGTCAATTTTCGATTTAAAGGTTGACATAAGAAGTAGTGCCATATTTAACCCTTGAACTCTACCTTGACAAAACTCTTAAGAAGAAGCAGGCTAACTACCCCTCACCCTTATCAACCTAGCACCCTCGATGAACTAAGTAACCCTTTTAGAGATCTCTATCCCTCTTAGATAAACCAAGTGATCCTCTTGGAGATCCTTTTTGAATTGAATAGGCTTTTGATCATATATATAAATGGAAAATCAAGTGCCTTAAGATTTCTAATCTTTGAGTATAATTTAGTATTAATCTATGTTATCTGAAGAACTTAAGTGTTGATCATATATTATGGTAATATCAAGACTTTGAGCTAACTCATAGTATGTAGCTATTATTGCATGATGGATGTGTGAATAATTTAGTAATGATAATCAGCCTAAAAAAAATGTGTATGCTAATTATGTATGGCCATATACACCTATGGCTAGCAACCATTTACAAGTGGAGGTAGCACTTGACTTCTTGAGTGATTTGGTTAGATATAGGTCCTAATATCATGTAGTGACTTAACGGGTCATTGTTGTAAAGGAGCCATGTGTAATACAGGTCAATTGAGTAGGAATGAAGTTATAATAGACAAATGAATAGTATGGGACTCTAGTTTGAGCGTAATAGATAAATTGTACTCCTAATAGCATGATATAGATAGTGAGCTCAATATTAGATTATTACTTATTGGCAATAACAATAGAGTCATCCTTGCAAATTGTTCATTTTGGACAATGTGTGTAGGCCTAATTGTAATTGTTGTTGTAATTAATGAGTTTATAGGCTTTGCTATGTCTTAAAGTGGAATTCAAGTGTTTCAAAACCTTAATTGTTGAGTTTGCGTTATTGTGAATCACTTGATGATATCATATGATGAATCTACTTATTTCATTTTATAGTTGTAATATATGATGTAGCATATGATTGTAAGCTTGTATTAATCATTTATTGGATTTTATACTCACTTATGAGAGATTTTATGGCTCTGATACTAATGAAAGCTTTGATCTTTATGATGAGTTAAGTTATGATTTGCATCTTGTGAGTATAATAAATAGTAATTATGACTATGACTTTAATGATTAAAGAATGAATTTGACAAAGTTGCTTAAATTTCTTTTCCTATTTAGAGTTGTTTTAGTTATTAATAGAGAACTTAAGTTCATTTATGATATTGTTATTAATGACAATCTATTAGAGTTATTTGGAGACTTTATGAATAATTGTAGATTTTAGCAATTATATTAGATTTTACATATTTCTATAAACCAAAAAAAAAAAAATGTAGCAAGGCAATCACATCGTATGTTTGAGACACGACAAGATGTCTATACTCTTGGCCTGACTTAATGGTAATATAAGAGCATTTTGCAAAGGTACATACTAAAAATGTGGGACAAAATCCTTGATAGCAATGGAGAACAGTTTCTTATCATTAACCATAACTTATCAATAATTTAGTAGGTAGCAAACTATGGGATTTTGTTCAAGAAATATCTTTTTAAATCAACTTATCGAAGTTGAACTCTACATTAGGTTTATTAGGTTTTAATAATTTTTTTGTTCTCTTTAAGTAAGAAAGCTTAAACTTAGAGATAGCAATTTTTGTGGAGGGAGAAAACAATGCTTTATTAAATTCCAAAATCATTATGAAATGGTAAAACAACACTTTCATTAAAAGAAAAGGAAAAGCACAAGTTACTTACTCTACCTAGCAATGGATTAGGGAAAAAAAAAAAAAAGAAGAAGTGTAAGAACCTGTTATGGCTAAAGATGTTTAGTGTAAAGGAAGATTGTTGATGATGATAGCTTCTCTTGAATGTTGCAACAATTTGTTGAAAAATGGTAGCGTACTGGGTTTGAGGAAGGAATGGAGACAAAGTTTATACTTGAAAAAGAAAATAAGGTTTTGATAGATAAAATAATGTTTTGTTATAACAAGGTACTCTAATATAGTGATTTCAATGGGTATATATTTGAAAGAATGAAGCTACTTTATGTGATGAATAGTTATTCATGGGGTCATTAATGAATTGTTATTTAGTATTTTAAGTAATGTGAATTTGTTATTACATATGTTAGTATTACACTCAATAATAGTTGTTACATAAAGAATAAAAGGATAGTTGGAATGTATTAGCCATCTCCTTAAGTAAATATTTAGTTAAGATCTTCCTTTTCTACCTACAAGGACACTGTTGAAGTTATATAGTTTGAAGAAACAGTAAAACAAATACCATAGTGAAGAAAAATGCAAGAGTTTAGTTATGTAATTGAGAAAAGTTGGGTTATATAATGGCTAATTAAATCAAAACTTTATCAGATATGTCATGTTTTTGTGTTTTCTTATAGGATTTCTTTTAATGATGGTGACTCAATTGAGTTTGTATAATTGACAAAGAATAACAAATGAATGCAAAATTAAAATGGGCCAAAACTAATTTTATATCTATATATCTATTATATCATAAAAGATGACACTTTCAATGTTGTACCATTTTAAACAAATATCATACATAAAATCAAAACACTAATTCTTCTTTTTAAATTTAATTGCAGTTTTCCTACCATACTCCTCTAGCTTTTTAAGAATTATTAATTATACTATCCTACTTTTTAAGGATTATTACTTACGCTTTTAAGGATTATTGACTATTGTGATTTTTTTATAAAATAATTTATATTCAAATCACATAAAATTACTTTATTGCTTATCTTGATAGGTTATATAAAATTATTTATTTTGAATACATGTTACAAATCTATTAGTATGTATCTATGTCTATATTATTATGGCAAAACTTGAGTTTTGAACTCTACATCCTTCAAAACTCAAGTATTATACATAAAATTCCGTTAGTTATCCTTTTAAATAAATACATGTTTCTTCCTCACAAAGTAATTAATGGGATGTTAAAGTAATTTTATACACGGTGTATTTTCCCTTAAATAGCTCCTCTTTTTTTGTTAAAACATTCCTTACTTGTTCAGTTTTTCCTTCACGAAGTTCATTCTTGATATTAGCGTAATAGCTCTATATATTTCAAAACTCAATTTTTATTTATAAAATTCCTTCACCTATCCAATGAACTAGATATATGTTTCTATTTCACAGAGTCGTCAAAAGATCATTAAGGTAACTTTACTCACTCATAACATATTTTTCCCAAATACCTCTTTTATTTTTTTTTATTCAAAATGTTACTTGACTTTTCAAATTTTCCTTTACAAAGTTCATTTTCAATATTGCCATATTCGTCAATTGGTTTCCACTTTCATACATTAGTAACTACTAAATGGAGTTATCTATAACTTGCAACCTTTAATCTTCACAAGTAAAAAAAAAGAGGGGGGGGGGGGGGGGGGATTTTCAATCTTCATTAAAAAATAATAATAATAAACCGTCATTGTCATATATTAACTAAAAAGCACCATCATTATACTATATTCATTATATTTTCTTTTTAATGATGGAACCTAAGAAAAGAATATTCTTTTAATATTTTGAAAATATCAAGAAGTCAAAATGTAAATGAAAAAAATTCAAGAATAAAGAAAATATAAGGTAGTTATATATAAAAAAAAAAGCATTACAATTATTTACATCATAAATTGTATTTGTCTATATCTCTCATCATTCTTGATTTGTTTATCTTTAACATAGATAAAATGATGCATATTTATCTTTGTGATTATATCATGAAAAAATATTTGCATAATTTGATAATGAGAAATTCTTTTTTTCAATTTTAAGTGTTCTATTTGCATGTAGAAAGTAAAAACTCTTAATTTATTTCTAAGAATTATTCCTTATTTTCACTTTAATGATTCCCTTATGATAACTTTCTTTCTTTCTTTCTTTTTTTTCCTTCTTAACTTTTACTTATTTGTAAGGTAAAAGGATATATTGCTGAATGCATAGTTCATGATTGAGAAAGTACATTAGCAAGTTTCGAAATTTTTTGCCAACTATGCAATGTTACAACTTTCGGAGAGGAGGGAATCAAACTAGTCATCTCGTTAAAAGACAAATAGTGTGGTAAACACCCTACTTTTGCTCACTAGTTATTTTTAATTAAAAAATAATTAATTTAAAAAAGGGTTTCTAATTTAGAAAATAATAAAAAATTGAAACATGATTGAAAAACAAACACAAAAAAAATTATGAAAAAAAAAGAAAGATTAACAAAAGAAAAGATTTTGTGTTCTAAAATCCTAATTTAAAACAAATCGGATTGAGTTGTTAGGGTTATTATTTAGATATAAGGAATCATAGCCAAATGATTATTGGAGATAACAAATCTAACCTGATATTGTTAAATCTAATAAAATAAAAATCTATAAAGATTCGGATCTAAATTAGAATTTATCAATTTAGGTTTGAATTAATTCAAGATATTTGTTTTTGGATTACATAAAAAGGATTGAGTAGTGGGAGAGGAGAGTTCATCATGATTTAAAAAAAAAAAAAAACACTAAAGACAATCATTGCTCTTTGCCAATCTCCTAATCCTCAATCTCTCTTCTACACATACGATTCAAGATACACAATCACCAATCACCAGTATTCATTATAGTAATATACTTGAATCTAATCCTCATACCAATTTCGCAATTGTGCATGCAACAAGACTTAGGATTCGATCCATTCCCTTTCAACAAGTGGCTTTTGCCTATATTATTTATTATTAGTATTGTTTTTATTATTATTATTTTATCGTAGTTTTAGTCAATTACTTTTATTAGCTTTGTGTACTCTACCTTGCAAGTATATAATAATGGTTTTTAATTATTATCTATAGTTTGTTTTATTTTTTATTTCACTTAGTGCAATTTGTTTATTTACTTTACTATTTTTATGTGCAATTATTTTTAAGACTTATACTAACTTCTTTATTTTCATTAAGTCTGTAATTGTTAGTAGTTAGTTATAGTGTTAGTGTTTAGTGAACATATGTTAGGCTAATTTTTAGTAAATTAGTTTTTTCTTTGTTTTACATTTCATATTTTCAAAATGGCATTTTTTAATAAAATCTCATCCTTTGCATACTGTATTAATTTAGAAAAATTGCACTAGGCATGATAGGGTTTTCTAAGGAAAAAAAAAATCATTTTATCACTTATTCAATTTTTCATAAAATAAAAAAAAATTAATTGACATTTTTCCTATGGTTAGATATCTTTTCTATAGCTTAAACTTTTTTTCTATAGTTTAAACTTTTTTTCTATGGTTTAGGCTTCTTTTCCATTAATAGACATATTTTCTATTATTTAGACTTCTTTTATATAATTGGGGTTCTTTTCTATGGTTTAGACTTTTTTTTTTATGATTTAAATATCTTTTGTATAGTTAGGCATATTTTCCATATAAAATTTTTATTATGTAGAAAATCGCATATTTCATAAAAATTGTTTTTTTAGGTCTTTAAGGTTTTTCTTAAAAATAAAAAATTCTATCACTTAATTGTTTTTTTTAAAATAAAAATCTTAAATTAGGACTTTTCAAAAATTAGCTTTTTAGGTTTTTTTTTAGTTAGGAATAAAAATTAGGTTTTTAGGGATTTTTCTTTAAAAAAAAATTAATAAAAGCATAAATCTGACCCGATTATTTTTTACAAAAAGAAGCAACACACTAAAGTTTTTCTAAAGAATAAACTACGACCGTCTGATCTTGACTAGTAGGAACATAAGCATATCTGGGGTGATATAAGAACTTTAGTTTTTCATTTTTTTCTTTTTGTAAATTATAGAAATAGGGTAATTTTGAAAACTAAATATAATTTTAAAAAATTAATAATGGTACTTGTTAGGATTTGATAGGGTAACCCCTAAACTTAAGAAGTTTGATTTCTTGAATTTTTTTCCAAAAATTTTCAAAACATAGACTAGTTGCTAAATTAAAATCGATTTTCCTAATTAGTTCTAATTTTATCATTTTTCCTAGTCCTACTTGGTAGCAAATTCAAAATTTTTCATAATAAAGAAATCAAGTTTTCTTTAATTTTAGTTGACGGTTTAAATTAAATAGGTACAAGGTTTAGTTTAAATCAAGTTAAGGGAAATGAATTTAAAATAAGAAAATGAAAAATCAGACTCGATAATTTGGCGACTCTATTAGTGATATTAAGAGGGCTAGCCACTTAAATTTTATGAAATTATGATTATTTTTCAAAACAATCTGAATCAATTATTCATGTAAATTTTCTCTTTTCCTTTTGTTGTAAAATGTAAATGTTTGTATTGTAGACATCTAATTTTTACCCTCCTTTTTATTTTTCAGATTAGGTTATAAGGTTCTAAATTAGAAAAAAAGAAAAAAAAACCCAAAAAATAGGAAATTAAAGAAAACCAAAAAAATTAAGAAATTTAGAAAAAATAAGAATTATAGAAAAATGCAAAAAATTAAAAATTAAGAAAAAGCACAAAATGATCAGAAATTTTATAAAGAAACCCTAAAAGATAAAAAGTTTAGAAAATACATTTTTTTAAATTTAGAAAATTGAAAAATTACAAAAATTTTAGAAAAGTTGAAAAAATAAAAGATTTTAGAAAATAACATGTTATTAGGATAGATTTTTAATTTTAATTTTGGTTTAAAAGTTAAGCCATTAAACCTAGGTATAGATTTAAATTTTGCTTAGGCTAACCGAGTCTATATGTATAATTTGATTACACATATAAATATGGCACAGGTTAATAGCCTAACGGTTATGTATATGGATATAACATTAGTATTGAGTATGAGGTTTTGAGTTCGAATCTTAGCAAAAGTTAGGAGGCATTTTTTTTTTTGTTCCTTTTTTTGTTTACTGTTAACTAACACACTGCTACATGTTAGGATCTAGTTACCTCATGTATCCTAACACATAACATCATCGGATTGAACGGCCTTACTAACGTAGCATGCCACGTCAACGCCACGTATCACATGACAACACATGGCATGTCGGGAGTGGTTAGTATGGTTAGCATGGCACCACATCAGCCTATTTTTCCCTCCCCTTCTTTCCTTTTCCCTTCATTTTCCTCTCTTTCCCTCGTTTTTCTCCAACATTCTAGCACTTTCCTCCTTGTATAACTAGTTTCAATGCGATTTTTGAATCTCTTGTTGCAATTTCACTAAATCAATGGAGAAATTACATACTAGACATAGCCTACTGAGAATTAAACCCATTAACACATCTAAATATAGGCAAAGGAGCATTCAATTTGAGCTCCAAAAATTAGAAAAAATTTGATTTTCTATGGATTCTTCATTAAATCTGAATTCAAGCTTTCTATGTTTCTAGGATCGATTCAGGTATAAAAGGGTGTTAGAGGAGCTCACACCAACACACACAACCAACAGAATCACTCGACTAACCCCTCTCTCTCCTCGCAATCACTTTCTCTCTCTAACCCACTCTCTCTCTCTCTTCGATTCTCTCTCTTTACTCTAGAGATTCGACTCGTGACCCGATTCAGTACCCCAACTGACCCGCATCTGACCTGACCGGCACGTCCAAGAGCCCTTCTTAGTTCGATTCTTTTATGGATTATTTGTTTTTATTTATTTACATGTTTATAATGTAAATGTAATCAAAAAAAGAAAAAAGAAAGAAAGAAAGAAAAAGGAAAAAAGAAAAAAAGGGAACAAAGTAAAGAAAAAGTAGCTTAACTAGTTATTTATTCTTAGTTTAATAAAATTAAATAAATAGATAGAAATGAAAAATATAAAGTAAGTGAATAAGGAGATAAGTAATAAAATTGTTTTATCTCTTAGAAAATTAATTTTCCAAAGATAAAAACAAAAATAAATAAACCATTTTTTCATTTAGAATTTCCAAAAAAATAAAATCCAGTTTTGGGTTCTTTAGGAAATTTTCTTAAATAAATCAAAATAAGTAAAAACGTAAACTTGGCTGTTTCAAAAATTAAAATCAACTCAACCTGCTAAAGTTTTTTATAAAATAACTACGTACGTTTGATCCTGAATAGTGGGTATGTAGGCACCTATGGGGCGACGATAAAAATAAGAAAACCTAATTTCCCTTTTTCTTTAGTTTAGAATGTTTTGTTTATCTAATTAGAGTAATTAATAACCGAGTTCTATTTGTTAAAATTGAAAGGTGATTTTTTAAAGTTTAATTTTAATTCTGGAAAGTCAATGATACCCATAAAGGTTTAAAATTCTGAACTCCTGAACCTAAATCTCTGGTTTTCAAAAAAACCGTTTTCATAAAATTAGTTTTATTCATTAGATTAGTAGCTAAGTTATAACCAATCTATCCAATTAGTTATAATTTAACTGTTTTTCCTAACTCCAGTCAGGTGACGACTCCAAAGTTTTTTTCAAAATAAAAAGAAACAGTTTTCTTTAAACCTTAGTCGAGAATTGATATTAAATGGATAGGGTTTAATACTGATCGGTTTAAAGAAGACCTAATCTAATAAAGAACCGGTAAGGTGAAAAACCAAGCTCGATAGCTTGGCGACTCCACTAGGGACGTCAAGAGGGTTAACCATTCAACTTTCCAAGATTAAAACTAATCCCTTAAAACCACCTTTGTGTAATTTATTTACTTATTCATCCTTTGTTTGAACCATGGTTGTATTAACATTTTTTCTACAAGTTTAGTTTTATTTATTTAATTTAAAGAAGAATTTATTTTGTGTACCATGAATGCATGATAGATACGGTCGAATCCGGATCATCTTAGGACCTTAAGACGAAGAGCCATTGTGTAAGTTTCGGGCATAGTGGGGCAACCACCGTTTAGAGCTGATTATGCTACCCAACTTAAACTTCAATGTGACTAAGAGACCATTTTGTAAGAAACAGTGAGGTTACAGAGTTTAAGGACCTTTAAAACCTACCCTTCTTTAATACATTCTTTAAGGTTTGGCAAAATGCTAATAGGGCAGCATTGTTACAAAATAGAAAAAGAAAAGACAAACCTAAAACTTCTTTCTTAGAGTTCACTCTTAGCTTTTATTTATCTATCTTGCATATCACATGCATAGGGATATAGGGGATCATTTGTTGCATTAAAGATGCAAGGTAGATGCGGTCAAACCCAAGCCGTCTTAAGACCTTAGGAGAGGAGCCATTGTGTAGGCTCCAGGTACTGTAGTGTAAGCACCACTTAAGGTTAATTAGGCTACCTCACTTAAGCTCAATGTGACCAATGAAAGTATTTTTTAACAAGTGAGGTCACAAAGCTTAAAGACTTTTTCAAAACCTACCCTAATTACATATACTCTCCTCCATGCTTGAGTTAATACAATATCCTTAAAAAATTGCAACCCTATTAATTGTTTAAGATTTTTAATGCAATCAAGTTTTTGAAAATAACAGTAGGGTTGCAACTTAAGGGGGTAATGTATTAACCTAAACAATCCCAACACCTACATATTTCCATGTGCTTTCTTTTCTACATTAATGATTGATTGTTTTCCATGAAATATGTAGACCTAAGAATGGCGGGTAACCAACAAGAGAACAATCAAGGACTGCTAGTTGCCTTAAGAATCTATGAACAGCTACTATAAGCTAAAGCTACCTACTGGAAGCAGAGGGCTAGGCATGTTGAGGCCTCTAACAGGACCTTATTATCTCAAGTTGAAAAAAGTGAGAGAACCATGAATTGGGCTTTAGAAATGTTGAACAAGATTAAGGCCCAATTGCAAGAGTTAGATTAGAAACTCTAACTGCAGTTGAAGGACTTTGAATAAATTTTAAGTTTCATTGTTAGGTTCCCTTTTGCTTTGTTTCATGTACTCTAATCTTTCCAAAATAATTTTTGCTTCTCTCTTTAGTCATCCTTCATTCTTTCTTTCTTTGTAAACAATCCTTCAATAGAACTTTTCATTCTCCCTCACTCAAGAAAGTAAAAAAAGAAAAAAATAAATTAAAAAAAATCCATCATTTTTATTTGGTTTCTATAAAATAAATCTTTATCTTTCTCTCTCTAAAAATAAAATAAAAGAAAAGTTGCTAATAGGTAAAGAATTCTTCCAACTAAGTTTATATAGCTGACGATAAACTCGCCTCTCTAAAAAGGATGATGTATCAAATGGCCCAACAATGGCAAGTTTTGTTCCCAATAATCACCACTCTCTAGATATCCTAAGATTCAAACCTAAAAAGGAGACTCTCGAATCTGGAAGAAAAGGTAGCCACAATATAAAAAAGCATTATAGATCTAGAAACAGCAATGGGCCCCATGCTTAGAAGATTTCAACACCTAACATTCAATACTGATCAAATGTTAGTAAGCCTAAGTGATGAAGGAGGCCCAAGCAGAAAGAAGCCGAGGAGAAGCAAGAAAGAACAAACCCAAGGCACTTAAAGGAGACAATTCACTCAACTGAAGATATCAATCACCCAACTCTTTTATCATTTGAAAGTAGCGAGAGTTATAACTTGTGAAGCCCCTAATCCAAATTACAAACTATGTAGCTTTGACCCAAAAGAAAGGTGCGACTATCATATGGGTCAGAAGGGGCACTCTATTGAAAGGTGTTGGAGATTAAAGAACAAGATTTAAGACTTGATTGATGCAAAAGTCATTCAACCATAGCTACAATAAGACATTCTTTCCTCAAGTCATAAGGATAGTCTAACTAAGTCGCCTAGAGCTCCATTTCTTTTTAGCTTACTAATGCCTTTTGATAAACTTACGGGTTGTTTCATGTAATTGGGTGCTTCTTAAGATAGGGGTAAAGAAAGTTGTTTTCAATAAAGTTTGTAATAATAGGAATAATATAGTTGCCTTTTCAATGAAATGATTGCAATGTTATTTGGGCAAATAAATTCCTCTTCAATAAATTAGTAACTCACTTTTAAAAAGGTTTAGAATGAAGAGGCAAACTATTTTCTACATACTAACCTGAAACATTTTGAGAATTGAGTGATATAAAAGTGAGAATACTTTGGGTTCATTCCTTTAAAGGAGGTCCACTTTGCGTGTGATACGCAAATCAAAATGAAATTAAGCATTCATTTCTCGAATCCTAAGTACAATCATCTTTTGTTTACCCCATTGACCTATTTGAAGAACTTTTCAAATTGAAACCCTATTGAGAACCACCCCATAATGGGGCAATTCGGAGGTTAGGGCCATTGATAAGGAGAAAAGGGATTAAAATTGGTTTGTACTTGCTTTAGTAAAGTTAAATTCAAAAGCAAATTTTGTTTCTGATAAGTTATGTTTTTTGAAATAAGGAAGAGCCACACCCTTTTTAAACATATTAAGCTTTTACTTACCTCACCTGAGCCCATACAATAGAAATGAATGAATTTAGGACCCTAAATTGCTTAAGAGGTAAAAACTTGGCAATGGAGACTTGGGGCCAAAAGAAAATTAAAGAACAACAAAAGAATAGTGGAGTAAAGTAATAACAAAATAGAAAAAGGAAAAGATAAGGAAAAGAGGTTAGAAAATTGGGCTCAAGTATAAGTCAAGAGTCAAGCGAAAGCCATATTATATCTTAGTAAGGGTAGTCAAATCAAAAGTCAAAGCCTAAATAGCCCAAATGACATAAAGTCCTAAATCATAGTCTAAGCTCAAAAACCCAAAATCTCTATATCCACTTTAAAGCCTCTCTCACGCTTAGCCTTCCTACCCGTAATATCACCCTTACACAAGTAAAAGCTCTTCCGATCTTTAAAAATAATTTATCTTCAATAAAGGTTGTTTTTGAAGCTAAGGCAAGTATATTTCTAATCATTTCTAAGGTTCTTGACTTGTACGCCTAGGATTAATATTTATTTCAAAATGTGCTTCTTCGTTAGTTCCTTTTAAAACCCTTAGACCAAAAGCTTAAATTTATAATGATAAATCGAAAAAGACCTAATGGATTGATTAAAGCATATCACATGCAAAATAGACTATAATTTTAGGACCGTAGTCAAGAGCGTAATATGGGCCAAAAGTTTGCAAGGAAGTCCTCTTCAAATAAAACAACCATGAGTTACCATTTTAAAGATGTTTGAAATCACAAGGCCCCACCAAATGGCTTAGCATCCAAGAGAGGGGAAATATAAGAGGCCCCATGTGATTATTAAAGAAGGGTTTCTTTACCTATTAGCAAACTAAAAAAAGAAGTTATAAAAAGAAAAAAAAAAAGAGAGAAAAGAAAAAGAGAGAGAAACTATCTTTATTTCAAGTCCATGTCATCCCAAATGAGTAAGTTTTCAGCCAATTCTAAAAAAAAGTAGAGAAAAAAAAAGGGGTTTAAGAGTCCAGGCTTTTTCTCATTCTTCCCAAAATAAAGGAAATTATAGCTAATGTCTTTTTCAATATAAATTGTTTTCACCAAAAGGGTTTTTCTGTAAATAGTTTCTTAAAAAATCGGAAAATTTTTTTTTTCCTAACTAGCTCTCGAATGGGTTATCCCACCTTTCCATCCATTCAATTCTCTTTAAGATCTTTAGCAAACCCATAAGGTGCCTCTATTCCTCAATTACCTTTAGCATGCTCATAGGGCCCTTCAGTTCACTAAGTTCTTTTAACAAGCCCATAGGGCACTTCTTTTTTGCAAAAATCTTGTAGTAAGCCATAGGATGCTTAATTTCATTTGGCAAGCCCATCAAGCCCCTTTGTTCACCAAGTTCCTCTTAGCAAGCCCGTACGACACCCCTCTTCATCAGTTTCTTATGGGCTAGCCTTCTAGACGCAATCTCAACTCAGTCTCATTTCTAAGTGTCTCTTAGGCGAGCCTATAGGGCACTTCCTCATCAATTAATCTTTCTTCAAACATTCCAGTAGGATCAAAGAGCAATTCCCCTCATCATTCTCTTTAGGGTTTTTTGTAGGCACATAGGGTATTTTTCTTCCTTTTAGCAAACTTATTAAGACGCTTAGTTCACCAAATTCACTCAAGCATACCCATTGGACCCCTCTATGCATGAAGTTTCTCTTAACAAGCCCATATAGCACCCCTCTTCATTGTCTCTTTTATCCAGCCCATAAGGCATTCACTTTCTGCATTTAGTGTTTAGCCAACCTTCGAAGACATGATCTTAACTGGGTTCATCCTTCCTAATATTCTCCTTCTAATCCATAGGGCACTTCCTCTCACCAAGTTTCTCTCAAGTAAGCCCATATGGTATTTTCCCTTTGTTCACTAAGTTCCATAGGGCACTTCTCCTCATCGTTTCCTTTTGGCACAGCATTAACACCAATTTAGGGTTACTAGTCCTCGAGAGACGCTCCCGCCTAGGTTAGTAAGCCTTGTGAGGCATGACCAGGTTTTAAATCGATCCTACATTAGGGTTGCTAATCCTTGAGAGACACTCCCACTTAGGTTAGTGAGCTTTGTGAGGTACGATTAGGTTTTAGATCGATCCCACTTTAGGGTCGCTAGTCCCCGAGATACGCTCCTACCTAGGCTAGTGAGCTTTGTGAGGCACGACTAGGTTTTAGATCGATCCCAATTTAAGGTTGCTAATCCTTGAAAGACGCTCCCGCCTAGGTTAGTAAGCTTTATGAGGCATAGCCAGGTTTGAGATCAATTTCATTTTAGGGTTGCTAGTCCCCAAGAAACGCTCTTGCCTAAGTTAGTAAGCCTAGTGAGGTACAACTAAGTTTTAGATCGATCTCACATTAGGGTTGCTAGTCTTCGAGAGATGTTCCCACCTAGGTTAGTGAGGCATGACTAGGTTTTAGATCGATCTCACATTAGGGTTGCTAATCCCCGAGAGACGCTCCCGCTTAAGTTAGTAAGCTTCGTGAGGTACGATTAAGTTCTAGATCGATCCTAGTTTAGGGTTACTAGTCCTTAAGAGATGCTCTCACCTAGGTTAGTGAGCCCAGTGATGCACAACCTAGTTTTAGATCAATTCCAGCACCAAATTATTTATCCCTTAGATACTCCCCTACTTAGGTTAGTGAGCTTAAAGAGATACAACCAAGTTTCATTTCCTCATCAAAATCAATTTTAAGATAGTCATAATTGTTTTTCTTGAGGGCAAAAATAGTCTTTCTTTTATCTTTATGGCAATGTTTTGCTCACACTTTACCATAAAGAGAGACAGCTGTAGACACCTAATTTTTACCCTACCCCTCTCTTTTTATTTTTCAAATTAGCTTATAGGGTCTTAAATTAGAAAAAAAGAAAACAAGAACACAAAAAAATAGGAAATTAAAGAAAACCCAAAAAATTAAGAAATTTAGAAAAAATAAGAATGATAGAAAAATACAAAAAATTCAAAATTAAGAAAAAACACAAAAAATAAGAAATTTTACTAAGAAACCCTAAAAGATAAAAAGTTTAGAAAATAATTTTTTTTTAAATTTGAAAATTGAAAAATTACAAAAAAAAAAAATAGAAAAGTTGAAAAAATAAAAGATTTTAGAAAATAACATGTTATTAGGATAGATTTTTAATTTTTATTTTGGTTTAGACATTGAGCCATTAAACTTGGGCTTAGATTTAAATCTAATAAAGGCTTACCACAAGGCATAGGATAATGGCCTAACAATTAAGCATATAGATATAATATTAGTATTGAGCATGAGATCTTGGGTTCAAATCTTGATAAAGGCAGGGAGTTTTTTTTTTTTTTTCTTTTTTTCGTTTACTATTGACTAGTACACCACTACGTATCAAGATCTAGTTTTGCCACATGTCCTAGTATATAGCATCATCGAATTAGATGCCTTTCTAACATAACATCCATGTAGCATGCCATGTCAATGCTACGTATCACGTAAAGATACATGGCACATCGGAAGTCGTCGTCATGGTTGACATGGTGCCACGTCGGCCCATTTTTCCCTCCCCTTCTTTCCTTTTCCCTTCCTTTTCCTCTATTTCCCTCGTTTTTCTCTAAGATTCCAACACTTTCCTCCTCAGACAGCTTGTCTCAACATGATTTTTGAACCTCTTCTTATTGCAATTTTGCCAAACTAATGGTAAAATTGCAAACTAGACATAGCCTATTGTGAATCAAACCCATTAACATGTCTAAATACAGTCAAAGGAGCTTTCAATTTGAGCTCCGAAAATCGAAAAAAAAAACTGATTTTCTGGACATTCTTCACTAAATCTGAATTCAATCTTTCCATGTTTCTAGGATCGATTCAAGTATAAAAGGATGTTGGAGAAGCTCATACCAATACATACAACCAACAAAATCACTCGACACAACCCCTTTCTCTCCCTACGATCACTTTCTCTCTCTAACCTACTCTCTCTCTCTCTTTGATTCTCTCTCTTCACTTTAGTCCGAGTTGAACCACCACTCTAGGGAGATAACCCATAGCTTAAGCTCCCTAACTCGACCACTTTTACCCTNCCCCCCTAATCCCAATTGAAAATACACAAAAACCCCTTTTCCTTTTTGATTCAGTGGCTAAATCAAGTCGAATTGTACCTTGCTGTTATTGTTGAAGAGGAACCTAAGATTCGACTCGACCTAAAGATTCGACCTGTAACCCGATCCAACACCCAAACCAACTCGCATCTAACCCGACCCACGCGTCCAAGAGCCCTTCTTAGTCTAATTCTTTTTCGGATTATTTGTTTTTATTTATTTACTTGTTTATAATGTAAATGTAATCAAAAAAAGAAAAAGAAAGAAAGACTAAAAAAGGAATAAAAAAAAGGGAACCAAGTAAAGAAAATGTAGTTTAATTAGTTATTTATTCTTAGTTTAATAAAAATAAATAAATAGATAGAAATGAAAAATATAAAATAAGTGAATAAGGAGATAAGTAATAATATTGTTTTATCACTTAGAAAATAGATTTTCGAAAGATAAAAAACAAAAATAAATCAACTTTTTTTTCATTCAAAATTTCTAAAAAACTAAAATCCAATTTAGGGCCCTTTAGGAAATTTTCTTAAATAAATCAAAATAAATAAAAACGTAAACTTAACTGTTTCAAAAATTAAAATCAACTCAAACCCACTAAAGTTTTTTATAAAAGAATTACGTATATTTGATCCTGAATATTAGGTATGTGGGCACCTACGAACCGACAATAAAAAAGGAAAAAAAAAACCTAATTTCCCTTTCTCTTTAGTTTAGATTGTTTTGTTTATCTAATTAAAGTAATCGATAACCAAGTTCTATCTATTAAAATTCAAAGGTGATTTTTTAAAGTTTAATTTTAATTTTGGAAAGTCAATAGTACTCATAAAGGTTTAAAATTCCTAACCTCCAGACTTAAATCTCTGATTTTCAAAAAAATCGTTTTCATAAAATTGGTTTTAATCGTTAGACTAGTAGCTAAGTTATAACCAATCCATCCAATTGGTAATAACTTAATTGTTTTTCCTTACTCTAGTCGGGTAGCGACTCCAAAGTTGTTTTCAAAATAAAAAGAAATGATTTACTTTAAACCCTAGTCAAGGATCGGTATTAAACGAGTAGGGTTTAATACTAGTTAATTTAAAGAAGACCTAATTTTATAAAGAACTGGGAGGGTGAAATGCTAGGCTCGACATGTACTAACATATTTGTTACAGCTTACTTATGGGGTTTTCATGGGGAGTTTTAATTTTATAAATCATACGTATAGTAAATGTGGTCAAAACTAAGCTATTCTAGGACCTTAAGAGGTGGGGAGGGTGATATTGTGTAAGCTTCAGATATTGTGAAGCAACCACCTTCCAAGGTCGATCAGGCTACCTAACTCAAGTTTCTATGTGACCAAGTGTTACAAAAAATATAGCTCTATTTTTTTTATTTGCCAACTATCATATCATTGTGTATATATAAATATGAGTCCAGTTGTACAATTGTTAGTTTTTCAGTTACAATTGATAGTCATTTTTTACACAAACCGAGTTCCTCTATTCTCTTACTTGATACCTCTGTTCATGGTGTTTAGATCAAGCATCTTCTAAATTTCATCATGGTATTAGAGCCAAATAATCCTCTTGATGTTCATAGTAATGATAATAGAAATTGTGATGATTCAGACTTCTTCCATAGAGTATGTTCTGAAGTGGTCCGTTTGATGAGGAACAGGTCAAATGAAGAACATGATTTTATTGCAGCTACTGTTAATTTTATAGGTTAGGATGTTCCTATTCTTGCATCTAATTGTTTAAATTCTTGTATAGCTTATGATAATAAAATGCATGAATGGATTGTAGATATGGGAGCTTCTAATCACATGACCCCTTTCTCTCATTTGTTATCCAATAAATAGACACTTACCAAGCTCATAAAAGTGAATCTACCTAATGGAAGAATTAAAGATATTACTCAGTATGGAAGCATAGTCTTGACTAAAGACATTTCTTTGCATAAAGTCCTCCTTATATCAGATTTTCATTGCAATTTACTATCTATAAATAGCTTGCTTATTCATTCAAAGCTGATAGTAACTTTTGACTCATAAAATTGTTTCTTCCGAGACTAAAACACTAAAGATTGTTTTGCGTAGGCAAGTGTGAGAAGTGGACTGTATGTTATGACATCCGATATGTTAGTTCCTAGTTTGAGGTTTGTTACTTCATGTTTGTAATCCTAATAGAGTTATTACGTAAGATTGGGACATGCTTCCTTATCTAAGCTTCAGCATATTGTTGATTCCAAACACATAAATCCTTCACAATTTCTATGTAATACATGCCATTTGTCTAAATTTCATTGATTATCCTTTCCATCTAGTGAATCTATTAGTATGAATCCTTTTGATCTTGTTCACATTGATTTGTAAGGTTTGTATAATACTACGTCTTTATCTAGTTGCAAATATTTCTTAACAATCATTGATGACATGAGCCATAGTACATGGACTTTTTTGCTCATACACAAATATCATACACTTCACACCATAGCCAGTTTCCTTACTTATGTTAAAAATCATTTCAATACTACACCCAAGGCCATTCGAACCTTCATGGCATTGAGTTCTTGTCTCATAGTTGTCAAGAATTTTTTAAAAAGAACAGGATTTTGCATCAAACAAGTGTTGTTTATACACCTCAACAGAATGGGGTTGTGGAGAGGAAGCATAAACGCCTTCTTGACACAACACGTGCAATTAGATTACATGTAAACTTACCAAAAAAATTTTGGGATGAATGCATCCTTGTTGCCACTACTCTTATCAATCTAATGCCTACTCAGATCTTACAATGGAAATCACCATATGAGACCCTTTTCAAAAAACCTCCCATATACACTAACCTCAGAACTATTAGATGCCTTTGTTATGTTGCTACCTTGGCTCATTCTCGAGATAAA
Source organism: Lumnitzera littorea (assembly GCA_024138015.1). Classification (NCBI taxonomy): domain Eukaryota; kingdom Viridiplantae; phylum Streptophyta; class Magnoliopsida; order Myrtales; family Combretaceae; genus Lumnitzera; species Lumnitzera littorea. The sequence continues at coordinate 49,210,664 of JAMXBB010000001.1, forward strand.
TTTGATGTAAGAGGACAAAGATGTCTATTTCTTGGTTATCCTATTAGTAGAAAGGGTTACAAGCTTTATGATCTTAGTACTCATGAGTTATTTGTTTCTAAGGATGTTCTTTTCTATGAGGATGTCTTTCCCTTTAGATTTGATTCTACATTTGAAAACATAGATTCAACCACTGTTCCATACACAAACACTCATTCTGATGTTATGTTTCCCTCAAACCCTATTCATGATAATGAAGATCATAACCTTTCTTCCACCCCTTCTATTAATGTTATGGATACTAATGTTTTAGTAGATATAGATTCTAGTATTGTTGTTGCTTCTGCTCTAAAGTCTAGTAGATAAAAAAAAACACCTGCATAGTTATCAAATTTCATTCATATAGTTCATATGGTACTTTAAGATAATTTAACACATGCTGTTAGTTCAGTTTTACCACCATCCTCATCTTATCCTTTTGTTCACACCCTCTTCTTTTAAATCTTTCCCTTAAGACTATGTTGTCTCATTAGTTAATGTATTTGCAATCCATGAACCATCTTCTTATCATGAGGCTAAACAAGATTCTAGGTAGATAGATGCAATGAATAAAGAACTCTTGGCCCTTGAATCTAACCATACCACCAAGTAAAAAACCTATTGGATCTAAATGGGTATATAAAGTAAAATACAAAGTTGATGGTACTATTGAACGTTTTAAAGCACGGCTTATAGCAAAGGGTTTTACTCAAGTAGTGGGTATAGATTATACTCACACATTTTCACCTGTTGCTAAATTGACAACCATACGTCTTTTACTTGCTGTTTCTTTAATTAAAAAATTGCATATACACCAATTAGATGTTAATAATGCTTTTTTGCATGGTTTCCTTGATGAAGAGATATACATGAATTCACCCGAAGGTTATAATTTAGCTTCTCTAGGAAAGTTTGCAAATTGGTTCACTCTTTATATGGCTTGAAGCAAGCTTCAAGGCAATGGAACAAAGAATTTACAAAATTCATTTGTCCTTTGGGTTTTGAACAATCAAAATCTGATTATTCTTTATTTACAAGGCAAAATTCAAAAGGTTTCATGGCTATTTTAGTCTATATAGATGATGTTCTAATTGTTGGAGATGATATTGATGATATAACAGCAATAAAGCAAGGACTGGACAAAGCTTTTACTATTAAAGGTTTAGGCTAAGTTTGCTTCTGATATCAGGCAAATGCACCTATCAGTTTTAATATAGTGGATGTGAGTCCAAGTCGATCCTTCAGAGACTTCGAGTACTAATATTAACCTTAGCTTTATTATCTAACCGAAAATTGTGATGGGTTGAATGAATTAAGAATACTAAAATTAACAAACTAACCTAATTATAAGACTTGATTAAGCAATTTAGAAAGCAATAAAATTGACAACAACTTCAAGAAAGCAAATAATGTATTTAGGAATTATTTCCCCTAGTGTTTAACATGTAACCGCTTAAAATGTATCCAATTCAATCTCTATTATTCTTGACCGGAGGGATTCACAATTAAAGTTAACACCTTTTTCAAGCATATTAACTCTAATCCTAAATTATTTATCTGAATCTCTTCTCTTAGTAATATAATTTAGAATTGCATTAATGTATATTGAATTAACACACAAAAGAATAACTTTCCGGAAGAAACATGTACCTTATCTCTAAGTACACATGTAATTCTCTCCACTTATGTCAAGATCTCATTATACATGTGATTTCTCAATCATCATGCATAATATCATAGATTAATATCCTAGAAATATCAATTAACAATTAAATAACATAATTGAATCAAAAAAAGATAGAAACTTTATTAAAAATTATAAATCAATCTAATAGTCACATGAAACCCTAGGTTCCATAATCCTAAATACAAGAATCTTAAGCTATCATAATGAAACTAAAAACGAATTGCAATAAAATCAAGAAATAAAACATGAAAAACCCCCCTTTTTTGTTGATGATAAATCTTTTCAATCTTGAAGTGGGTGTTACTTTCACCTTTTTCCCCTCCTTCTCCTCAAGTCTCTTCTCTTTTGAATCTCCCTTCTTCTGTGCGAAACCCTAGTAAGTCCTTTTATAATGTATTGTAAAGTTTCTTTTTTCGTCACCAGACACTACCTGGGACACAGTCGTGTCCCCAGGTTGTATAACTTTCTGACCTTAGTAAATCTTCCTGGATGGACACAGTTTGGGGACATAATTATGTCCTAGACTGTGTAACTTCAAAACTTTATAACTCATTCATTTGAACTCCAAATTAAGTGAAACTTGATTCCTTTTCTTCGTTTTCAATCTAAGAATGCATTCAAACCTTGAAATCAAAATTTTACTTAATTAAGTTTCAATTTCTTTAAAGAAAACTAAAGATGTAAGGGAAATACTATAAAATCACCATGTGAAATGTATTTAAAATAAGAGTTATCATCTTCTTTCTTGGTATTGAAATTAAGCTGTCTAATCATGTATTTTCTCTTCATCAAAGGAAATATTTGGTGGATATTTTGTAAGACGTTGGATTAACAAGGGCAAAACCAATCCGAAGTCCTTTTCCTTCACATTTGCATTTCGATCATTCTTCAGGAGAAGTTCTTTCTGATCCTTCTTTGTTTAGACAATTAGTAGAGCAGCTGTTGTATTTGACAATTACGTGGCTTAATATATCATTTTTATTGAGCAGCTTAGTCAATTCCTTAGTAAGCCTAGGATAGCACATCTTCAAGCCGCTTTACATTGCTCATGATACTTGAAGGGCATTTTAGGATATGGTTTGTTTTATTCTTCATCAAGTTCGATTGGTTTGCATGGATTTTCTGATGCAAATTGGGGCTCTTGTTGTGTTGATCGAAAGTCTTTGTCCTGCTACTGTATTTTCTTTGGTTCTTCATTCATTTCTTAGAAAACAAAGAAATAAGACACAGTATCTACTTCATCAATAGAAGCTAAATATCGTAGTATGGAATTTATAGTTAATGAGTTGCTATAGTTATCTTTTCTTCTCAAAGATTTACGCATTGTTATTCCTCTTCCGATTGCACTTTTCTTAGATAGTAAATCAACATGTTTGTTGGCTAATATTCTATGTTATCATAATAGGACTAAACACATTAATGTGGACATCCATTTTACTAGACACCATATTTCCATAGGGTTTTTACAACTACATCATATTCTGTCTACTCTACAAGTTACTAATATGATGACTAAGGTTCCCTCAAATTTGTAGTGGCATAATTTTTTGTCCAAGTTGGGTCTTTCCAAACATCCAACTTGAGGTGGGGGGGTGGGGGCATGGTATTACAAATAATATAGCTCTATTTTATTTATTTGCCAGCTGTCATATCCTTGTGTACATATAAATATGAGTCTACATATACAATTAGGGTTTGAGTATACAAAATGTAACCTCACACATTTTGAAGAGACGATTCCTTAGTGATGAAATAGTTTTGTATATAGGACTTTCTCAATGCAAAATTGTAAGTCTCATTGTACCTTGTATTTCTTTATGTTTATATGTATTGTTTACATTTCCCTATAATTTCAAATTAATTATAATAATGGAATTCCGATATAACTACGACCCTAACACCTAATATTGCTGCATTACTATTTGATCGTTGATTCCTTACATCTATGTCTTCATTTTACATTTTTAGTTTTTATCTTTACTTATGTACAAATATTCATGCTTGATAATTATGTCCTAATTTCTAAAAGTTAAGATCATAAATAATCACATTTTGCTACCCTGTAAAATAATTACTTCTTTTAAAAGCTTATAGAAAAAAAAAAAAAAAGAATCAATCCTACAAAATAATTTTAGGTAGTTGCCATTTTGCTAAGTATTCTACAAGTTAGGAATATTTATTCTTTCAAATAAATTAGCACCTTGTAATAGGTTTCTTTATTCAGAATAAATAGGATTTAAAAATGATCATTGGTTCTATTGAATAATAATCGAGCACAATGGTCATCTCCTTTAGTTTATTCATATATTATATCTTTCATAATAAAAAGAATTTTTTCACTTTAGAATATCATTCTTCCATTCCTTATTTGTAAATAAGTCCTTTAATAGCATTCATTAAATCATTGCTCTTTGTCAGTAAAAAAAATGTAAATATATAGGCCTGTATAAAGAATCCTAAGAAAGTAATCTCTTATTTATAATTTGATCACTTGGTCTCTACAACATGAAAGCCTAAACTTTTTCTCTCTCTCTTTCAAAAGAAAAAGATAGAAAAAGAAAAGGAAACAAAAAAAGAAAGTTGCTAACAATTACAAATCCTTATGGGACTTAGGACAAACATGAACTCCTAGCCCATTAAGGTAGCCGAACCAACTCAAAACCCCTAAGCCATCAAGTCTAACCATAAACCAAGTTAAAGCATGAAGTTATGTAACATCATCCTAAGCTTGATCCTTAGTATAAACAAAAAGAGCAATTCATGGTCCCTTCCATCTCAAAAGACATCAATGCTAGCCCATTCTACTCTAAAGATTTGAGCTCGAAATCACACATAGGAACTAAGGGGGCATTAGGACCTATAAGCCTTGGGCAATTTTTAGCAAGAATGTGAAAAGTATGGGGCATTTGGTCTTTGAAATTTCATTTTGAACTTAAATCAAATGAAACATATTGTTTCACAATTAGAGCATATTTCAAGGAATTAAGGAGGCAAGGTCAATCTCCACCCTGTAGCAAATCAATCCCTACGTAGGGAATCGGTAACTCATCATTAAAAAATGTTTAGAACAAAAAGAGGTAAATAATATCCTACACACTAACCCGTAAGCACTTTAAGAAATGAGAGGCATTATGGTGAGGGACTTTTAGACTCATTCTTTAAAGGATGTCCATTTTGAATGTGATATGTAGATTAAAATAAAGTTAGGCATTTATTTTCAAATCCCAAACACAATTATCCTTAGTTAATCCCGTTGAATCAATTTGGAGTCCTTTTAAATGTAAACTTTGTTAAGAATCGCCTTTAAATAGGTTAATTTAGAGGTTAGGGTCATTGATTAGGAGAGAAGGATAAAACTGGTTTGTGCTTACCTTAGTAATAACAATTAAACAGTAAATTTTGTTTGTAATAAATTGTTTCCTTTGAAGAAGAGCTAGTACTATTCCAAATACTCAAGACCACACATACCTTATCTAAGCCCATATATCCAAAATCCATGGATTTAAGACCATAATTCATATAAAGACAAAAAATTTACAAAAGAGATAATTACTTTTGGGAGAGAAAGTAAGAAATAATGGGGCAAAGTGAAAAAAAAAAAAGAAAGAAAAAAAAATAGAAGAAAGAAAAAGGAAGAAACGCCTAAACATCGAGCTTGAGAAAAGCCTTAACCAAAGAAGGCTTAAAGGCTTAAGTTGGTCTTAAAACATAAGGTCACGAATCACATTTTCAACCACAAACACAAAACCCCATATTCGTTTTAGAATCACATTCCCAACTACTAATACAAAACCCCATATTTATTTCAAAATCACACTTTAAATCACGAACATAAAACCTTCCTATCCATCTTGAATCACATAAGATCTCCCCTAACCACAATACCTCCCCACTTAATAAAAGCTCTTTTGATTTTAATGAATAATTTATCTAAAATAAAAATTGTTTTTAAAACTAAGGCAAGCATATATCTAGTTTTTTCCTAAGGTTCTTGACTTGTACACCTACGTTAGATAAAAAGTATTCCTTTCAAAATAAGCCCTCTTGTTAATCCCTTTTGAAACCATATGACCAAAAGCATAATTCATAATAAACTAAAAAAGACCTAACAGATTGATCAAAATGTCTCACTTGCAAATTAGACTTTTATTTTTAAGACAGTAGTTAAGAGCAAAATCTAGATCAAAGTACAAAAGGAAGTCTTATTTGACTAAACTAATCATGAGTTACCTATTTCATAGCAAAGGAATGTTTAAAATCACAAGGCCTTATCAAGAAGCTTAGCATTAGACATTTTCAAAGAATAACAAGGAGATACCCTACATGGTTACTAAGGAATGGGATGGTTATAGCATTTGCTTCTTAAATAAGAATTTGCATCCGTTAGCACACTTTTAAGAAGAAAAAATAAAAGGAAAAGAAGAAAAAAAAAAGAGAAGAGAGATAGAAGAAGAAAGGAAAAAAAGTGAGAGAAAGTAAAGGCTTATCATAAGTTTTTCCATGCATTTTCAAATCCACGTCAGCCCTAGTGGGAAAAGATTCAGTTTATGTCATCTACTTTCAATTCATTCTCTTGATATAGATTTTTATGTCCATTAACTCCTTTTCAAAATAAAGAACCTTATTTGTAATGCCTTTTTTGTCATAAATGGTTTTCACCAAAGTCCTCATGTGTAAATTTCTCAAGTCAAGAGGTTTTTCAAATTGGTTATGTCCCTCAGTTTTACTTCTTCCATAGCTATTAAGGTTTTATCTAGCCCATAGAGTGCTTACCCTTTGTCTATTTTCTTTAGGGAACTAACTAGCTCATAGAGCATTATCTTAACTCATATTTCTCTTTAAGGATCTAACTAGCTCATAGAGCACTATCCTAATTCATATTTCCTTAAGGTTTTAGCCAGCTTATAAAGCGCTAACTCAATCCACATTTTCTTTAAGGTTCTAACCAACTCATAGAGCACTATCTCAATTTACATTTTCTTTTGGGTTCTTAACTAGCTTATAAGGCGCTTACCATTTCTCTTATTTCCTTAAGGTTCTAGCCAACTCATAGAACGCTATCCCGATCTACATTTTCGTTAAGGTTCTAGCCAACACATAGAGCGCTATCCCAATCTACATTTTATTTTAAGTTCTAGCCAGCTCATAAAGTACTAACCTAACTCAATTCTCATTTAGCACTTTAGCTAGCTCAAGGAGCGCTTTGCCTAATTGCCTATGTCAGTCAGCTCAAAGGAGCATAGCTAGGTTTCATGTCAACTTTTCAGTTGGGGTTGCTAGTCTCCTAGAGATGCTCTTTCCTATATTAATCAGCTTAAAGGAGCATGACTAGGTTTCATGTCAACTTTTCAATTAAGGTTGCTAGTCCCTTAAAAATGCTCTCGCCTATGTTAATCAACTCAGAGGAGTATGGCTAGGTTTCATGTTGACTTTTCAATTAGGTTTGTCCCTTAGAGACGTTCTACCTAAGTCAGTCAGCTTAGAGGAGCATGACTAGGTTTCATGTTGACTTTTTAGTTAGGGTTGCTAGTCTTTTAGAAAAGCTCCCACCTATGTTAGTCAGCTTGGAGAAACACGACCAAGTTTTGTTTATGATCTTAGTTATCTCAAGGAATGCTTTACTCATTCAACTATATCAATCAACTTAAAAGAGTACAACCAAATTGTTATTTACAATCTTAGCTAGCTTAAAGAGCACTTTGCTCGTTCACCTAGGTTAGTAAGCTTAAAGGAGCATGACCAAGCTCCCATTTAGGGTCTTAGCTAACTCAAGGAGTGCTTTATCTTGTTCACCTACATCAGTTAGACAATTAGGTTCTCATTTGGGATCTTAACCAACTTAAGGAGTGCTTTGCCCACTCACTTAGGTTAATTAGCTCAAAGGGCGTTACCCTATTTTTAGTACCTTTTAAGGTCTTAGTTAGCTCAAAGAGTATTCTACCCATTCACTTAGTGATAGGATTCGGGGTACTGATCCCACTAAATGCCAAAGCTGAACCCATCTACTACTCTTATGGATATCTCATTTGATTACTCATTTTTGTTTATGTTATTTAGACGTCTTATTTCTTGTATTTTTCCAAAATTAACCTTATGTTTATTTTGTATTTACAGGAATGCCACTAGAGTATCCTTTTAGTCATTTTATTCATAAGTTTGCCATTGTATATAAATAGAGCACATGTATAGGGTTTTAAGAGACTTGACATTTTTTTTAATGAAAAACCCTTGAGACATTTTTCTTGGAAGACTTCCCTCTACCTGCTCTTATCAATCCCTTTAGTAAGGACTGTGGTGAGCAACCTTATCACTCAGATTGGTGTGTCACATCCAGTGAGTCTTAGGCCGTGTTGGATCTTATTGGTGCGTCATATCCAGCTTGATAGCTCATGGATTTGCTAAACCCCCATTTTATTTTTTTTTTCTTTTTGTTTGTTGTGGTGCCTCTTCGTGTGTTTGACCCCAAAGACGCATCACTTAAGTTAGCAAACTCATAGGGCGTTACCCTCTTTTGAGTCTCATTTAAGGTTCTTGCTAGCCTATAGGGTACTATCCCACTTTTCAATAATGTTTAGGATTCTTGCTAGCCCATAGGGACACTACCCTCACCACCTTCTTTTTGAGCTTTTTGTCACTAAACCCCCAATGGATTAAGCATAAGATAGCTAGCTAATTTAAAGCTTCCTAGAATCGAGACATCCTTAAGGAAAAAATAATATCTCTTTTTATTTTTGTGGTAAAGTTTTACTTAAACTTCACTACAAAGAAGGACAGTAATAAACACCCTACTTTTTCTCTCTAATTTTTTTAATTAAAAAATAAAATAAAAATTAATTAAAAAAGGGGTCCTAATTTAGAAAATAACAAAAAAAATTGAAAAATGATTAAAAAACATAAAAAAATTAGAAAAAAAAAAAAAGAAAGATCAACAAAAGAAAAGATTCAGTGTTCTAGTTTAGACTTCTTTTTAATTGTTTAGGCTTCTTTTCCATGATTTCCATGGTTAAAATATCTTTTATATAATTAGGCATTTTTTTCATATACAATTTTTATCATGTAAAAAATTGCATATTTAATAAAAGTCATATTTTTAGGTCTTTAAGGTTTTTCTTAATTAGAAAAAATTTTATCAATTAGTTGTTTTTTTTTTAAATAAAAATCTTAATTTGGGACTTTTCAAAAATTAGGTTTTTAGGTTTTTTTTTTTTAGTTGGGAATAAAAATTAGGCTTTTAGGGATTTTATTTAATAAAAATAAAACGGTTAATAAAAACATAAATTTAGCCTGATTATTTTTTATAAAAAGAATCAATACACTAAAGCTTTTCTAAAGAATGAACTATGAACATTTGAACTTGGCTAATGGGTATGTAGGTATCTTTAGGGCGATGTAAAATTTGTAAAAACTTTAGTTTTCTTTTTTTTTTTTTTGTAAATTATGGAAATAGGGTAATTTTAAAAACTAAATCTAATTTCAAAAAATTAATAATAGTACCTATTAGAGTTTAATATGGTAGGCCCCAAACTTAAGAAATTTGATTTCCCAAATTCATTTCAAAAGGTAGACTAATAGATAAATTAGAAGCAATTTGCCTAATTAGTTTTAATTTAATCATTTTTCTCAATCTTACTAGGTGGCAAATCCAAAATTTTTCAAAATAAAAAAATCGAGTTTTTTTAACTTTTGTCAAGGGTTTAAATTAAATAGGCATCGAGTTTAATTTAAATCAAGTTAAGGAAAACGAAATTAAAATAAGAAAACAAAAAATCAATCTCGACAAGTGTTTACACTACTAAGTTATAATGATCTAGATAGAAGTTTCAAAATAGAAGAACTGTTTGTTGTTATTCAATTATGACATTTTATGACTGAAAAAGCATTGGTTTACTTATTATGCATGATGTCTGGTGTATAATTTATGACTGAGTATATATACTTAGTAAATTGTTTCTTGTTATTCAATTATTATGTAATTTTAATCACATAAACAAGCACCAATTTAGAGATTACATTTAGATTCAATTGCCCTAATTACATTCAGCTTTTTAGGATAAAAATTTTCAATTATAATGATTTAACTAATTATTATTCTTTTTTCATATCCATATTACCATATACTTTTTATTTTAAGTTTTTATATTCCATAATTTTTTTTCATTTTTTCAAGATACAATTTAACCCTTAAATTGATTTATGAGAAGCATGAATGATTTTATATTTGTATCAAAAAATTTTAAACAACTATCTATAAAATCTCTAATTAACATTTCATTTCTTTTTTGTAGTACATGGCAACTTATCTAATGAAACAAATTAGACATGATTAGCATATTTTTAGCCTTGATTGGAAAAGAAAAGCGTATGTTTTGATAAGTATATTTATAATGCATTGCTACAATTGTAAATTTTTTCTCTTTAGCATTTACTTTATGTGAGCCCCTAAAGTTGCATTTAGATTAATCATGCTTAAATTTAGGACTTTTGGAAAAACTTATCCTATTGTGTCTAAGAAAAGTTAATATAAGTGACTTAATAAAGTTAAAATTTAAAAATAAGTCAATAAAACCCTAATTTCAACTCTAAAAGTATAATTATCCAATATAGGATAAAATTCATTAGAACCTCTCAAATCGAGCCTTGAAAAATAACAAGGCACTAAAGATAAATTATTTAAGCTATAAAAAGGAATAATATGGCATAATAAAATATATATATATATATATATACACTTATAAATATACTAAATATATATAATAAATATACAGTAAATTAACTTAAAAACTTAAAAAAGGTATAAAAGAAATGGTAAATTCAAAAAGTTAAAATGAAAATATATCTTAAAAATTAATAACATGAGTAGAACATGATTAAATGAAAAAGAAATTGCATAAAATCCCTCTAAACTTTGACTTAAGTGCAGATTGCCCCCTTAAACTTTCAAAATATGGTTTTTGATATCTAAAATTTCATAAATTGATAAAATAATCTCCTAATTGAGAATAACTTCTTAAATTTTGATTTTGGTAAGTAAATAGGAAGCATTTACACATCAAGATCAAAGTTTAGAGAGTGTTTACACACCAAAATTAAAATTTGAAAAGGCTATAAGAATTATTTGCTAATTTATAAAAGTTTGAAAACTCAAAACCACACTTTAAAAGTTCATAAGGTCAAACTATACCTAAGGCAAAATTTAGGAAGGTTTTTTTGTATTTCTCCCTTAAATGAATATGATTACTTATTATATGTGTCATGTACATAGAATATATATACATATATTAACAAAATCACTAAAATATTAGCAAAATCTCTAAATAATAATATAATATACTTAAAATATCAAATTTCACTACAAAATATGCCTTAGCTTACCTAAAAATCAAAAACTAAACCTAGATTCATCTCGAAAAGCACTGTGGCAACTCTAACAATAGACTTAGATGAATCAAAAGTAAAATTTTAAGAAGATGACACCTCTTATTTGCTCTATTTTAATAAAATAATTGAATAAAACTACTCAAGGACTACGAAATTTACAAATGCCCCTGACAATTATAAATAGGCTTTCTAACTTCACTTTACATGTTTTGGATCCTAAAACACTCAAAGAAAAATTCATGAAAAATTTTAGAAATTTAGAAAAAAATTAGAAAAACATAACACCTTACTACCTTAAGATGATTCCCAACCCAAACCACTTGCTACTATTAGACCCAATAGCCCCATCAATCGAAGGTGGCTAGAGCTCCAAAGAACAATAGGCTTAATTTCTACCCCCTTTTTTTGTCTATTTTCTAAAAATAATAAATAAGTTTTGGAAATTATGAAAAAATTTATTCTTAGGTTATTTTTAGGATGCTTTCATGTTGTGATTTTATTTTATAAAATTTTGATTATTTTATATACTTTCTTAATAAAATATACTTTTCATTTGAATTTTTTAAAAAAGATAAATATATTAAATAATATTTTTTTAAGCTTAAAATTTTTTGCAGGATCCTTATTACATCTAGTTAGTCGTATGTAGCCCGATTTTGATTTCATATATATTTAGTATTTGCTCAAAAAATGGTTAAAATTGGAATTTTCTAAAACAAATTGATTTTTATAAAAATAATTGATGAAATTGACATCTAATAAATTCTAGACACTTGTAATAATATCAGGATATGTTGGAAATTATTTTATATAAAAATGATATTATTTGCTTAATTAATTGTAATTTAAGGGTCAAATCATAATTTTAATTATTTAGAAGATAACCTTGATTGTATGAAACAAGTTGCTAGTTATATTACAAATATTTTTTCTAAGTTTACAAAAATTTTCATAGATTTATTTGATAATCCTAGCTATTTATTATGAATTTTCCTATTTAAATGGTTTGATTTACTAATCGAGATATGTTTTTAGCAATATTAGGTTAAAATATGTTAAATATTTTGATTAAATCACAATTTTATCTACTCTGGTCAAATTTGATTGGAAGTTTTCTCTATTATATTCTATAATGTTATATGACTTAGGCTATGATATATGCGTACTAAGACTAGGTAATACATATCTTCCTATGTTTTATTAAGAAATTATGTAAAATATATTTTATTTAGATAATGTGAAAATAATGTGATAATGCTTATTATATGGGTTTACATGTATGTTAGAATTAAAAATATCTTTTAAAAGTTATCTTTTGAAATAGAACGCATATTATATATTGACAAATTAATACGAGCCTAATGATACTAATTTTGCCAAAATTGAAAAATTTTAGATAATAAAATAAGGTATTTTTACAATATTATGAAAACTATCGTACTACGATGACTTCTCTATAATTGAAACATAATTTGACTGATTAAAGATACGTTTCAATACAATAAAAACAATATATCATGAGTAATAGTATAGAACTAGATAAAACACTTAACGTTTTTATAAACCATACAAAAACTAAATTTGGGTTTTGGCATATATAGGACTTCCAAGTGAGCTAAACGTTGACAATAAAGACCTATTAGAGTGAGCATCAATATAAGTATGTTGGAATTGTAACTTTATTATTTATTGGGATACTATATCAAAATATCTTGAGACTTGAGAGTATATTTGCTTATAGTTGTAAATTAGTTATCTGTACGCATGCTTCGTGTATGATTGATAATCTGTTTTATGATAAAAGTTAAACTCCTTGGCGTATTGTTTTGCATGATTTCTTATTATTGGTCTTTTTGATCTTGTTTGACCATCTTTAAATAAAACTAATAGAAATTTGGTCGCTAACTTAACTGGACATGCATAGCAACCCTTTAGTGGAAACGATGAAGTGTTTTAGACTACATACTGACCCTTTCTATGAGGATAGCTAAAATGGTCATTTATTTATCTTTAACCGAACTAAGTGATAAGTGAGGAGGTTGTGGTAAGAGTAGAGGTGAGGATTGTAGTTTGAAGGAAGCCTAGGGAGGAAGGTGCTCTCTATTGCACAAGTTTAGGTTTGGTTTGATTTGAGTCATGGTAAACTCATCAATCTAGGTTATAGCAAATATAATTTCCCTAACCTCACAATGAACTAGATAACATTATGAAATGTTGCAAATGATTTATTACATTGTATTGCATTTCACTATAATTAATACCCTTGTTTCTATTTATATGGTACTCTTCTATCTCTTCTTGTTTATTGAGCTAGTTGTGCTCACATCCTTATAGATTCTATTGCAGATGCTGACTAGAAGTAAAGATGCAACATTACAACCAACCACAGGTTAGTTCGCAGGGGGGTTAAGAGTAAGGAAAAGTATGGAAACTGCTAAAACCTAATCACTTTTGGTGTTGTGTTTTGAGAAAACTAATTAATCACCTTAAGTGGCCACTAGATTTCAAATGAAGTCTACATAAATGTGTTAGAACCTGTGGGCTTTTGAAACATTCCTTAGCATAATGTAACTTTTGATATAAATATAGCCATGTAAACATGAGATAAGCACTGAAAGTATGTGCTATGAGTTTTTCTTATGATTATTATAAAGCAAATACTATAGGTTTTCTTATAACAGGTACCTTACTAGATGCTTCAGGTTAGTTGAGTCGTATTTATCTTATATAGGATACATCTACAATAGCGATTGTGATGTTAGCTTAATATCATAAATTAGTTTATATAGCAGGATTATTACTACTCAATCGTTCGGGGCATGACACTTTGATCATTTGTGCCATGTTTTTATTAATCATTGGTCTTGTACATGATTTAAACCCTTAATGGTTTTATGTTTTATATTTAATTATGTTTTTATATAGACATCACTAATATGTATATCTTGGTTAATACTATGCAAATACTTACTCTTTCAGATACCACATTTTTCCATAAAACTCCTTTAGATACTCCTAATGATCATTACCTCACCATTAGCTATTATTATTAAGGGAAACCTTCTTCTTTTGTACTCTATATTTTTTCCCATTAAATTCCTTTAAGTATAACTAATGATCATCATCTTGTAATTATTATCATTAAGCATTAAGCAAACAATCATCCATTTAAACTCAACAATTTTTTTCATAAATTTCCTTTGAAGTGAGTAAAAACCAACAAGTGTATCAAGTTATATAAGGAGTATAATCAATGAGCCAAGGTTGTATTCCACAAGGAGTTTAGTACTAAGTATTAAACTAATTAAGTTTTTCCTTAAACTAACTTATCAATAATTAAATTAAAATAGAGTAAAAACTGGTTAAAAAAATGAACACCGAACTGAATGTCCTAGTTATACTTTAAAGATCTTAAGGTCAAGGAGATTTAAAGATTAATTTGGGATTTGCAAATCTATTCTCATTTAAATTAATGTGATACCTTGAAGCAATGTTGAGACTGAGTAAACGGGATATGACTAAACTTATGAGAACTCGCATACCTCCCAAAGTAGTTAAGTTCTAACTATAATATAAATCCACTAGCCAAGGTGATTTATTTATAACTATCGAGTAAATAGCAATCCACTCACATCGGAATTACTACTCTAATTGAAAACATGGATCAAGCACTCCTCATGACCTAAACCATATTTTCAATCGTATTAAGTGCGCTAGTTCATGAGTTTTGTCAAGACCCGCATATCTTTATGACGAACTTTTTGTAAAACTCAAGATATATTTGTTCAAGTTATTAAATCTCTCTCGAGTATCTCTAACTCAATCTAAATAATAAGTGTTGGCTAATCACTAATTATCTAAACAATAAATATAATAATTAAATCACAAAGTACTCAATAATTAACATCAAATCAAGTCAATCAAGCACAACTTCATCAAATCCATTATTGAAAACACTATGTATATATGCACAAACAACTTAATACAATACTTGAATTAATCAAGATATAATGTACTATAAATAATAAGGGAGTAGAAAACACCTTGAATGAACTTGATAAATATTTTAACTCTACTTTCTGACATGTAATGGGCATACATCAATTAATTTGCAACCCGGGATCTCTAGTGTGCTAGAACTAAGATTTAGTGCCTTAAAACTAAGGAAAACATTGTGCTAAAATATAAAAATTAAAGTTTCTGTTCGTTTCACTTTCCTATATTAAGCTACTGCCCTCCTCCGCCATATTCCATTCTCCCCTTTTTATTCCTTTCGTAAGCTGCTATCCATCCCCCTATTAAAAAGGAGCCAAACCCTGTCTCACATGGGCCTGACGTAGATGTAGTCAAATACTAATACGAGGCCCACGTGTCCTTAGCTTCTTTCTTATTTCCACATTATGGGCTTCCGATAAAGTTGTATGAAGAATAATAAGGAGGCCCCACGTCACTAAGTCAACAATTGAAATGTCTGCACTTTCATATGCTTGTGGCCTTCACGTGTGAGCATCCATGAATTCTTGTTGAGTCAATTAAAGTCTCAAATTTAGTCACGACTGTTGCAGACCTTTTTTTTTCTTTTCCTTATATTATAAAATGAGCTGCTGTTGCTTGTTTCCTGGAGCCGCTACGATGGTATTTTTTTAGCGTTCAGCTACTATCCTTGCTCAGCCCTTGCTGCACTTTGGTTGTAGCTGCTGCCAATAATTTCAATGAGGCGTGAGCTGCTCTAGACGTTGGGTTAGTCTGCTACGCGGGCTGCTGCTGATCGGTGGAGCTCGATACGAAGCTTCAGCTGCTGCTGTTTTGACGCTTGAAATGCCCTGTTACAATTACAAGTCAATGGCAAAGTTCGGTTCAGTTTTGGACTTCGCGTTTGAGTTGTTGGGCTTCAGGTTAGCTGCTCACTTGATTTAAATCTGCAATTGCAGCAGAAATTGGAATGCCCTGCTGCTGTCCGTGTTTACTTGGTTGCTTGAATTACGCCTGCCGCAATCACAAGTCGGTCTTTGAGTGTGTAATGGTGACAAGTGGAGCGTGCTGTTGTCCTCTGGCTGCAGGCTGCTGTCAACTTCAACAGCTGCTGCTGTTGTCAATTATGGTTCGGCCTGGTTGCTGTGTTATGTCCTTGTGTTCGGCTCTGCAGTTTTGACAAGTAGCATCTGCTTGTGGAGCTCGGATAATGCACGGCAATGCTTGCAGCTGCTACTCTTTAATTATTTGGCCTTGATATCTATCAAATTGCAGCTTGTGTCTGATGTTTGGAGCATCATGCTGCTGAAACTAAGTCGGCGGCCTGCTACTATCAACATACTTCTCGGCCTGCTGTTATTCTTGGATGAGAGCTGGTTGCTCTGTCACGCCGAAATGGATATGTTGAGCTCTCGGGCCGGTGCAGTTTTTCCTAATGAGCTGCTCGGACAAATGCTCGAATTGCCCCTTTTTTCCCACTCTAAATTATCCCAAGAGCCTATGGACTACTTGTGCAGCAACACTCCTATCATGAATGAAAATGAATCATTTTCAAAAGCCTTGCACATTTCAATATATCAAGCAGCATATAAAACATGTAACATAAACCGAAACCAAAGCATGTAATCCATATACGAATCATTAAAATCCCAAATGTTAGTCATTTTCCTAAATTTTCATGCAATTAGTTTAGGCATGCTGGCTGGCGTGTAGATCTCCTAATGAGTCAAGTTAGCTGCCGTTCCAATTCTTGGCTGTAATGCACGTGTGCTGCAAAGTCTGGAGCGCCATGGCCTGGTTACATCTGCTGCTTGGTTGTAGCTTTTATTTCAACTTGGAGAGGCTTGCTGGGGAAGCGCTTGGCATCATGAAGTGGGGCTCTCGGCTTGGTGTTGGGTCTGCAATTACAACAGACGTTGGAGCTTAGGAACTGCTGTCATGTACCCTTTTGGTGCTCTCAAAAGTTCTTTCATGTAGGGCTCGGTTGGACTTGTCATGAAGTTCGGAAGGGGTCGGTTGCTGCTAGACTAGGGAGCACGGCTGCTGTTGTTAGAAATTGGAGCTCTGTTGTACAAGCTGCTACAAGTTGGGGTGCAAATTAACAAGTGTTGCAGATACTATTAACTGATGGACGTCCTAAAGCTGCTGCTATTGTACATGAACTGACTGGTAGCTCGGCATAAGTACAAAGAAGAGCTCGGATGGTGCTCAAAGTAGGTCAGCTTCATTGTGTGCCGCAGCCGTCATGTATTTAGTTTGTTGTACTTAAGATGGCCGCTAGGTGCTGCTGTGGTGCTCAAATTGTGTAGATCCTCTCTTCAACATATTTGTCATTGTAGCTAGAGTCCAAAGTGCTCAAGAAGAAGCTAGGCTGCTCGAGTGTAGCTCCAATGACAGGTGATATGTGGAGAGTTTGGAGCGCCATCTAGGTGTTCAGGTCAGTTTTAGCTCAAAATTGCTGCTCTAATGTATTCTTGGAGAGCACAGCTACTGTGTAAGCAGGAGCTTGTTGGTCTGCTCACTCTTGGCTTGGTCTTGGAGATCAAATCTGCTGCTTTTGATAAGGAGGAACTGCTCTGTCTTGATTCCAAAAGTGCTGTTCTCTCCAACAACAAAGCTTCTTGTAATTGCTTATTGCATTACTATAGGCTTTATGAAATGAGTCATTGGCTTGCTCTCTAGGATAGATATGATCTGAAATAAAGTCATGTGCATTTAGGAGCATGCTTGTAAGCACAATGACATGAATAAGGGAAAATATAATAGCATCTTATAGCCTTTAAATGAGAGCATATTCTAACTTTAAAAGAGCATAGAAACCATGGGAGACTAAAGATGTGCATATAACACATTAATCATTAAAAGCTCAATTCTTCATCATTCTTCTAAGTCTTTATACAATTGATCCAAAAACATATATTTTGTTGAATTTTTCACAATAAAAGTGTAGAAACATGCTTGAATGTGTGCTTTAACTGGGATAAATCTGCAATTTTGCACGTTTATCAAAGGGTTGTACGACTTGATTAGTGGAACATGCATCACTCGAAGAGTGGTTGGAAGATACACAATGTAACAACCTCTAGTTTGTCTAGATAAGGTCAATAGGATCTAAGACTTCAAATAGTTTGACATACATATCACGTTTTGAAGCAGAAGAGTTATAATAATCTCACCGTGCAAACCATTCTAGAATAAAAGTTGATCTTATAGCTGTTATTTTAAACCTAATTTATACAAAGCATTCACAACTATCATACTTTGAAATAAACAATTCACAAATTAAGTATATTATTTCCCTACGAAAATATGAAAAATACATACTAAAATTTAAATATCCCGAGTAATTTTTACAAGATTTAGTAACCTAATCCTAGTTTACTTAAGTAATATATAAATTGACATTAAAAGATTTAAAGATAAGATCTAAACTTCGAGTGTATAATCAAATCTTAGTTTTATATCATTACTCCCCAAGATCTAATAGTTGCTAGTTTTAGGATAGTTATAAAGCTGCTTCTTAGCTAGTATTTGCAACTACATCTATAGGAATGTGAGCAATTAACTGCTCAATAAATTGGAATGGAGACATAAGACTGCATATTAAGTATAAGCATGCATACAAGCAAGCTATCTAACAAACATAACCAAGCATAATCTCAAGCATCTAAATACTGTAAAACAGCACTCCAAAATACAATTACATATTGATTCTAAACTTACTTGGACTTCTTATTTACTCACTTAAGGTATAACTCCCAATAGGTCACTATTGATAATCCCAATAATACAAATGTTGTTTTAATTTCCACATAATTACTATAGATAGATTTTGTTCTGTAATTTAAATTATTATCTTTAGTTTACGGTCTTATTATATTTAGTTTTTCTAGTCTATGTCTCTTGGGATTACTTCTCTTGTTTAGTCAAGTTCTAAATTTGCTTCTTTTGCCAATTCTGATTCAATCTCTAAATCAGATACTAGTTTATTTTTTTGTTACCCTTTATTTATAATTCTCATAAATGTCTTTGAAACCTTATTTCATAATTAATTTAAGTAAATATAACTTTTGGTTGAGATTTTGACCAACTCTCTAATATACTTCTATTAGCCCTAATGCTGATTCTACTTCTAAATCAGTTTCTAATTCGGGAGTTGTCCACATTTTAACATAACCACTCATAATGTGTGCATGTGTGTGTATAAGTTTTAAATCATTAGTTTTAACTTAAAATTATAATTTTACTCAATTGCTCAAGTTTTATATTACCTATAATTAAGCTAGTTCTAAACCAGTTTCTAATTCAGTTTCTAAATCCATTCCTGAATTAGATTCTAATTTAGTTTCTAATTACAAGTTTTATATGTAAACTTTAGGAATTCCTTTTAAACTAATATATAAAATTCATCTAACTATACTTTGGTATCCTAAATTTATTATCTATCTACTAACTAATATTTTGGTAGGTATGGTATGATATACCTTGCTCTAAATTTAACTATTAAATTTACTTCTAATGTAATACTAATCTACATTTTTCATATAAATTCCTAAATTTATACTCTAAATCATATTTATAATATTCTCTTATTATTATAATATTATCAATTTAACTTAACATTTTCCACTTATTTAATTTTCCTATTTCACATATTACCTATTACTACTTAAATTACACATAAAGCATACATCTAACATCTTCAACACTATGATTATCATCTCTCATCATCGATTAACATTTCAAGACATCTAACTACACCATAAATCATAATTTAAATCAAATTAACCCTAAATCATAAAATTAACTTAAATATACCCTTCTACCTATTATTCTTTTATACTTATTTATTATATAATATGCATAATACATACATCCAACACCTTAAACTCCCTAAATACCATCCTACATCAGCAACTTACATCCAAAGATATTTAAAATCACATACTAAATGAATGTTTTCATCAAATTTACATTAAATCACAAAATTAAGCACAAATATTGCCTTTTATGTATGATTTTAAGGCCTAAAAATTAAGTAAATTTTTAGAAAATAAAATTTTGAAAAATTTCTTCATAGTACTATCATAAATATCCTAAATAGTTTACAAAAAAATTTTAAAGTCAAACTATATTATTAAAGTCATTTAAATCAAAATCGAAAATTAGCTCAAGTTTAGTGATTTCTTAAGAATAATATATCTCGAGACCTAATTTTATCAAATTGATATTTTTTTCCCTAAATCTACATGCAAAAATACCTATAATACTAAATTTGACAATTTTCCATACATATTTGATATTTTTAATAAATTAGATAAAATTGGAATAGGATTTGAAACTCACCGATGTTGATAACTCCAAGCACCTTGCCCTTGACGATCAGTCTGGGCACTGCCTCCACCATCCGGTGGTGGTGGTGTTTGATTTTAGATGATCATTGGTCATAGGCTCTCCTTATAAGTTCTAAATATACATTTTTTTTGTAAAATTATTCTTTTCTCTCTTTTCTCTCTTTTCTCTTCTCCTTATCTTTTTCTAAGCTCTCACTGACCCAAATGAATTCCAAGAGACATTTGTTGAATTTATAGGGTTCTTTTGATGAGTTGGGGAATTACTTTATGCCATTTGTCCCTTATGTTCACTTCTTTTTGCTTTCTATTTAGGTTATTTTGATTGGTTAATTTTCTTTCATCACTTCTCAGCATGTCATGCCTCAATTTCAAACAATTCTACACTTTCTCATATTTTTCTTGATTTTTTATGAATTTTATTTAATTAATTAATATTATTTTAACATATTTTAGGTATTTTAAGTAATTTCAGGTATTTTTACATACACATAATTATATATGTGGTACGAATAAATACTCATAAATATTAGTTAAGTTATTTTATGATTTTTAGGGTACATATAATTTATCTCTATTGATTCGTTAATTATTGAAATTCGTTTTACGTATTTTTGATAAATGATAAGTAATATATATATAACTTAATATTTAATATTTAATTATTTATTTTTCTAAATCTAAACTCACGGGATCACTTTTACTAATATTTCTAATTTTATCGTAAAATTTGGGCTTAATTGAACAAGTTACCGGATCACCCTAACTTTACATATCAAACCCCAAACACCTTACTACAAAGCTTACATTTCTACCTCTCTTACAAATAGTTTTGTCCTCAAAACCTCTACATATCTAAGTATTACTCAATTTACCAAAAATGACAGGTTATATTCTTTTACTATCTTGAAGATCAAAAGAGCCATGAGTAATGTTTCATCATTATTACTTTTAGTTCCCAAGTGGCTTCCAAATCTAGACCTTCATCTTGTTGTACCTTCAAATATTTCGTATCTCAATTTCCTTAACTTTTAAACCCAATTATTAGTATCCTTATAAGTTGCTTTGCAACTTTGGAATTCCTCTTCAATTTCTCAAACCCATTTTCTTCCCTTACGTTTCATACTTTAATATCAATCATATCTTATTTCATCAGTGCAGTTCTCTAATCATATTATACTATCTTATGATTTAGCTCTATAACCTTACAAATTATCTTACTAGTTTATCCTCCATTTTGCTCTTTATTTTACTGATTCTTAAGTTTTACTTATGATTATCAATGGTTTTCTAATCCACCTCAAGCCACTAACCTTTCATTGATTCATAATCTTCTACTTACAATGACTATGCTGTTGCCGTAGTTTTTCATTTATTTCTTCATACAGCTTAATATAGGGTCAACAAAAGTAAATTTGGCAAATCTTGACCTTTCTCCATCTTGGATTCAAATGAGATGGTTGACAATCTGGATCAACTTAATTTGACTTAACTCGACTCAATAAGAATAAATATGACTCTCGACCAACAAATTCATTAGGAGAGGTGATATGGACAAGAACTCATTACTTGACAAGACTTAACATGATAGAATACACTTATAGGGTTAACATGATAAAAGACTTAACAAATGAGAAATTTGATCATCACAAATTTGCTATTCCTCTATTAGATTACCTATTGCAACTGATCATATGAAGTGTATTATTGTTTCATACTTTTCTTATACATCCAGTCACCTCAATGAATCTTTTTTCTTAGTAGTAATTGTCAATTATCTTTCCTTGGTCACCACTTAAACACTTTCAATATCCACGGAAGTTCCTTCTCTAGAGATAACTCATTTAAGGAAGGAAGTATTATTCTATCCAAAAGTCATACTTCTTCAATTTAGCACACTACTTATGATTGCTTAACTTTAATAATATCATTCACAAATACTTTGTATTTTTTTCTTTAGTTGTTAAGTAAATTAAAGTACTATCGATAGTTATGTTAACAAGTTTCTTCATATACAGTTGGTATATGTGTGATTTTCTCCAATTCTACGAATACAGCCAATACATTACTAATCTAAGAGACATCAATAAGAATTTATAATGTCCATATCATATTGTGATATAGAAGCTTTCTTCAGCTTAATCCAAATTTGGTAACACTCCAACCTGATGTTACTTCAAAGAAACATAATCATTCCTTATAGTTAATTAAACAATTCATGAATTTATAGCTAAAGATACTTGTTTTGATTAGTTCACTCTATCCTTCACCCAATCTTCATAACACTTTGTATCTTTTTTCTCTTCAAACAATCACAAATGTCCTTCGCAAAGAACTACTTGCAATAAAAATATTTTACCCAATAGTTCTTTGAAGCCATTCCTTTAACTTCTAAGGTCCCATTTGCAATATCCAATATAAAACTTTAGCTCTGTGTTCAATTTTTGGCAAACTGAACCACAAAGTTCAATTTTTCCGGATCAAGTTACACCAAAGCTTAGGATAGCAAGGGGATGTTTAAGTGAAAGTCTTGATCCTCTTCAAACTTTTTACTATAATTCCCATTTCCACCATCAATCATTACTCATCTCACTACTATTATTTTAGGGTGCCTAAATATATATTTGATCATAGTTTATATAACAATCTTACTTCACTTCTCTTATACCATTTAATAATCATCCATCCTTCATAACCGAACATAACTAATACATAATGGTATCATTCTCTTTGCCTTAACACAACATAAAAATATCACTAACTTATTTTGCTTCACTTGTACTTCCCTACAACTCCAAAGATATAAGTGTTCAATTCATTATTCATTAAGGATTAAAGGATTCATGACTTGATTATAGCCTCATATTATAGTTTCTACAACCATTCTTGCATATGCAAAGGACTTTCAATATTAGCCATCCAAAACACATCTAATCCTTTTACACTCTTAACTACATGTATATAAAACATTATAGCATATATATATATCCAAAAGAATACACATTCGTCAAGAAGTATAACAATATCTATTATGAGATCAGAAGGATGTCCACATATATGGACAACTAACATGGGATTAACTCTAACTTCCTAACAAAGCATAACCAACTGTCATAATATATTCATCATTCAAATCACCAATAACGACCATTCATTTAAAAGAATTCCACTACATTTATCTTTCAATTAAATTATCATTATTTTCACTTGTTGATTCAATACTTTATACCTCCATAGGAAAATCAAAAATAATAATTTTTCCATATATCTTATCATTATTAGACTCCTTAATGCTATTGTTAACTATTATCTCTTATACTACATTCTCATTCTATGCAAGATCGGATCTACTTCTAAGTTCAATTTTGATTGTGCCTCTAGTATAGATTCTAATTCATGTTCTAAATCAGCTTTTGATATTTCCCTTCATTGTTTTTTTCTTTTTCAAGATTCTCTTCCACACTATGCTTTATTTCATCCTTTGCTACATTATCTCATATTTTTATTAAATATCAAGCCGATATCATCTTAGAATTTTATAGCTTACTAATTCACTTGTAGTTTGTTAAACTACTAGTTTAGGATGAAATCCTTTCGGCTTTAAGGGCTTTTCCTTATTTTCTCCAATTGATCCAAGAAACTATAGGAAACCAGTTAATAATCCTTTAAGGGTAACATCTAAAACTACATGATATATGATAAAAGAAGTAGAAATACAAGAGAAAGATAGATGCAATATACTTTTCTTATAGATTAGTGTTCTTAAGAAGTAATTGAAGGGTTTTATACACTTAAGGAAGTGAATGAAGTATAACCAATTTTTGTTTGATCTATTTGACTTTGTATTAACTTTGTGCCTTTGAAAGCTATCATTAAATAGTAAAGGTGAAGTGTGTTTTACTTTGATTAGTCTTAGAATATTGATTATTGTTCTAAGAACACATGTTATGCACAAAGTTAATCCATTAGGAATGCTTTGTTGAATATGCAATTAATTGTTTTGAGTATTTGCTCAAAGATAAGTAAAGTTTAAGTATAGGGAAGTTTGATAAGTATAAATTACCCTATACTTTCATGACAAATTTAGGCATAGATTGTTCATAATTGGGATTTAATTCTTAAGTTTTTGGTACTTAATTGTGTAATTTATTGATTTTAGATGAATCATGAGAAGAGGATGAAATTTATACAAGAACAATGACTCTTAAGGTTGTTATGGCTGTAAGGGGAAAAAAACCTTGAAGTAGAATCAAGATTCACTCGATCACAGGTGTGATAAAGAAAGATTATATTGGCTAGCATTGATCACGCCCTTCATCACGGGGTGTAATTAAGCAAGTGATGTTTATCCTCCTATTCATCACAGCCATGATTGATTAGTAGGAGGGTGATTACACCTTCAATCAGGGGTGTAATGAGTTGAAATAAAGTAACGAGGAGTTCACATCCACTATTATGGTCGTGATTAGTGTTAAATCTTGTTTTTCGAGACTATTACTTCTCGGGTCACGGGCGTAATGGGAGTAGACAACTCTTCTTCTTTAACTTTTTTATACGAACTAGTACGTGGAACATGTCTTAACATCAGGCGGTGTCTTAAAGTGGTATATTCGAGTCCTTTGACATAAAGAGTATAAATATACCGTGACTTATGGAAGAAAGAGAATGAAGATAGAAGAGAGAACATTAGAAAGAGATAACAATAGATAGAGAGATAGAACACCAGATCAAGAACATCATAGCACTAACCAACACCTATTCGTCCATTTTTATAACCATTATATTTCCATTTTCAGGATAGTTTCTAAGTGTTGACTGTATTTTTTTTTAAATTACTTGAGAGAGGCGACAAGAATTTATTGTTTGTTTGTTGTAAAGATTTCTACAGTAGAATTCAAGCAGGGTTGTATTCTTTTACTTATTTTATGTTAATTTCTTTATTAATTCTACATTTTGTTGATATGTTTTCTTCCTTCGTCATGTGTGTGTAGTCTAGGACTTGTTACATCCACTTAGTATGATCAAGTGCATAAAATAGTAGTTTTCTAATGTTGTTATTCTTGATGAATTGAATTAATTAATCTACGTACAATATAGTATATGATATTGTCTTAGGCCAGATTTCAATAGAATATATCAAGAGACATTTCTATTAAATAGATTTAATTCATTAAAACAATTTACTCTTGATAATAGAAATATTATTAGGAAAGTTGTTACATTCTTAGGGAAATTGAGAAATTAATATGATATTAATGCGATTTGAGTTGGCTATTAATTTAGAAGAGATTCTAATAGACATAATTAGGATTAGACGTAAGTAGTTCTGAGAATAATGCTTATATTACTATAATTTCCCACAGATGACAAGTATTAAGATAAAAAACATATTGATAATATCATACTAAGTAGTGAAGTAAGTCTGTATGTGAATCATTGCAATGTTAATAGTTTTTGTAGCATTTGTGTTGGATAAAAGTTGTTGTGAATTAGTGTATTTAGCTAGTAGATTAGATAATTTAATCTTTCAGTCACTTGATAAATTTGGTAGCTAATTAACAAGAAGAATATTTAGTACTAGTGTTTGAATTCTTTTCCTAGTTGAAACGACCCTATACTTATCTATACTAATAAATGACAGGTATACTTGGTTATTTGATTAAGTAAAGGATAAAATATATGAATTTAATTTATAAAACTCGATAGTTCTAATTAGAGGTGATCAAGTTTTTGGCGCAATTGCCAGAGAAAATGGCATCATCATTAGAAAAATTAGGATTCCTATTCTTCTAGCATTTGTTTTCTTTTGTAATTGTTATTAGTTTAGTTGAAATCTTTGTGCTCATATTAGCTTATTCGCTAATTTTCAGTTTATGACTTGAAGTTGCTCGATTAGATTAGCAAACTTTGATCTTAAGCTCGAGAGAACTATTCAAAGGAATTAGTAGTGAAGTCAAACCTTGCTCTTCTGAGAAATCAAAGCCTGCCCTTACTAAATTGGTTATAAGGATAAAGATTAGCAGCATAAAACTACATGATATACTAAATTGGTTATAAGGATAAAGTTTTATAAGGATAAAACTACATGATATACTAGTTGAAATATAAGTTGTATTAACAGGGTAAGGTCTCTCTCTTTTGCTCTTACTAAAAGCATCTCACTAACATTCTTTAAGCCATAAAGCCCAAATTAATTTTCGTTAATATATATAAGTCCCATCAACTACATCACATCCCATCAATGGAATTTTCAATAACCTCATCTACGGTATTAAACATATTTTAACTAACTATTTCTAAAAATAATCTTCACATCTTAGCTTTGTATTAGATTAGAGACTCTCCTCCATTTTACTTGAATCACTTCAACTCACTGTCAATTTACCATGCGATCACATGGTTGGATTTAAGTTCAATTAATGTTTATCTTAATAAAGTATTATAGTACTTATTACTTTATAATTTATAGTACAATCCTTTACTACTTACTTATTATTACCTAAACTCAATGTGCTCTCATAGTATCTACTTCTTTTAATTATAATATTTCAAAGCGAGTTCACTAGAATTACGCTCTAATATCAACATAGAACTATTATGCCCCGAAGTAGAAAAGTTATAATAGTCTCACCGTACAAACCACTATATGGTAAAAGCTGACCTTATAGTTACTATTTTAGACCTGATTTATATAAAGAATCTATGACTATAAATATGTTATTTACCTACGAAAATATGAAAAATATATATTAAAATTTAAATATCTCAAGTAATGTTTACAAGATTTAGTAACCTAATCTTAGTTTACTTAAATAATATATAAATTGATATTAAAAGATTTAAAGATAAGATCCAAACATTGAAAGTATAACTGAACGTCAATTTTATATCCTCACTCCCTAAGATTCAGTAATTGCTAGCTTCAAAATAGTTATAAAGTCACTCCTTAGCTAGCACCTATAATTACATCTATAAGGATGTGAACAACCAACTACTTAGTAAGTTAGAACGGAAACATAAGACTATATATCAAGCACAAGCATGCACATAAGCATACGCATAAGTAAGCTATCTAATAAACACAACTAAGTATAATCTTAAGCTTTTAAGTACTATAAAACAGTATTTCGAAATACAGTAACGTATTGATCTTAAACTTACTTGGACTTTCCATTTGCTCACTTAAGGTACAACTCGCAATAGGTCGTCGTTGATAATCCTTATAATACAAATGCTGTTTTAGTTTCCACATAATTATCATAGATATATTTTATTCGATAATTTAAATTATTATCTTTAGTTTGGGGTTTTATTATATTTAGTTATTCTAATCTACATCTCTTAGGATTACTTTTCTTATTCAATTAAGTTCTGAATTTTCTTTTTTTGTTGATTCTTATTTAGCCTCTAAATCAGATTCTAGTTTATCTTTTGGTTACTCTTTATTTATAATTCTCATAAATATCTTCTAACCCTATTCTCACAATTAATTTAGGTAAATATAATTTTTGGTTTAGCTTTTGACCAACCCTCTAATATACTTCTATTAGCCCCAATTCTAATTTTGCTTTTGAATCAATTTTTGATCTGGGAGTTGTCCACATTTTAACATAACCACTCATATAGGTGTGTATATATATATAAGTTTTGAATCATTAGTTTTAATTTAAAATTATAATTTTACTCAATTGCTTAAGTTCTATATTACCTATAACCAAGTTAGTTTTAAACCAATTTTTTATTCAGTTTCTAAATTAGTTTTGAAATTAGCCTATAATTCAGTTTTTGATTATGGGTTTTATATATAAACTCTAGAAATTACTTTCACACTAATATGTGAAATTCATCTAATTATAGCTGGGTATCATAAATATTCTATCTAGCTCCTAACTAAAATTTTAGTTGGTACAATATACCCTACTTCTAATTTAACTACTAAATTTATTTCCAATATGAAACTAACTTACATTTTTCATATAAATTCCTAAATTTATAGTCCAAATCAGATTTATAATATTATCAATTTAACTCAACATTTTTCACTTATTTAATCTTCTTATTTCACATACTACCTATTACTACTTAAATTACACATAAAGCATATATCTAACATCTTCAACACTATAATTATCATCTCTCATCATCAACTAATATTCTAATACATCTAATTGCACCCTAAATTAAAATTTAAACCAAATTAACCTTAAATCATAAAATTAACTTAAATATATCCTTTTGCCTATTATTCCTTTATACTTGTTTATTACATAATATGCATGACACATACATCCGACACCTCAAACTCTCCAAGTACCATCTTACATCAGTAGCTCACATTTAAAGATATCTAGTTACATATTAAATCAGAATTTTCATCAAATTTACATTAAATCACAAAATTAAGTCCAAAATATTGCCATTTATGTATGATTTTAAGGTCAAATATAAATAAAATTTTAGAAAATAAATTTTTGAAAAACCTTTTCGTAGTACTGTCATATATATCCTAAATAGTCCATGCAAAAATTTTAAAGTCAAAACTACATTATTAAGGTTATTAAAATCAAAATCGAAAACTAGCTTGAGTTTAGTGATTTTTTAAGAGCAATATATCTCAAGACCTAATTTAATCAAATTAACATTTTTTCCTAAATCTACATACAAAAATATCCTAAAATACTAAATTTCAAAATTTTAATACATATTCGATATTTTTAATAAATTAGACAAAACCATTGTAGGATTTGGAACTCATCAACATTGCTAGCTTTGGCCACCACTGGCCACCTTGCCCTTATTGGTCGGTTTGGGCACTGTCTCCATCATCCAGTGGTGGTAGTTGTTTGATTCTAGGTGGTCATAGGTTCTCTTTATAAGGCTTAATTACACACTATTTTTGTAAATTTTTGTAAAATTATTCTTTTCTCTCTTTTCTCCTCTCCCTATTTTTTTTATAAGCTCTCACTAACCTAAATGAATTCTAGAAGAGGTTTGCTAAATTTATAGGGTTGTTTTGATGAGTTGGGGAATTACTTCATGTCATTTGTCCCTTATCTTCACTTCTTTTTGCTTTCTATTTAGGTTATTTTGATTGGTTAATTTTCTTTCATTACTTGTTAACATGTCACGCCTCAATTCTAAACAATTCTATACTTTCTCATATTTTTCTTGATTTTTCTTTAATTTTTTATGAATTTTCTTTAATTAATTAACATTATTTTGACATATTTTAAGTATTTCAAGTGATTTCGGGTATTTTTACCTACATGTAATTACATATATGATACAAATAAATACTCATAAATATTCTTTAAGTTATTTTATAATTTTTATTGTATATATAATTTATTTCTATCGATTATTTAATTATTGGAACTCGTTTTATGAGTTTTCGAAAATAACAGGTAATATAATATAACTCAATATCATAATATTTCATTATTTATTTTTCTAAATGCTAACTTAAGAAATTACTTTTACTAGTATTTCTAACTTCATCGTAAAATTTGAGCTCGATTGAAGTACTTACCCAATCGCCCTAACTTTACATATCAAATCTCGAGCACCTAACTACTGAGCTTACAATAAACACCTCAACAATTCTAGGCTCATAGAGTAAAGTCTTGGAAATAGATCAGTTATACAAGCTAAGGAATCTGGATATCTCGAATTGATCTAGCTCTTCTCTTAAGACAGTATTTTACTTGCCATAGCTCAAGTCCGCGATCAAATCAACTTAAAAGATCAAGTCGGGTTCTTTTAGACTTAGGCGATGGAAGATCATCCCATGAACCATGTTGATTAGATCTTTAGCTTAGGAGTAAGTGAGGGATCCTTAGGCTTAACCCCTATCATTCCCTCAAGGTTGCTTTGGATCAAATCCATCGGGTCTTCTATTGGTGCTTCTTCCTCAGGTAGATAAGGGCTTAGGTTAGTGATATTGAATACATTAGAGACTACAAACCCTTCACGTAGGTTGAGCTCATATGCATTGTCATTGATTTTCTCAATCACTATGAATGGTCCCTCTACTCGAGGTGATAGCTCATTTTTCCTCTTACTCCGAAATCTTTTCTTGCTAAGTTGTAACCACATGAGATCTCTAGGTCAAAATGGCTTTTTCTTCTACTGTCCTTGACTTCCTTATTCTAGTCTCTTAGTGACTTGCATCAATTGTTCAATTACTCTTTGGTAGATTTGTTGCAAAGTTTGCGCTTGGTTTATAACATTAGGATTGCCTTATTTGAGCTTTAATATCATTGCCTAGTTAAGAGATAGCTTAAGATTGTGGCGTAGACAACTTCAAATGGGGTCTTACCTATGGTATTGTGAACAAATCGGTTGTAGGCAAATTTCGTTATGAGAAGGCAAATATCTTAACAAGACAGATCCCTTCCAATAGTAGTGTAAGACCTGTATTTTAGCAAAAAGGACATTAGCATGGGGAAGTTTAAAAAATTTGTGAAAATCCACTTATCATGACTTAAAAAATACATTAGAACCACAAATTAGTAAAATAACCTAGAATTTAGGTATTCAAAATAGAATTATAAAATAATAATAAAAGTTAAAGTTAAAAATATTTTTAAATGCACCTGTTAATTGTTGAAGTAAGAAAACTATGAAATTTAAGATCCAATTTGATAAGATCTCATATCTAAATTAGTAATATAAAACTTAATAAAATAACAAGAGACATCACTTAGAACCTCTCTCTCTCTCTCTATATATATATGTGTATGTGTGCATATGTATATGTATATATATATATATATATATATATAATAAAAGGATTACAAACTCTTAACTTTAGAACATCCCCATAAACAATTCATTTAAGGTCAAAATCAATCGTAGGACCTTAATAGTCAGTGAAAGAGACTTCATAAATTTAAATCTTGAAACAAAATATTAAAATATTAGTACATATTAAAACGATAAAAACTAACTCATTCATTTCATAAAATTCCAAAATATAGAAAATCGGCATGAAATAGAAAGGGAACTTAGTAGTGAATTAAGTAAACAAGAAAATCAGTAAATAATAATAATAATAATAATTAAGTCAACCAGTTGAGCATATGTCTTAAAAGCTTTAGTAGAAGCTATTTTATAAAGGGAGAATATGGTTTGACAAAACCATAGAAAGGGAGAACATGATTTGACAAAATATTATTAAAAAACTAAGTATTAAATATAATAAAATATATTTCACTAATTAATAATAATTAACCAAAACAAGGGAGCCTCATAGTTTGACAAAACCATTGATAGATTTGATGGTTTCTAGCAAATCCATGGGTAGAAAACCATGGATGGAATATGGTTTTATAAAAGCATCCAACACTTAGCAACATTAGAAAGTAAAATGACAACACATGTCATGCATACATGTAAGCTAACCTATTACTTCAAGACTTATATAAACCCTTCAATAACACCATTTGCATCCTTTTAGGAAGATCAAAACTCTAGAGAAATTGAGGAAAGTATAAGAAAATTTTTAGGAAAATTTATGAGAATTTTAGAGAAACTTAGGAAAATTAGAAAATCAGGTGCAAATATAGGCTTGTGGAGTTTTCGAACCCAGAGATAAGCTAATAACAAGCAGCCACCACCACTTAGACCTTCACCAAATACCTCTCCTTGCCAAAAATAGAACCACCATCGATAGCTACCTTAGCTTTAAATGCTAGTGAGTTCAATATTTCACCCGATTTTCAAAATTTTGTTTAAAATATCTAATTTCGTCTAAAAATTCTAGAAAAAATTATTGCTACATAATTTTAAGCGTATGTAAAGGGTCATTTCGGTAATTAGGCCTTTAACCCAATTTAACGCTATGGATTGATATTTTGGGCTAGTGACAAAACTTGGGAAATCGGTTCGTTTAAGGATATTTTAAAGAGATCTAACTTGATAGGCTCAAAATGGGGATTGCTAGACTGGATATTCTACTCTCGGCCTTGCTCGGTTATCTCATGTGCAAAAAGTAAACTTGGAAACGATTCTTTTGGGCCTATTTAGGCTTTATTTGGGCTTCATTTAGTCTTATTGAGCTATAAAGAGGCTCAATTGGTATTTAAGCTTAATAATAATGATAATAGACCTTTTTTAGCTGATAAAAGCCTTAAGCATACTTAGGCTTATATCTAAGCTCCTGAAAGTTAAAAGAGAGGACAAGTTTCAATAACAAATCTTAATCTCAACTATTCATTGTAAAGTAATACGATGGATAAGGTTGATCATCGAATTCTATAAATAGGAGGCTTATCTTTTTATTTGATTCATTGGGAGCAATGATAAACTTGAGAAAAAAACACTAGAGCTCTACTAAAATCACTCTAGAAAAGATTAATTAAGCAATTTGATCAAGAATAATCCAAGAACGATCAAGAACATCGAGTTTGATTCACTATCACATGTGCACATTGAAGATATCGAGTTTACCCATTCTTCTTCCCATGCCTCTTCTTAATAACATCTCTTCACATGTCATTACTTCAAGACATCTCCTAGGTCAACTGGTACACCCATTGCACATGATCAACTGGTTATAGTAACGCCACCACATAACATATTTTCATGAAAAATTATTATTTTTGTAAAAATCTTGCATTTTATATATTACCCTTAAGAAATTGGCTACTTAAGACCAATTTTCGCTTTGATTTTTACAAACCCAAATGATGTAATTTCTTCACCAAGATTTTTCTATAGACATCCTATATCATACATAAAATTGCTATGTAAAAAGTTTTACAAAAACTTATTATTTTATTTGGGTAAATTTTTTCATTTATGAAAAACCAACAAGTTGAGATTTATAAGAAATTCACTATTTTTCAATATATTTTGTTTAAATTTGACCACTAAACATTATTTAAATGAATATTGTTTCATGCAATATGTTGATCTTAATTTTTAAGTGGAAATAAACGATTTTATGGAAAGATAGGTTTTCTAAAGCTAAACTTGATGATTTTACTTAAATGCTTATATAAATTTTTCACTAAGTTAATTAATTTTTTTTTTGTCAAAATCCTTTAAAATCAATAATAAATAAAAGATTTT
Source organism: Lumnitzera littorea (assembly GCA_024138015.1). Classification (NCBI taxonomy): domain Eukaryota; kingdom Viridiplantae; phylum Streptophyta; class Magnoliopsida; order Myrtales; family Combretaceae; genus Lumnitzera; species Lumnitzera littorea. The sequence goes on from JAMXBB010000001.1 coordinate 49,244,144, forward strand.
AGCTGCTATATAAGAAGTTTATTCACCTTAAAACCATCATTTTTCGGCTTAGTATATGTATTTTAGGTGCATTAGTTAATTAGGTATGTTTATTATTCTTTTTAGTTGAATTTCAGGTCATACATGTCAATGTGGATGAGTTTTTGTACCATGCAAGTCAATATCGATAAAGTTCCAACAAGCTTGGGCATGAACAAAGTAGGAAAAAGTGTGAAAAATGGAGATTTTGTGAATTGGGGCAAAACTAGTGCCTATAGAAGGTGTTGTAGAAGTTTTAAATGAGCTGGCGAAGGAGATAGTAGCTGTAGAAGGTTCTATGGATGCTAATGCAAACTACTGACCTATAGAAGGTATTGTAAAAGCTTCCCTGATTAAGTTGATTATAAAATTGTAGTGGTAGAAACTTCTGTAGAAGATTTCCTTGTGTAGAAACTATCGCTAAAATTCTTATAGAAGGTTATGTAGGAGGTTTGTTTGATAAGAAATAAGAGTCAAGATGCTAATAGAAGTCTATGTAGAAGGTTCCATATCAAACAAAGATGAGTTAAAATATTAGTAGAAACTTAAGAAAAAGGTACTCTAAGCTTAGGAAACCTTAGTAGAAGGTTATGTAGAATGTTCCATATCAAAGAATATAAGCTAAAACCTAATAGGAACTTAAGTAAAAGGACACCTAATAGACCTCAATAGAAGGTGATGTAGAAGCTATTAAAAACCTAAGAAACCTACTAGAAGAATAAGTAGAAAGTCAAAATAACCTATGTAAAAGTAATAAACCTTAAATAACCATAATTAGCACCTAAGGCATACTAAAAGAATGTTAAGCTAAAACAAAAGTACAATACTTAAAATACTCTTACTGTAATGAAATGTATTGAAACTGAAATATAATTTGTAATATATGGACCATCAATGACAAAAGGACTAAGGCATCTATGTTATAAGAATGAATGGGAATCCAGGTAAGTGGGATCTATACTTAATGGCATTTTAGAGTACTATATAAAAATACTTGGAGGTTTATGTGTACACTTGTTTGTGGTTATAACGTAGCTAATTGTACACATGCAATGTGTGTGCTTGGAAACTGTTTACTAAATTGTTCGATTGTTATGCTATATGTTGTGATTGTGTTGTTATGTCTACTTCTTGATTTAAGTGTTCGCAATTGGTTAATTACTCCTAAAACGGACTAAGCTAAACTTGAATTCAACCACTAATTGCTTATGCATTGCAACCCATTAAGAGAACAATTAGGGTTATTTGACCAAACACTAACCCTTCAATGAAGTAGTAGAAATTGGCCTTCTCTTACCCTTAAGGCCTAAATAAGTGACAAGAGAAGAGGACGCAGTAAGGTTGGGGGGGTTGGTCCAAAAAGGTCTTAAGAGGTGTAAACTCCATTGCACAAACTTGGGTTTGTTGAGATTTACTTAGAGGCAAGCCTCCATCTCGTTAAAACTCCTCAACCTAAGTTAGAACAGGTGAAATTTCTCTAACTTCACAATAATTGGACAATGTCATATGGATAGCATATGCTATCACATTGCATTTAACTAATTAAATGACAACATTACTTGATTGTTGTGTTGTGTATGCTCCCGTCTCCGTCTCCATCTCCGTCTCCATCTCCATCTCCATTTCCTTACTAAGCGATGGTTGCTCATATCCTCATAGTTCTTTTGTAAGTTCTAGAAGATAAACACCAAGACCACCCAATTCTTAGGTGTATAAAAGATGGACAATAGGTCTAGAGTGAGGAGCAAATGGATTGGAATATTTTTGTGTTATCTTTATTTTGATGTCAATTGGGCTATTTAAATGACCTAGACTAACTTGTAATATTGTATTTATTGTAAAAAAAAAATTCGATTCTTTTACTAATTTTCTTGTACAAAAATTTCAAGTGATTTTCATAGAAATTGTATTAATCAAAATTTTATTTTTCAAAGAAATATATAAATCAAATGTCTCTATTTTGCTTTAGCAATTGAATTGAAGATGCTTCAGAGTTGTTTAGTCATATATATCTTACGTATATCAAGTCTATGATAGTAGCTAGGTAGCTAGCTTTTGTTATAGGTTGGTGTATATTGTAGGACTGTTACAACTCTATTACTCTCAAGGTGTGATAAGTAGTTAGAGTAACAAACCTAAGGTTTTGTTGGTAACCTCTTCTATCCATCAATTTGTGGATGGCATGATATATTGAAAAGTAGTTTAGCTCTTAATTGTCGCCATTAAGTCTTCTACAAGTAGTTTAAGATTTTTGGATCTTTATCAAAAACAATACTTAAGGGAACTCTATGCAACTTTACAATCTCCCACACAAAAGAAGAAGAAGAAGAAAAGAAATAGCCAAAGCATCGTTAGTTTTATTACGAGGCACAAAATGTGCCGTTTTGCTAAACTGATCAATCACAACTATAATAACGTCTTCCCTATAGGCCACTCTAAGTGGGTCGAGAATAAAAATCCATACTCAACATAACCCAGGGTTTGGTCTAGACAAGTAAAGGCATAGCCTTTCCTTACATAGATTGACTCTTTGATTCTTTACAAGTTACACATCTTTCTTCAAGTCGGTGGACATCCCTTAGCATCTTAGGCCAACAGAACTTAGATTTCAACATTTCATACAACTTACTTCCTTAAAATGACCTAATAATCCTCCGCTAAGGGCTTCCTTCACAAGCAACTTTTGGTAGAATAGGTCAGCATAAACAAATTTCTGACTCGGAACAAATATTCATCTTTAATAAAGTAGTCATCCACTATTCTTCCATAAATACATTTGGCATAGATCAAGTCGAAATGTAGGTCTTGAGGGTATTGCTCTTTCATAGTAACAAATCCCATTAGTCTCATCTGTAGGACATAAAGCAATACATCACTTGGATAAGGTGTTAGCTACAACATTGGTTCTTAATCACAAATGGAAAACCTTCCAAAAACTTAATCCATTTGACTTGTCGCTTGGATAGCTTTGGTTGGCTTAGATACCTCAATGTCTGATGATCAGTATTTACAACAAACACTTTAGGTTGTAGACAATGTTGCCAAGTTTGTAAAGCTCAGATTAGTGCATACAGTTCCCTTTTATATACAGAATAGTTTAAGGTAGCTCCTTTAAACTTTTCATTAAAATAAGCAATAAGTCAACAATCTTGTATGAGAACAGCTCTTAAGCCAATGCCACAAGCATCACACTCTAACTCAAACATCTTGTTAAAATCTGGTAGAGTAAAAATTGAGGCCAAAGTTAACCTTCTCCTCAACTCAACAAAACTCTCCTCCTCTTTATTTCCCGATTGAAATTTCACTCTCTTCTTAGTCAGCTCTGTTAAAGGTACTGCAACGGTACTTGACTCAAACTTTAATTTACACTTTAAAATTACACAACAATTGTACGATTTTATGAAATCAAATTAAGCAAGTGAAAATCAACAAGTATATTAGAACGTGTAAGTAGTATAATCAGTCAGTCAAGATCGTATTCCATAAGGAGCTAAGTACTAGTTGCTAGATTAATTGAGTCAATAAATAAGCTAAGCTAATAAAAATTAAATTAAGATAGAGTAAAAAATTGATAGCTACATTGTAAGGGTCTCAAGGTTAAAGAGATGTGAAATTTAATTTGGGATTTACGAATTTATTCTTCTTTGAATTAATGCAATGCCATGATATAATATTTGAAATTGATTAAATGAGATTTAACTAAACTAACAATGACCCGCCTACCTCCTAGAGTAGTAGAGTTTTAATTATAACATAAATCATCTCGTTAAAATGATTTATCTATAATTATCAAATAAATAGTAATTCACTCACATTAAAATCACTATTTTAATTAGAAATATAATTCGAGCGCATTGCTATGACCCAAACCATATTTTCAATCCCATTAAGTACATGAATTCATTAATTTAATTAAAACCGGTATATTCCTATAATAAGCTCTTTCAAAAATTCAAGTTATGTTTATTATGAGTTATTGAATCTCTTCCAAATATTATTTAACTCTATCTAATTAAAGAGTGATTGCCAAGTATTAACTAAATAAATGATGAGCACAATAAATAAATACTCGAATATTTAATACTGATATTGAAACACTTCATAAATAACATCAATTCACCGAATTCATCAATGCAAAACTTAAAGCATACTAAGCTCAATCTCATATTAAAACATGAATAAATCAAGATACAATAAAATAAAAACCACAAGAGAATAGAAAGCACCTAGAGTAAACTTCATAGGTATTTTCGATTCTACCTTCCAATATTAAACCAGCGTATCTTGACATATTTAAAAACCGAGTTACCTCTTAGTGTGCTAGAATATAGGGGTTTAGTATCATAAAACTAAAAAGAAGCTACTTAAAATTAAAATAGCAGGACCTAATGCCCTCACAAGTGTAAAGAAAAATCCAACCCTCCTCATAATTACTCTTTTTTTTTTTAAATAAAGTTAAGCAAAGGCCCAATGGTGAAACAAAGTTTTAACTGCTGTCTTCCCTAAGCTTTTCTCTATCTGGAGCTCCTGATGTGTAGAATCTCTTGAAAATGACGTGGGCTTCTTAACTGGAAATGGGCTGCCCAATCATGCTTCTGTCTTTTATTTTCATGATAACGAAGGAGGAATTAAGAGAACACAAGTGGGCCCACGTGATGCTCCCCTGTCCACTTGCAACATCACCAACTCATTTTATTTGCAACCTGGCAACTTCGAATGCTTCTCAGGGCTCCTCATCAATAGCTATTGTGAACTGCAAAGTTTTCTTGAAGGGGTGCTGCTATTTTTTTTTTTTTTTCCGAATAAGCTGCTGTAGACGTGTAGAGCTGGGTGCTCTGTTTCGGCTTGATGGAGTTGCACGGGCTGCTGCAGTTGAATTCCATGGCCTGCTCTGATCTACTGCTGTCCGTGTCTGTTGTGAAGCGTTGAAGAAGCAACTCGGATAGCTACAGCTCGGGTAGAAATCTTGTAAGCTCGGATGAGGTTCAATAGCTGCTCGGCATTAACTTGGTTCACGTCCTATTTTGCTTGTTTGCAGCCGCTCTTGGCTAGAAGCTAGTTGCTCGAGTGGGACTTTGGAGTGGCTGTTCCGTGCATAGCTGCTCGTGTAGAGGCCAGCACTGTCAGTTGCAGGTTGGAGAGTCGTGTTTTGGAGTTGTTAAACTACTTTGCGTGGAGCTTGGGCGTGTTGCTGCAGCTGCACTTGGAGTTCACGGCCTGCTGGTGAGATATCTTAAAGGGCTTGCTCGAGTTTGCTAAATTTAGCATCAGTTGGTTGTTAAAAGAGCAGCTCGGTTTGTTTTGTTCAAGTTGCAATTACAGTAAGCATTAAAGCTCAGTTTCTGCTTGATTTTGCAGCTCACATGAGCTGCTGTGACTTATTGATCAGATCTCTATGATGTGCTCCTGCAAGAACTCAACATAGGGGCCTGCTGCTGTCATTAAAACTCCATGGTTGCTCTTGAGTTGGTCTCAGCCTTTACTTAGCTCCAGCTCCACTCTTACTTTTTAAATGAAAACACAACCCTTATTTTAAAAATTTAGCCCTCAGTTGCTTTGATATTCTAATGAGTCCCATTTTTAAATCGAAAGTAGATGGACTAATATGCTCTTCACACTAGGAAATGCGCTGCACTTTATCCTCAATGGAAGCTCATGGTTCCTGCAATATTTCCAAGTAATTGTTGTTATTAATTGCTCGAGTCGGCTGAGCTTTGTAGAGCAATAAGTGGGTTGCCACGTTGGAAGTCCACGCCCTACAATAAAACTAGTTAAAATTAAGCTCTAGAAGCACAGCTCAACAATGATGATAAGATGCATGTTTTCTTCCCTGAGTTGAGTCTGAAGTTATAATTGTAGGCACTTTGGACATTCTAGTGAACCTCAATGGACCAATGTGCTCTTTTCCTGAAGCTTAAATGGAAGATTGGTCCAAGGAGAAGCTGAAAAAGAGTGAGCTGCTGAGTTTGAAGTTCAATAGCTACTGGGCTTGGACAAGAGCATTGCTTAGCTGGTTTGATGTGAAGTCCCTGCTGCAAATCTGCTTAGATAGTTGCTCTTTGCACTGCTGATGTTTTCAGCTTATGGTAATGCTCTTGCTGCTGCGCAGTTTGGCTTAAGTTTGCATCTGGCATTTGCTCTAAAGCTGTCCTCGCTAAGTCCTTGCTGCAAATTAGTTGAAGCTGCTGAATATTACAGCTCGCGAGTGCTTTGCTCTGCTTTAGTTTGTTCTGGTTTTTGGAGCATCACTTTGGCTCTCAATTTTGCTGTTTAACCTGCTAAAATTTCAAGACAGCTCGTGCTTGATCAGGTTCTGAAATTCCCTAGCTCAAGCTGTTTCTTGTGGCATCTAAAACTTAGATAATGCATGGAAATTGGAGCTGCCGTTGGATTAATGGCAATGATGTACTTGTGCAGGTGTTCTATCATGGTGGAGAGACTTGGGGCGCTCTGTTTGAAGCTCAGCTGCTGTCATGGAGTGTTTGAGTCTGCTGCAATTTTTTTAATTGAATCTGCAGCTCAAATGTACCATGGAGTACATGGCTGCTATGAGTTGGTCTCTATAGCACATATTCATCTCCATGGTGTGCTTTGTCACATGAAGCAGCTAGAGATGCTCAAAGTGCTTGTAGAGTCCCAAATAAGTGTTCTGTTTTCGTGATCGGTATGCTTAGCTTGTAAGTAGAGCGCCATTTAGTGTCAATTGGTGCTAGTCTGGCTAGCTGCTGTCTTCAATTCCTGTTGCAGCTGCTTCCAATTTGTTGAAGTGGAATTAAGATCAGCTAGAATCCGAAATAGAGGCTGCTCGATAGTCAGTTATAGCAGAAAATTGCTGCTATTCGTTTGTTCTCAGTTTGGAATCATCAGGACATATTGCTGAAGGATGCTGCTCGGCCGAATAGAGAAGTGAACTGCTGTCCTGTTTGGTACTTCTTCTTGGTGTCATTAAAAGAGAGGCTGCAAGATGGATTGAACTAAGGAGCTTGGTCTTCAGTTGCTGTCATGTCCAATTCTGTTTGGGCCAAGTCTCTATTTTGAGTCGTGGACTGCTCTTGTCATCAGCAAAATGCTCCATTCGGCTAAATTCAATGCCAAAGCTGCTGCCTTTTGTTCATCTACTTTGCCTCGTCTCAATAGACCTAAACTGACATTTTGTTGTGAAGCTCTCTTGTTCAATGCATTAGCTGCAAATTCAAGAATATCTTAAGTTCACTAAAATGGCAATGAGATGACATTAGGACAAGATTATAGTGATTCATAATTGGTTTGTAAATGAGATAAACTTATGAGCACATGCAAGCCAGTTCAAGCTAACTTTTTGATCCTTTTTTCACTATTTATGAATAATTGATCCCAACATGCATATTTCATCATTGTTTAGTAGGATTTCATGACAAAACTTGATGAAATGCATAAATTGTGTTGCAAGTGAGGATAAATGTGCAATTTATTAGTACCAAAGTTCTAAATAAATCTTTGATAAAGGGATGATAAGCCATGGAAATGCCTTGTATGGGCACACGAGGTCAGGGTAGGCCATTCTATAATAGCTTGAATTTTCTCTTCATCTACCCTTAGGGCTCCTTTACCAACAACATAGCTTAAGAATACTGCTACCTCCTAACAAAAGCAACACTTCTTTCGATTGCTAAACAATCTTTCAACTTATGGTACCTCAAAAACAATTCGGAGATTATCTCTATGGTTTACTAGATTGGGACTACATACCAAGATATCGTCAAAATAGACCACAACAGACATTCCAATCTGAGTCCTTAGCACATTATTCATCAACCTCATAAATGTACTAGGGGCATTTGATAATCGAAAAGGCATGACTAACCACTCATATAATCCATGCATTATCTTGAAGGTAATCTTTCATTCATTGCCTGACCTTATGCTAATCTAATGATATCATGACTTAAGATTAATCTTTGAGAATAGCTTGACTCTATGTGGTTGGTCTAACATTTCATCTAGTCTAGGAGTAAGGTATATGTATTTGATAGTAATCTTGTTCATAGCTTCGTTATGTCCACAAACATTCTTTAAGTTCCATCCTTCTTTTGCACTAATAGTATAAGCACAGTACATAGGCTTTGATATGGCTCACCGGGAAGGGAACACACGGCTACCGATATCATATGAACTAGGGGGTGGGACTAAACTACAAGATGGTTTGAAGGATAAATGGAAGTTGAATGTTAAGTAAGGGTATTCATGCATGTGATATTAAGTATAAGTATGGCTGAAAGGTACTTGCCACTAATTCATGCTCATAATGATCTAGTTAAGAGTAAATGAGAGTAAGTAAAAAGGGCACTTAGCTCACATAGGAGAATGTGTCTCAAAGTTTAATGTCATTCACTCTGATGCAGTTATTATAAATTACAAGTATTTTATATGGCCTAATTAGAGCAAGTCTTAGGTATATGTAATTTACCAAAAAAGGATTCATATTGGAAAAGGAAAGCTACATAGTTTACATCGGCAAAGTTGTAAACGGGCAAAAAGGATATTCGATTACAAAAAGGATAGTATGGATGTTAGAATGTGAGGCATGTGTCGCATAGTAAGTTCTAAACAAATTAGGTCGGGGTTGGATGCTTGGTAGCTCAAATGTTTTAGGTTCAGGAGGGATTAGTCCAATGGGTAGCTCATTGTCTAGTCAACCTCGATTGGTCAGCATGAAAGTAAGCTACCCGGCCTTGGTGATGTATTAAGTTGGCTGTAAGTGGATTTAGTGCTTAGCCTTGGATTAATGTATTGTAGAGGTTGGCTTAATGTCACGACAACTCAGATCTCGAAATATTTCAATTCGGTCTCTAGTAGGAGTTTTGTTTTGCTTGGATTAGGCTTAACAGTATTGGTGGCTTCTTCCCCTTCTACTTGTGAGATAACGAATAATGTGGAGCTTAGAAGATATGCCAGATTAACTCGAGTGAATAGTTCTTCCTTAGGATTGAGTTATCTTTCAATAGTGCAGCATACCAAGGAAGTAAGGCTTCATGCTTGGGATTGTGTGATTGGCCTTTGATTCCTATTATCTCCTTCGAGCTATATGAGATTTAGGATCAAATCTAGCCTAACTACACGTTGTTCATCTTCTAGAATATATGGAAGGAGGTTAACAAAGTTAAAGGAGTCACTCCATATTCTTTAGGTAAGTCAATTTTGTAGGCATTAGGATTAATCTTTCCAAGTACTTTAAATGATCCATCAGCTCTAGGAGACAACTTGGTCTTTCTCAAACTTAGGAATTGGTCTATTGAGGTGGATTCAGACCAAATCACTAAGTTTAAATGCTCTATCCTTTCATCCCTTGCCTCATTTCTCAAGTTTGGTTGCAACTCAACTCAATTATTCTATGACCTTTAGGTACATTATCTTGATGGCCTCTAATCTCTCAACAACTTATTGATTTTTCTTCTAGTTTAGAAGGGGTGTTTAGTCCATTGGGAGCTTAGGGTTGAATCCATAAGTAATCTCAAATGGTGACATACTCATAGCATTGCGAGTTGTCTTATTGTAGGCGAACTCATTGATGGGCATGCATGGATCCCAATCTGTCATGTTCTGACTAACAGTAACTTAGAGTAAGGTCCCCATAGTTCAGTTGATGACCTTGATGTATCTGTCCATTTGTGGATGGCAAGATGTGCTGAATAATAGTTTAGTTCCCATTTGCTTCTACAATGTCCTCTAGAAGTGGTGCATAAATTTTGGATCTCGATCCAAGACAATGGTTGTGGACACTTTATGTAGTTTGACAACTTTCTACAAGAAAAGAAAGAGATAGCCAAAGCATTGTTAGTTTTAGAATAGGGCACTAAATATGTTATCTTACTAAATTGGTCAATGACCACCATGATGGAGTCTTTCCCTCGAGATGTCTTTGGTAATCTTAATATAAAGTCCATACTTAGCTTTGACCATGTTTTAGTTGGGAGCCCTTGCTTGGCTAGGCTCTTTGCCCTTTTGTAGGTAACACACATTTATAGTACAATTTGGAAATCTTTCATCATCCTTGGCTAAAAGAATCTAGAGGTTAGTATCTCATAAGTTTAGTGCTTACCAAAATATCCAGACAATCCTCTACCATGCACCTTGTGTATTAGTAACTCTTGCATAGAACAAGTTGGAATACATAATCTCCTCTTCTTGAATAAGTATCTGTCCTCTTGTGATAATCATCAATGTTTGGCCTTCTTCACATCTAACATAGATTGGACCAAAATGTGGATCTTCAGCATACAAACCTTTAATCATAGAGAAGCCAAGTAACTTAGTTTGCAGCTTAATCAAGATGAAATGTCATCTCGATAGGGCATCGGCCACTATATTGTTCTTATCATTCTTATACTTTACAACATAAGAAAATCTCTCCATAAATTCTACCCACTTAGTTTATCTTTAGGACAACTTAGGCTGGCTCTTCAAATTTCTCGAAGACTCGTATCAATGTAGATCATAAATTCTTTAGATAGCAAATAATATTGCTAGACAGTCAGGACTCAGATCAAGGAGTAAAACTCCTTATCATACACAAAGTAGTTAAGTATAACTCCTTGAAGCTTTTCACTGAAGTAGGCAATAAGTCGGCCCTCCTACATCAGCACAACACCTATGTTGGGTCCAAATGTGTCATACTGTACTTTAAACTCTTTATCAAAGCTCAATAGAGCTAAGATGGGGGTAATAGTCAACTTCTTCTTCACCTCTTCAAAACTTCTCTATTCCTTCTCTCCCCACCCGAACTCAAAATTTTTCTTTGACAGCTCAGTGAGTGGGGCCACAATAGTACTAAAATTTCTTATAAATCAACGATAAAATGATGCTAGGTAATAGAAGCTTTGCACGTTGGCTAAACAGGTCAGCAAGGCCATTCGATAATTGCTTTTACCTTCGCATCATCAACTCGTATACCTCTACCACTCATAATAAATCCTAGAAAGATTACTTTAGGTTAACAGAAGTAGCATTTCTTTATATTGGTATAAAGCTTCTTAGCTCGAACTTTTGAAAAGACTGCTCGAAGGTGCTTATAGTGAGTCTCCAAGTTAGAGCTATAGATCAAAATGTCATCAAAATATACCACTACAAATTTCCCTATGAATTCTTAAAGCACATGGTTCGTCGGTCTCATAAACCTACTCGAGGCATTTGATAGGCTGAATGGGATCACAAGCCATTCATACAATCTTTAGCAGGTTTTGAACGTGGTTTTCCACTTGTCCCTTTCTTGCATTTAGATCTAACGTTATCTAAATTTGAGATTAATCTTGAAGAATACTCTTACTCTATTCAATTCATTAAGCATGTCATCAAGCCTTAGTATAAGGTGCCAATACTTGATGGTAGCGATTGATTGCTTAGTTATCTACATATATTCTCTATGTCCCATCCTTCTTTGGTACCAACAGAGTTGGTGTGGTACATGGGCTTAGGGACTCTTGTACATATCCTCTCTTGATTAGCTTAGCTACTTGCCTTTATAGCTTGATAGCTTATTCAGGATTTAGCCTACAGGCAAGCCTGTTTAGTAAAGTAGCTTTTGGCTGTAAGTCTATCCATGTTCAATGCCTCGGATGTGAGGTAGTCTTTCTAGCAGTTCTCTTAAGAATAGGTTGGTAAACTCATCTAACAGGGACTTTACCTTAGTAGGTAGCAGTTCCTTCTCTGATCCTCTCATCTCAAGCAATCTTCTAACCAACAAATAGGTCAACTCTTTAAGCCTCATCTCTCTTTTCAACTCGACTCGGGTCAATACCAAAGTCTCTTTCTTCAAAACTCGACTCAGTTGAGTATACATAATTTTAACTTGTTTAGTAATCATTAGGCTTAGCTTTACTTTCCTGCCTTCATACTATAGGGAACATGTATTCTTCTTCCATCATATATCACACTCCAATCAAACATCCATAGTCATCTAAGAAGAATATAGGACGTACTCATAGGTAACATATTATAAAGTACTTCATCTTAATAGTTTCCAATATTGATTGGTACAGCCATTTGTTTATTCACTTATAAGTCTCCTTTATCACTAAGCTAATTTATTTTATAAGGGTTGGGGTAGGGATTAGTCAGCAACTTCAATTGTTGAACCATGAAAGCAAATGTTACATTGGTACAACTACTACTATTAATGATTAATGCGCATGATGATCCATTGACCTTATAGCCAATGTGAAACAAATTCTCCCATTGTTGTCCTTGGGTGCAAGACTCACACTCATTGTTCTCCTTAACACCAGGGTTGCAGGCATAAAATTACCCTCTTCGTTATAAATGACTTCCTCCTCCTAGGATAGCTCAATTTTGTTTGGTCCTTTTCAACTATTCTACCTCCTCATTAGTACTCTCTACCTCCATGGTTGGCGCTTCTCCTTAAATTACCATGGTTCTTTTATTTAGACACTAAGTAGCCATGTGTCCAAATCCTTGGCACTTAAAGCACTTGATCTCATTTGTTTGTCTACCTAAGCTCTAACCTTTCTTGAACATCCTCAGGATCTCTTTTTCCTATGCTCAGGTAGTTTACTTGGTTGGGTTTACACAGGTTTGCTTAGAATAGGTTAGCTAGTAGTAGGTTGAATGATAGGAGCTCGGAATCTTCCTATTCGGTGCCTCTTGATTCTCTAGGCAGCTCGGATAGCTTCATCAAGTGAACCAATATCTGTAGTCTCTAGAATATCTCTAATCTCATACTTTAGCCTACTAATGAATCAAGATATAGTTCAGTCCTTAAGCTTAACAACTTTACATCAGATTATTAACATTTGGAATTCCTTCACATATGCATCAACACTTGATCTTCCTTGCCTTAACTTCTGTAACCTCTCGAATGTGACCTATAAATAATAGCTTAGAACAAATCTTCTCCTCATGACTCTCTTCATTTTATCCCAGTTCCTAACTTCATGTCCTCCTTCCCTTCTATGAGTGTCTTATAGATTCTTCCACTACATTGTGGCATAACTAGTAAACTCCAACATAGTAAGTCTGACCTTAGTGTTATCAGGTACCTCATGACATTTAAACTACTTCTCTATCTTATCTACTTAGTCTAGGTAGTCTTCATCATCACCATTACTAGAAAAACTAGGGATATACATCCTCAACCCTTCTACTCTAAAAGCTCTAACGTTCATCTCCTCTAGTTCATAATACTCTTTTGCTTCATCACCTACTTCCTAATCCTCTTCTTTGATCTCTTCTAATGCTAGTCTGCATCCAGCAACTCTATTTACTCCTCCAACTTAGTGTGATTGAACTAGGGTATTAACTTAGCCGTATTGGCCATTGCTTCTCTTAGGCTGTTCACTAGCTTGTCTTCTATAGGGACCATTTCTAGTTTGTTGTCTATCTTTGTTTATGGTAGTCACTAGACTAGCCATTAGGTCATTAAGTCTATCCAGTCAGTCATCCATAGACTGGGGTGTGAAACTTTCTTATTGACCTTAGCTATTTCAAGCACTATTTTCTTGGTTACCTAAGGTTCCTTGAACACTAGAACCAAACATGGTTGTCTATTATAATAGATTAATAACTAAAACACAACTCAAAATTTCCTTCCACAAAGTACAATGAAACAATGCCTAACATACCAATAACTATTATAACCAATATACAAAAAAACTACTCAAACACTTAACACTTTGTTTTGTAAACAAGAAATAGGGGAAAACAAAGCACTAAATTTCTTTAGCAATAAAGACTTTCCAAACACTCACAACAACAATAAATAGTTTCCACAATATGTTGTAACAAGTTACTTAGAATATAAAGTAATAGAAACTTGCTCGAACGTAGCTAAGCTCTAACACTAAGATCATATGGACTATCAAGAAGGGAATACATGGCTATTGATATCATACAAACTAGGGGGTGGGTTTGAACCATGAGATGGTATGAAGGATAAATGGAAGTTGAAGGTTAAGTAGGGGTCTTCGTGCACCGATGAAGGATATGGCTCACTAACACCTAACAAGAGCTCAAGTCGTACTTAATATTATGCATAAGTGCAGCCAAAAGATACTCGCCACTAATCTATGCTCACAATGTACTAGATAAGAGTAAACGAAAGAAAGCAAAAAGGGCACTTAGCTCTTGAAGGAGAATGTGTCTTAAAGTTCAATATCATTCACTCTGATGTAGCTATTACAAATTACAAGTATTTATATGGCCTAATTAGGGCAAGTCCTAGGTATATGTAATTTACAAAAAAAGGATTCATATTGGAAAAGGAAAGATATATAATTTACAAGGGCAAAGTTGTAAACAAGAAAAAAGGATATTCGGTTACAAAAAAGACAGTATAGATGTTAGAAAATGGGGCACATGTCTACTTTCCATTAAATGGTCCCCAAGATGCCGTTTGCTAGGCATAATAGGTTCTAAACAAATTAGGTTAGGGTTAGATGCTCAATAGCTTGGATGTTTTAGGTTAAGAAGGGATTAGTCCAGTGAGTAGCTCATTGTCTGGTTGGCCTTAGTTGGTTAGCATAGAAGTAGCCTACCCAATCTCTCAGGTTGGCTGTAGGCAGATTTAGTGCTTATCATTGGATCGATGTGTTGTAGTGGTCGACTCAGCATTACAATAGATCAAATTTAGGAATGTTTTAGTTTGGTCTCTAGCAGGAGTGTTGTTCAGCTTAGATTAGGCTTGATAATGTTGGTGGCTTCTTCCCCTTTTACTTATGAGATAATGAATAGTACGAAGCTTAGAGGATATGCTAGATTAGCTTGAATGAATACTTCTTCCTCAAGAGTGAGTTATCTTTTCATAGTATGGCATACTAGGGAAGCAAGGCCTTGTACTTAGAATGATGTGATTGACCCTTGATTCCTATCTTTCAATAAGCTCATTCACTTGCTTCTATAGCTCGGTACCTTGTTAAGGATTCATCCTATAGGCTAGTTGATTCAGCAAGGCAACTTCAAGTTGTAGATCAATATAATACTCAATCCTTCATAATAGGGGTAAGCTTCTTGGCAATTTGTTAGGAAACAAGTTGGTAAACTCCTCTATTAGCCTTTTGACCTCTTTAAGCATGTCACTCTATTCCCTTAATTCAAATGGCCTTTAAATCAGTAGAAAGGTTAGCTCATTTGACCTTATTCCTTAATTCAAATCATCTCATCACTGAGGTCTTCCTAGTTCGTTGGCTTAACCAAGATTGCATATTGCTGAGTTAGCTAAGATTCATTGGATTGAGAGTAATCTTTTGACTATCTTTCTTGCATGTATAGGTTTTCTTAAATCCATCATCCATGACCTTCCAATAAAAAAGCTAAGGTCAACCTAGTAAGATTTACCAAGCATACATTGGAAATACATTACATAAGGCTTTAGCCTATTAACTCCTAACTAAGATAGGCAATAATACTTCTCACGAGACATGCAATGAACCCTTCTCGTTCACCAATGCAACTTATATGGCTTAGGGTATGGGGAAGTTAGCAGCTGTAATTGCTCAAGTAAGCTAGTGGAGGCAACATTTGTATAACTTTCACTATCAAGTATCAATGCACACAATTGATCCTTTACCTTGCATGTAGTACGTAACAAGTTTTCCCTCTTCTCATTCTCTTTAACGAGTTCTAAGCTTATAGCTCATTGAACAACCAATCCTAACATATCTCCTTCCTATGGATAAATGTTATCTTTTGTAACTACCACCTTTACTCCATCTTCTAGTTCTTCTATTACTTCATCAATTTCTTTGCTGTTACTGTATACTTCAAAGGTTAGAACATTTCCCTTAATTACCATAGTTCATCGGTCTGGACATTGAACAACCATATGCCCGAATCCCTTACATTTAAAGCACTTGATCTCACTAGTTTTACTCCTTGAAGTTTATCCCTTCTCGAACTTCTTCTCTTTCCCCTTTACTCTATCCTAACATCTTCCACTTATAACATTTATCCTTCCATTTTGCTCTATGTGGAACTACTGGGCCTCCTAATATTTCCCTAGACTGGTGAAACTGATTGAATATGTCAAACTAGTTGAGCTTGATAAGGTTGGTTCCTCTACCTCTCAACTCATTGGGTGGCCTTAATAGCTCCTTCAAGAGTATTAAAGTGTTACACTTCAACAACATCTTTGAGCTCATACATTAGGCAAGTAACAAACTTAGAAACAGTTCAAGCTAATATACCTAGTAAATTTTAAGACAACAAGTCAGTCTTTATCTTCATTGACATATCGATAACATTTGAACAACTTCCTTACCCTCTCCTCCTAATCTAAATACTCATCAACACTTCTACTTCTAGAGAAGTGCAGAATTTGGACCTTAATATTATCAATGCTTCTAGGAACTTGGACACTACGTTCTTCTCCCTCATAATATTTTTCCTTGCCTAACTCCTTATTAACTTCTCCAACATCATCAAGAACAATCAGTCAACATGCTGGTTGCTCTACTCCACCTCCATAGGTATGTTGAGCAAGGTAGTTAACCTTATTAGGTCGAATATCATACCTTTCTCCTCAACGAGCTCATCCTAATCTTTCATTGGCTTAATAGAACTCTTTGCCATCACTTTCTTCCTCTTCTACCATTTCCATCCTTTTTATTAATTCTTTGGTCAACTCTTCCGACTCGATATAGTGAAGTAGGTAGACCTCCCTTCTATGCTGAACTTCATTTACAACTCGGCCAATTCTATTATGTTTGAAGTTCCTCACAGATTACTTCATTAACTCATTCTTCAACTCTATGAGCCCTATTAAGTTGATCTTCGATGCATAATGACCAACATATTCTCCAGGAACTCAATTAGTCGGCCTATTCACTCATCTATTGACCTCGAAGTTTGCTCCATATGTTGTTCTCTTCCTAATACATTACTTTCATATCGCTACTGAATAACATAACTAGTAGTCTTCAACCAACAACTCTAGTAACCACTATTACCACCACAATAGTAAACAAATGTATAGACCACAATCCTATGTCAACTATCCTCGTATACACACACCACGGCCCTTTACTCTTTCTTAAGATATGAAAATAGAGCACAACCAATGAAACTACACAACTATCGATTCTTAAAACTAATAACCACAACTCAGGTTCCCTACTTACTAAACAACAATAGCATTACCCTACTTAAAATGTTCATGCTATAATACCAAGATGATATGGCATAAGTTCCATGAAACTACATAACTACCGATTCTTAAAACTAACAACCACAACTCAAGTTCCATACTTAACAACAATAGCACTACCTTACTTAGAATGTTCATGCTTTAATACCAAGATGATATAGCACAAGGGTTGCAAATGTACCTAGGACTAGCTCTTAAATAGTGTAAAGGGGTCCTTCAAATCTATTAAAGAAAATATAATGGGTTTGGATGGATTTTGAGGTAGAGGTTTAGCAAAACTTGTAGGTTAGTCAAATGGATGTTGCACACTAAATGAATGCACACAGCCAAACAACTTGTTGAATGTGATACACCTACCCAAATTAAGTGGGTTGCTCGCCACAATGCTTGCTAAAAGAATTAATAAGAGCTAAGGGATTTCATAGAGGAAAATACTCAAATGAGAAGTAAATTAGTAGTTCATTTATTTGAAGAAGATAATTATGGATGACTACAGTGAGTATAAAAATAAAATATTTATACCTACATTGTTAAGGCAACATTACTTTTGTAGGCATTTACAAAAAAGGGTATAGTTACTAAAATAAGTACATCCAATTAAATTACAAAAAGAAAGTGTCAGATCTGTAATTTGTCATATAAAGAATATCTTAGCATTAGGGTTGTATGGCTTGAATAGTAGGATACACGTCACTTGGAGAGAGGTTAGAAGATATGCTACGTAATGGCCTCTAGTCTATTTGGATAAGTCTGGTAGCATCTGAGATTTCAAATAGTTCGGCATACATACCTCAGCAATTTTAGGCTCACAGAGTAAGGTCTTCAGAACAGGTCGATAGTATAGGCTGGGGAACCTAAAATAGTACTAATGTCTTAGACATGGCCTTTAATAGACTATTAGATATCTCATATTGATCTTATTCTTACATTAGGATGGCATTCCACTTACCATAGCTTAGGTACGCAATTACATTAGCTTTGCAAATCAAGTCAGATTCTTTTAGACTTAGGCAATGGAAGAGAATCCGATGGACCATGTTGATTAGACCTTTAGCTTAGGAGCAAGTGAGGGATCCTTAAGGCTGATTCCTATCAAAGGTTGTATAAGATTATTATTTATTTATTGTTCCATGTTACAATATAATCTTTTTAATTCAAGTTTTTATTATTTTATTTTTTGTACAGTTTTTTCTTTTAATGATTAAAATGTTCATTGTTAAATTAAGTACAAGAGCTTAATAATATTGTTGATAGTAGATTTTTGCTAAAGTGCTCTTGGTAAGAATGCAACCTACTTTGTTCTAGAGTAGAGCATTTTTGCTCCAATGTGACTCGTTATAGTTAGACTCAATTGCTCTTACAACTTGTGAGTTATTCATGACAACAGGTCATCTTCAATGATGTGACCTGTAGAAAGAGCTTGAGACAACTCAAAACCATAAGATATGATCTAGATCCTTGGGTTTGAGCTACTAAGGTTAAGTCTTCAAGTTTAAACATTCAAACTGTAACAAAGAGGTGCAAATATTTTGACAGTTTTTAGACAAGGTAAATGCCCAACTACCTTTTGTCCTCACATTAAACATATGTGCAAATTCCTAAAATGCCTTATGTCTAAGGTAGTTCAACTACTACTCTATCATAGTTATCAAACAGCTCTATAAATACATAAGGACAGACAATTGTAAGTTTCTTTAATCACTCTCAAATGACCCATTCCCTCTTAAATACATTACACCATATTCAAGCCACTAACTTAGGCATTGGAATGGATACACTAGTCATCCCTAACATTCCCTTAAGCCTAACATATTCTCCTTTATAAAGAGCACTAATGGAGTCACTACATCCCAAACACATCCAATGGATGATCAGTAAAACTAAGCTGATGATGATTGTCTTGTTAAGTTAAAATAACTTTATGTTGACTTAGTAAGATAAAACAAAGAAATAGTGTGAAGGGATGATAAGTTATTGGAACTAGTACGCAATAAGGCATTATAGCCTAAAGTATGAGAATTTGAGAACCATAAGCTAACAAAAACTTTGACAATTCTATCCACTCTATAAAGGAAGTCAATATTAATAATTAGCAAGTAAAGGTAACATTGAATGTTCATGCTTTAGTTGAAAGTGTCCTAATAGATAAGGAAAAAGAACCACAGCAAGTATGATAGTCAATTCCTTCCCATGCCAATGTTATTCTTTAATCAAGATGGAAATTCATTATGAAGAAGAGTCCATTCATTTACAAAATTTTAGATGAAGTTATTCTACATCATATGAAACTACCACAGTTTGAGACATATGATGGAATGAAGGGTTTGAATACCATTTAGAGTATTATCGTATTCGAGCAAAACTTCATGGCTTGGGTGATGTAGTTGCTTACCAACCTTTCCATGCATACTTTTAAATGTAACAAGCACCTGGTTTAAGCACTTGAAGCTAAACTCAACCACTTGTTTTGATGAATTAACTGATGTGTTTTTGTGTCCATACTCAAATTATAAAACAAAGATTGAATGAATCAATCTATGAGTATCTAGCATGCTTTATGGCAGAAATGGTGTAAATTTTTTAGCTTAACATGAGTATTGCACTAAATGCTATCACTAATTGAGTTAGACTCCATGGTGACTTTTTTAAGTCACTGACCAAGAACAAGTTGAAAACATTTGTTGACTTTAAGCCAAAGTTTACATCTATGTTTAGAATGAAGTTGATCATAGTAGGCTAGATAGAATAAATGATGAGGGAGAACAAGTGACAAAGATTGGCTATTCAACCTATACTCCCTTGAACTAACCTATGTTTGACATTTTGATGGAAGTTTGAAACTACAGATTCTTATAATGCTTTGAACAAATGAGAGTTAATCCTTCGCTGTGGAATTGTAATAGGTATGGCAACTTCCATTGATATAGAAGCCATAATGTGAATGAATGCATTCAACTTAAAAATACACCAAACAACATTGTTCAGTGTAGGTATTAAAAAAATCCCTAGCCAATAATGATGAAAACATTGATGACCTACTCAAAAAAGAAGAAGCGAAGACAATCATGCAAATAGACAAAATCAATAAAGAAGAAATGATTATGGTAATAGTAATGATAATAATAATAGAGCTCCTAATGGTGTTATAAACACTACTATTTATAGTCTATCAAATGGAGCATCTTGCTCAATGAGCTCGAATAATGCCCAAAATCATGCTTTCATGTGTAAGGAAAAAGTTTAAAGGTTAACAGCACAATATCTTTCTTTGAGAAGGATTTTGGGGGCATCCAATTTCCCCATGATGATGCGCTAGTGTTTAGTGCTAGGATTGCTAACTTTGAAGTTTACAAGATCCTTGTTGATACAAGAGGTTTAGCTGAAATACTCTTCCAACATGCTTACAATCAAATTAAGCTTAAAAGTCAAAATGCAACTAAGGTATTAAGACCATGATTTGCATGCTTTTAATAATCAATTAATCTAATTCGCCAGTGTGATTTCCCATCCAATCCAAATCTGTGATGATGAAAATGTAACTAAGGAAAAGGTAGACCTTTTTAGGGGTCAAATATTGATCTCCTTACAACATAATATTAGAGTGACCTAGCTATAATATGTTCACTATGATTCCCTTAATAGCACATCTCAAAGTTAAATTTCCAACTCCTATTAGGGTAGGAGTTTGTTGAGGCAATCAATAGCTAGTAAGGTCTTTATATTTGAAGGTCCCTAAATGTGAGGAAATTTTCAACATTAAAGCAAATCTAGATCAATAGTCTGAGGTAAAAGGAAGGCCAGATGAAGAAATAGAAGAAACATAGCTTAGAAGATACCTAAATAAGACAACTTGGATAAGGACATCCTTATCCCCAGAATTGAAACAAATGTTAGTGATGTTATGTCGATGTGTTTGCCTAGTCCCCTTTAAACATGCCGAGCATCCCTAGACACTATATCACTGAAGTAGATCCTAATGCTAAGGTCATTCAACAAAGGAAGTATCACTTTGCTTTAGAATGATAGGCCATGATTGAAGAAGAAGTGCAAAAGTTGCTAAAAGCCAAATTTATAAGGAAAAGAGCCTTACTCAACTTGGTTAGCTAACTATATGTTAGTCAAAAAGTCAAATGGGAAGTGGGACAAGTGCATCAATTTCATAGATTTAAATAAAGCTTGCCTAAAGGACTATTTCCCTTTGCTAAGAATTGATCAACTAGTAGATTCAGCATTCGGCCATACATTACTAAGTTTTATGAATGCATTCTCAAAGTATAATTAGATTAAGATGGAAGAAGAGGATGTGATACATACCTCCTTTACTACAAATTTTGGTATGTATTGTTATAAGGTTATACCTCTTAGTTTAAAAAATGCAAGTGTGATCTATCAAAGGCTTGGATTCATTAGAATGTTGAAGCATATGTAGATGATTATGAAAAGCTCTGAGCAAAATCAACTTACCAACTCAAAAGAGACTTTCAATACCCTAAGAAAGTATAATATGAAGTTAAACCCTCAAAAAACGCATTTTTAGAGCTACATCAAGAAAATTTTGGGTTATATGGTGACAAAAAAGGGGTTTAAGGCCAACCTTGAGAAGATCATGGCTATCCAAGATATGCAATCACCTAGCATGGTGAAAGAAGTGCAAAAACTCACAAGATGATAGTAGCTTTGAATATATTTGTCTTGAGAAGAGTTGATAGATGTGCTAAATTTTTTAAAATATTGAAAATTTTGCAAAGTTCAAGTGGACTGGTTAATATAAGGTTGCATTTAAAGAATAAAAGGAGTTCTTGTCATCTCCTCCAACGCTTTCGGAGCCTTTTCCAAGGGAGGAATTATTTCTTTTTCTCTTAGTTAGTCGTCGAGCTCTTTCCTTTACATTAGTATGGGTAGAAGGAAAAGTGTACCTATCGTATATTACATTAGTCATGTCTTAAAAGGACTAGAAATGAGGTACGTGAAGATTGAGAAGTTTGTTCTTGCTATAGTATAGTTAAGAGGAAGCTTAAGCCTTATTTCAAGGCTTGTCAGATGATAGTCCTCATAGACCAATCACTATAGCAAGTGTTGCAAAGGCTAAACTCATCTAGTCGCATGATGAAGTATGCACTTGAGTTGAGTACATATCAATACGCTACGCCAAGATCAGACAAGGATGATAGTTTCGAGGTAAGTTTAAGCTTATAGAAAGCTTGAAGTGAAAAGTGATGAAATCAAGCAAAACTACGTATGATTCTAAAGACGTGACACACTAAGGAAACTCAGTGGACTCACAAAATGTTATATCCTAGCATAGCACAAAATGTGTCATTACATAAGAATACTTATTTATATTCAACAAAAGTTCTATTTATAACAAAAGAGCATTACAACAGAATTCAGCTTTATACCTGTAGATAAAAAAAATTACATCTGTCAGACTTTACCAAACCTAAAATACAATACTTTTTTTTTTTATTTCATATTTATAGATTCTTCATGGAACTAAGATCAAAATACAGTAAGACTTTTTCAAAAGTAGTTGACTTTGTCTTACGTACTCTCAAAAGAATTCTCCCTAGCTGATGTTGATGCCCCATCAATTCTCTTTATAACTTAAGGATACATAAGCATCCCCTCAACTCTCTGTGAGTTAAGTGAAAATGGATAAAAAAAAGTATAGAACAAGCATAGCACACATTCATAGAGATCAGTACTGTAAAGCATTTAATTTCATAACTCGAGTTATTAATACAAACTATATAAGTAGGAGATTCGTGCCATGCTCATGCATGCATTGGTACTAATATCCTACACTTTTCCAATTCTTTATCCAATTAATCGATGTAGATACACAATCTTTACCCCTTTATTTTATTTTCTCAAGGAGTCCTAAATAAAAAAAATAAAAATAGAAAATTAAAGAAAAAAAAAAGAAATTTAGCAAAAATAATAAATTTAGAAAAATACAAAAAAATAGGAAAAAGCACAAAAAATGACAAATCTAGGAAAAATATATATATATAAAGGAAATAGGAAGAAACACAAAAAATAAGAAATTTAGAAAATACAAAAAAAAAATTGAAAAATTTAGAAAATTGAAAAAGTCACAAAAAATAGAAAATTGAAAAAAAAAAAAAAAGAAGAAGAAGATTTTAGGGAATTTAGAAAATAACAATTTAAAAAGATAGGTTTTTTTAATTTCAAATAAGTTTAGAAGTGGGACTGTTGGGCCTAAGCTTAAATTTGAATCTAGCCCAAGTTGACCTAGTCTTAATTGCACACATGGACAAAGTACAGACCAATGGCCTAATGAATAAACATATGGACTTGATATTGGGTTTGAGTATGAGGTTAGGGGTTCGAATCTTAGTGAAGGCATACAAAAGCCTTTTATTTTTATTTTTGGATAACACTCTTCATTACACTGCCATGTATCAGAATCTCAGTACGCCATGTGTCTTGAGATGTAGCAGCATCGAATTGGATGTATACTAATGTTACGCTACATGGCAAGCTACATCAGTTGCTATGTATCATGTGAAGATATGTAGCAGCATATAGTTGGTCGGAACGGCTAACGTGGTGCCACGTTAGCCCCTTTTTTCCCTCCCTTTCTTTCCTTTTTCTCTCCTTTTCCCTTTGTTTCCCCTGATTTTCCACTACTTTCCTTAACCAAAACGGCTTACCCCCTTCACTTTAGGTCCATTTTTTGCACAAATTTCACACATACACATGTGATTTCTTACCTTGATCTTGTTCCAGACATAGCTTACTTCGAATTGAACCAAAGAACAACTCTAAATTCAATCAAATGAGCATTCAAATCAAGCTCCAAAATTCCGAAAAAAAAAACACTAAATTTTCAAATATTTTCATTTAATCTACTTTCTGGTTTCCTTGATTACTAGGGTGTTTTTGTGTATAAAAGGGGTGTTAGGGAGTTCATTGGATTAGATAAAACCATTCACGAGCAGTAGAATCACTCGTAAACGCACTCTTTCTCTCTTACAATCACTTTCTCTCTCTAGCCGCAACTCTCTCTCTATAAATCCACCCCTCTCTAATCACTTCTGAGCAAACACGTGAACACTACATCATCTCCATGGTACGAGCTCTCCAACACTACTAACTACGAGCCAGCCACATTGCCATTACCTTCAACCAAAGCCTCAGGTTGAAACCCTAACCATCACCACCATTCACCACCAACAGTCACCTAAATGACTCTAAAACACTACAACATTAAACTTACCCCCTCTAATCCCAATCTAAAACACATAAAACCTCTTCACCACTTCGATTCAACATCTAGATCATCCTAAATCAACTAAGGTGCTACTGTTGAAGAAGAACCCGAATCTGACTTAAATCTAGTAGAGCCTAACTCAAGATCCGACTTGCGCATTTCCCTCCTTGGTCCGATCCTATTACCCATCCAATTTGTTTATTTTCTTTGGTTTTGGTAATTTATTTATTTATTTAATAAAAATAAATAAAATAATAATAGGAATAAAAATAAATAAATAAGCTAATAAATAAAAATTATCTTTTTAACTTAGAAAAAGCAAGTTTTCAAAAGAATAAATAAATAAATAAACGTACCCTTTACAAATTAGGACTATTTTTAGACTTTTCAAAAATAAAACCCCAATTAGGACTTTTTTTAGAAACATTTCCTTAAATGGATTGAACTGGATAAAATGTAAAGCCAATCTCTCTTCAAAAATTAAAACCAAATCAACTCACTAAAGTTTTTATTAAAAGAACTATGGATGTTTGATCTTGAATAGTGGGTACATAAGTACCATGGGGTGACAGTAAAAATTAAAAAATATATATATAATTTTCCTTTGTTTAGTTTAGATTATTCAAATAAATAATTAAAGTTTTGTTTTATAAAATAAAAAGGTAATTTTTAAGGTTAAGGTTAAAATTAAACAGTTAATAATACCCATAAGGGTTTAAAATTCCTAAGCTTTGGATCTAGATCTCTTGTTATAAAACCATTTTCAAAAATTGGTTTTTATCAAAAGATTAGTGGCTAAATTATAACCAATCCACCCAATTGATTATAACTTAACTCTCTTTCCTGACTCTGGTCGGGTGACGACTCTAACATGTTTTCAAAATATGAAAGAATCAATTTTCTTTAAACTCTAGTCGAGGGTTAATATTAAACGGGAATGGTCTAGTACTAGTTGGTTTAAAGAAGGCCTTATTTATAAAAACTAGGAGGTGAAAAACCAGGCTCAACAACTTGGTGACTCCACTAAGGACGCCAAGAGGGTTAGTTATTTAACTTTCCAAAATTAAAATTGATCTCTAAAAATCACTTTAATGTGATTTATTTACCTTTTTTCATTCTTTGTTATTTACATCATAATTATACTAATGTCTTTGCAAGTTTAGTTTTATGCATTTTACTATTTTGAGGGGAAAGGTAGGAGGGGGTGGTGAAGGGAATTTATTTCTTGTACCATGAATGCATGATAGATATGGTCGAACCTAGGCCATCTTAGGACCTTACGACGAGGAGCCATTGTGTAAGTTCTAGATGTAATGGGGCAACCACCGTTCGAGGCCAATTAAACTATCCCACTTAAACTTCGATGTGACTAGGGAACCATTTTTTAAAACACGTAAGGTTATAGAGTTTAAGGACCTTTAGAGCCTACCCTTTCTATATACATTCTTTAAGGTCAATAAATAACAAACAAGGTGGCAATGTTATAAAGAAAAAAAAAAAAGAAGAGAAAAATAAAAAAAAAAATCAAAGTTTCTTTCCCTATATTTTTCCTAGAAGTCATGTACTTAAGGAATCTTTTGTAATTTCTTTTCATGTAAATAGTCTTTCCTTTGTAATTTATGCTTTCCTTGTAATATTTCAGAGATAGCTAGCTAGCTAATCCAATGCCAAGGTCTTTACTAAGGAGATCCATAAGCCCATAAACCCAAGGCCCATACTCAACCAATGGTTTCAAACCTTTAACCCAAGAGAATAAGAGTTCATTACCAATAAAATTAAACTCATACTCTCACATAACCAAGGTGAATGTTAACATCACGCTAGTGAGGGCCTTAGTCTGTTTCTAGGAGCTTAAAGAAGTGGCATTTCATTTTGGGCCACACCTAATCAGTCCAACCTTAGAAGAATACACTCAACTGTTCCAAGCTCCTCCTTTAGATGAAATATAGGTTCCAAAGCTCAGTTTCGGTCCAACTTACATTTTTTCAAAATTCTTAAGGATCCATAAGGTTGAGATAAATGAGGCCCTAAATGACTGCAATAAACATACTATCAAGATACAGGTTCTAATCCATTGGTTCCAGAATGAACCCAGCTCCAATAAACGGGCTATTTTTCTTGGAAATTGGAGGGAGAATCGAATCAAGCCCTATGTGTTAGCAATATTCGCTACCGTCTTATTTCCAAGCAGATATTTTCTTATACACTTTAGGGTAGCAGAATTAGTTACTTAGTTTTGGGAAGGGAAGTCTTATATTCCAACCCTACTTGCTAAATAAATGAGGAACCTTAATTTCCTTAAGAAAAGAGGCTATGGAGATCTCAGGTCAAGCATGGCACCATTAATGGTGTAGTTCATCAGTTACACCAAATACTTTGGGTTAGACTTGATAAGGGGTATATTTGCCGATAAGATTGATCTTATTGACTCTTTTGTTGATAAGATCCAATTGCTAGAAGATATCCTTACCCTCCTTTAGATAGAAGTTCTACAAGATTTTTGAGTTGAAGACATATTATGGACTACCAAATGGAGTAATTACACTAAGGTCATACCAATTTGTAAAGGTTATCATGCCGTACCATTGATAAGGTTCAAAGTGATCTTCTTACCATCTTTCTCAAACACATGTGTTCTTGAAACCATCATGAATAACCCTTTGATAAAAAGCTAAGGTCTACCTAGCAACACATGAGATGTATACATGGGCAACACATCATAAAGAATTTCATCAAAATAATTTCTAATAGAGATTAGCATTATCACATGTTAAGTGACATGTAGTGCTCCGTTCTCATTTAGCCAATATAACTTGTATAGCTTCGGATGTGAGATAGTCGGCAACTTAAGCTTTTTAACTAGGTCGATAGACGTTACATTGGTGCTTCTACTATCCAATATGAGCATACAAACTTGGTCATTCACTTTACAAGTGATGTGGAATAAGTTCTCTTTTTGCTCTTCCTTAATAGAGGGTTCTATACCCATTGCAAGCCAAACAACTAAAGTTAGTTTTTCTATATCCTTAGCAAATGCATCCTCTTCAACAAGCTCATCCTCTTGGGTAGTATCTTTCCCAGGAGCAACCTCTTCTTCGAGCTCCTCATCAATACCATCTATGTTGAGATTTGAAACGTATCCTTTAATATTCATAATTCTTCTATTTAGACATTGGGCAACCATATGTCCAAATCCTTAACACTTAAAACACTTGATCTAGCTCATCGTCCTCCTAGATCCTTATCCCTTTTGAAAAGTTCTCAATAGCACTTCACCATCAATTGGTTGACTCTTTTGTTCAGCTCTGACATATGTTGTTTTATGTGACTCGGTAAAGAACATTAAGCTAAACTTAAGAGAGGGGCTAAGGAGTGGAATTGTGTTTTAAGGACAAATTGCAATTCTTTTAAAATTTGAACAATAAATGTTATCAAAGTAACAATGAGATAATAAAGAGTTCAAGAAATAAAGAGATAAGGATAAAGAAGATCGAGTTGAGATGTAACGTGGAGTTCAGACCGCCCCTTACTCTCTGTAAACCTACAATTGCCTCTAATTGAGGACTTCACACGACTTTATTAATCTCACAAAAACAATGCTTAAGGAGTTACATAAATTTTTACAATCACAATTACACAATGATCATACAAGTGTAATGCTTTTCTCTCTAAAGATTGTAAATATACGAACTATCATGCACTATACACTAAGTCTCACTTGTTTAATTGCAAATAAAGAGTATAAGAGACAAATTTTAAGTAATAAGGTCAAGGAATGTAAGAGAATGTTGTTTAAATGTAGTAGAATTTCAGTTCTATCTTATTCTTAGTTGAGTTGTTGAGCATTTATACCATCTCATTCAATTCTTCTCATTATTGTGAATTAAATGCTCTAATGGCTACTTAAAATATACTTATCATCATGATAGTAAGCCAAACAACTATAGGCATGAACATCGGCACGTGGATTGGCATGCTGGTTTGGTGATAAGAAAGGATTCCATCTTCTTATTTAGGCTACTTCATCCTCAAGCTAGTAATGCCTATGAGCCATCATACCGATAGACCAATTTCACCTATTTTCAAACTTCAAACAAAACAAAGAACACCCATACTCTACAATCTAACTTTAAGAATGCTTGTACATCTTTTAAAGCTAAGTATCTTGTAAAGTTAATTGTTATTTATAGTCATAATGTAACATTATTGTTCTCTTTCTATTAACTTAATATAGTCAAGTAATAACATGTTTAATCATACACTTTTAATCTTGTTTTCATCAAAATCACATAGTAAATCCTAAGTTCAACAATCTCCTCCTTTTTGATAATGATAAAACTCTTATACATTAAAAATTCCTCCTCAATCTAATACTCTCCCTCAATTAAGCATTCGATTTCAAGATATTTAGCAATTAAGCAAGATTAAGGGAATGCTTCAAAATAGAGAGTATTATCGAGCTTGGTTTTTTCACTCCGAGTTCTTTTTAAATTAATCTTCTTTAAATTGACCAGTATTAAACCTTACCATTTAATATTGATCATCGATTGGGGTTTAAAGAAAGCTGGTTCTTTATTGCATTTTTTAAATGTATTAGAGTCGCCACTTGATCGGAGTCGGGAAAAAGAGTTAAGTTATAACTAATTTGGTGGATTGGTTCTGACTTAGCTACTAATCTGTCGATTAAACCAATTTTGTAAATCGTTTTTGACAACTAGAGTTCTAAATTCAAGGGCTAATTTTTTAAATCCATGTGGCAACTAACGTGGACACCACGTCAGCAAGGTCATCTAATCCAATGATGCTAAGTGTCAGGATACATAGCACAACCAGATCTTAACACGTGGTAATATGCTAGCTAAAAAATAAGAAAAAGGCCTCCATGCCTTTGCCAAGATTCGAACCCAAGACTTCATGCTTAATACTAATGTTATATTCATATGCTTGACTATCAGGTTATTGGCCTGTACCTTGTCCATATGTACAATTAATTACACATATAGACTCAGTTAACCTA
The DNA here is from genome assembly GCA_024138015.1 of Lumnitzera littorea. Taxonomy (NCBI): domain Eukaryota; kingdom Viridiplantae; phylum Streptophyta; class Magnoliopsida; order Myrtales; family Combretaceae; genus Lumnitzera; species Lumnitzera littorea. Next base: position 49,273,547 of record JAMXBB010000001.1, read on the forward strand.
AGCTACATTCAAATCAAAGCTCAAGTACAACGACTCAACTTTAAACCAAAATTGAAATCTATCTTAATAACATGTTATTTTCTAAAATCTTTTATTTGAATTTAATTTTTCTACTTTTTTTTGTAACTTTTCAAATTTCTAAATTTTTAAACTTCATTTTCTAATTTTTTTTATCTTTCTAGGGTTTCTTTCTAAAATTTCTTATTTTTTTGTGCTTTTTCTTACTATTGAAATTTTTTGTATTTTTCCGTGATCCTTATTTTTTTCTAATTTTCTTGATTTTTTTAGGTTTTCTTTAATTCCCTATTTTTAATTTTTTTATTCTAATTTAGGGCGAAAAGAAAGAAAAATAATAAAAATGAAATAAATAAAAAACAAATAAAGGGAGGCAAAAATTAGGTGTCTACAATACTTAGAAGAAGATGTAGGCCATTGTGTTACAATGTTCAAAAAGGGAAAATAAGAACAAACTACAATTGAAATGAAACTATTCAAAGTAAAGCTTTAGGTTTTCAACATTCCATGCCAAAGATGTAGTTGTTCCATTTAGCCTTTCTAGTTAATAGGCCCCATTGCTTACGACTTCCTGGATTCTAATAGGATTGTCCCAATTTGCACCAAGCTTTACCTAATTCTCTCATAGTTGCTTCTAATTTTCTACAAACCAAATCTCAAAGCCGAAATACCTTATGTTTTGCCTTCTGGTTATAGCACCTGGCTACTTTATGTTGATATGCAATAACTCTTGCCATTGCGATATCCATAATTTCCTCAATTGTATCTAAATTGGCTGTAAGGCCAACTTGATTTGCCATAATACCAAAATTTTGCATTCGAAGATTGGGTAGATCTAACTCAATTGGTGGAACAGATTTTGATCCATACTCAAGCTTAAAGGGTGTTTCACCAATTGAAGACTTATGGGTGGTCCTATACTCCCATAAAACATTCAACAATTCATTAGCCCATTTTCCCTAAGCTTGATCAACTCTCCTTCAAACTATACAGGATGGTCTTATTAACAACTTCCACATAGCCATTGGTTTGCGGATGAGTTACTGAAGTATAATTAAGACAAATATCGTGTTTATCACAAAATGCTTGGAACTTATCATTATTGAATTATGGCCCACTATCAGTATCATAAATGGAACCCTAAACCTCGAAATGATAAAGTTGAAAATGAAAGCTCCAACTGGCAAATTTAGCCACTGCTTTGGCCTCTACCCACTTGGTAAAATAATCTACAACAACTATGACGAATTGCCGTTAGGCCATAGGCTTTGGAAATGGTTTGAGTATGTCCAATCCCTACTAAGTAAAGGGCTAAGGGCTAGTGAGGCTATGCAGTTCAATGGAAGGCACATGGTTAGCACCTCGTGTTTTTTGCATTGTGGACATTGCTAAATAGCAGATTTTGCATCTTCTTTCATAGTAGGCCAATAATAGTCGAGTCTTAGCACGTGAACATATAGGGTTTAATCCTTTACATGGTTACTATAGATACCACTATACAACTTAGATAATATTCGTTGAGCATCTTTCTATGGAAGGCATTAAAGATAAGATTGGGAAAGGTTGTGCTTGTACAATTGGTCCTCAATTAGTATATAGTTTGTGGCTTGATATATCAAACTATGAGCTTCTTGTCTATCGTAAAGCAGAACGCTGTCCTTCAAATAATCAATAATAGGATCCATTGAAGACCTCTCCTTTGGGGTAAGGAGCTAACTAGTAGCTTTGCTTAATAGTTTCTAGGCTTTTACTGGGGAGATACTCAATGAAGAGCTTGTCATTTAAATCAAGAAGCATCACATTAGCTAACTTTGACAGTTTATTACTAGCAATGTTTCTAGTCCTTGGTGTTTTCTTAATTGAAAACAATTGGAACTCTTCCTTGAGCATTTATATTATTAGTAAGTACTTGCTCATCACTTCTTCTTTCGCTACATAGCTCCCTTTGACTTAATTCACGACCAATTGTGAATCAGAAAAGACGTCGACTTTCTCAGCACCAACTTCCTCGGCCAACTTAAGTCCAGCAATTAAGGCTTCATACTATCTTCATTATTGCTGGCTGGAAACCCAAATTTCAATGCACAGTTAACTCTTATGTTGTAGGTCTCTTGTAAGATGAGGCCTACACTGCATCCATCTTTAGTGGAAGAGCCATCAACATATAAATTCCATATTGGCTTCTTGGCCATCTTAATGTTGTCTTCTTCTCCGGTGAATTCAAAGGCAAAATCCGCCAATACTTAAGTTTTTAATACCGTCCTAAGTTTGTATTATACACCATAGGCACTTAGCTCTAAGGCATACTTCATCATCCTTCCTAAGGAATTTGGTTGCTGTAAAGCTTGTCATAGAGGTTGATCAATAAGGATGATAGTTTGATGTACCTTGAAATATGGCTTTAATTTCCTTACTAAGAGGACCACTGCTATTACAAACTTTTCAATCTTTGTATATTGGCATTTTAGCCCTTATAAGACGTAGCTCATGTAATAAATCGGCCGATACTCTTTATCTTCTATCCGAACTAAGACAAATGAAAGAGCTTGATTGCTAGTCGACATATACAAATACAAATACAAGTTTTCTTTAAAAATAGGTGTCGAGAGTATTGGGGGTGACGTGGGAAACTCCTTTAGCTTATCAAATGCTTTCTCACACTCGTTAATCTACTGAAAATCCTTCAAGTTCTTCAATACTTTAAAAAACTTCACACATCTATTTAGGCTTATCAATACGAATCTATTTAGAGTGGCTATCCGCTTAGTTAGTGCTTGAACTTCCTTGATTGTGCTAGGAGACTTCATATTTCGAAAAGCATCGATCTTCTTTAGGTTTGCTTTAATGCCATGCTGGGTGACTAGGTGACCATATATCCCAAAAATTTTCTTGAGGTAGTACTAAAAACACACTTCTACGGGTTTAGTTTCATATTGTATCTCCTCAAAGTGTCAAATGTCTCTTCAAGATTAGTGAGATGCCAACTTTCTGTTGTGTTCTTCATAATCATGTTATCGACATAAACTTTGATGTTTTGTTGGATTTGGGGTTTAAACATCTCGATTATAAGCCATTAGTAAGTCATACCGACATTTTTTATCCTAAATAGCATCATCGTATAACAATATGTCCTAAAGTTAGTGATAAATGATGTGTAGACTTCATCTTCCTTTTCCATTTTGATTTTATTATGGTCAAAAAACGCATCCATGAAAGATAGTAAGGTATGTTCGGCATTTGAGTCAACCATTTGGTCTATTCTTAGTAAGGGGAAACAATCTTTGGGATAAGCCTTATTCAAATCTATAAAATCTATGTACATACGCCATTTGTTGTTAGACTTCTTGACTAGTACATAGTTGGCTAGCCAAGTTGAATAATGCTCTTCCTTTATGAACCCTACCTTTAATAGCTTTTGGACTTCTTCTTCAATGGCTACCTACTGTTCAGGGGCAAAATGCCTTTTCCTTTGTTGAATTATCTTTGCATTGGGATTAATTTGAAGCTTGTGCATTATTACCTCTCTAGGGATGCTAAACATATTTGAAGGAGACTAAGCAAATACATTGACATTATCTTATAAGAAGTTGATTAAACTTTGATGGATATCTACCAGTAAAGGTTTCCTTATCTTTGTTGTCTTATTGAGATCATTTTCCAATGGGATTTACTCTATCTCTTCCTTAGCATTTTCTATGCCAACTAACTTTTGTTTTAGACATGTTTTAACTTGAAAAACTTCGTTGTGCTATAGTGTTCTCAGATACAAGGATTTGGCTAATTGTTGGTCCCTTTTACATACTTTAACTCCAATGGGATAGGGAAATTTCACCTTAAGATGTGTAGTTGAAGGGACTATACCAAATAAATGCTGACATAGTCGACCCATGATCATATTATACGGGGACTAACATTTAACAATAAGAAAATCCACCTTGTCTTCTATAACATGCTCATCATCTCCAATCTAAATTAGGAGAGAAATAACTCTAGCAATCCAAATAGGTTAATTATTGAAGTATATAAATCATAATCATAAGATCTTAGTTGTGCTTTGTTCTCTGGCTTCTTCTGATCTAAGGCATCTTGAAAAATAACATCTACTAAACTCCCAATGTCAATTAGAATCTTTTTTACCTCAAGTTGGCAATCATTACACTAATTACAAGTGCGTTATTGTAGGGCCATTAAACACTTTCAAAATCCTCTTCCGTAAAAGAAATTGGATTGTTGACTTTGACCTTCTTACCTTGCACATTACAAACATAATGTATGATGTTATTCGAGCTTAAAGAGCTTAACTGGCCTAAGGTGGAAGGTCTATTGGCAATAGTATTTATTATACCATTCGGTGATCTGTTGCTATTTCCATCTCCCCATCTATTTTAGCTTGAGAGGGCCGCGTATTGTTTTCAGGCTCATCACATCATCTTTGAGTCAACCACTCAATATTCTTAGCATCATGGGTAAGGATCTTACTTAGATATCCTTATTAGATTGCATCCTTAATTGCATGTTTGAGCTAAATGCATTCATCTATATTGTAGCTTTTGTCATGCTAAAAATTGTAAAATTTATTAGAATTTCTTCATAACAGATTTCCTCTCACTCTTTCTGGCCATTGTAATAACCCCCTCTGATTGCATACTTCCATCAAAATGTTCACAATTGGACAATTAAGTGTTGTGTGAATAGAATAGGTTGGGATACATCGCCTCTTTTCCTTACCATCATTTCCTTCAGAATACTAACCATCAAGGATTCCAAGTCAAGCTTTCACATTATTCTTCTTGTCGCCCTTTTGGTCTCCTCTACTCTACTTGGCCTCATGTCAAGCTTTAATGTTATCTTCCTAGAGAATATAAGATGTGGCCTTAGCCTTAAACTCGGTAAAAGTTTTCGGCTTATTTTTTGCCAAAGACTTGAAAAACACTCCATAAGGTTTAACTCTAATTACTACGTTGAGAGCAACACTCATGTCTAATTTCGGAATCTAGACCATCTTGGCCATGAACTAGGCCAAATAGTCCCTAATAAATTCATTTGATCTTTGTTTTATGGTGCTAACGATAGAATAATCCTTAATTGAGACCTTACTTGTAAGGAAGTGTTACAGAAACACTTCTGTTAGATCATTAAAGCATGTGATTATATTGGGCATCAAATGTTTAAACCACGTACTTGCTACGTTCCTTAAGGTTGAGGGGAATGCTTAACAAGCTACGATATCACTCAAGTTGTAAAGCTTACCTAAAGTGTTGTAGTACTCAAGTTGATCTTTAAGATCTCTCGTTTTATCGTAAGTCTCAAACTATAGCAACTTGATGTGCTGTGGTATTACCTCTTCCAGAATTTCAGGAAGGAAAGGACTCTTTTTTTATTTGGAATTGTTTACTTATTGAAGTAGGGATGTTGACATACGATAGTCTTGTATGGTTCACTTGCTATAATTGTTTTCCTTTGTCACCTTTCTTAAGAGTGAAGGCCAAAGGTCTAAGTGTAACTTCGACTTACTTCTTGGGCAATTTAGGAGAATAAGTTGAATCATTATTCTTGGTGCTATAATCACCGTACCTTTGGTTTTAGTCTGGTTATGCATCCTTACGGAGAAGATTAAGGATTTCTTCATGTTTCTTGTTCAGCTCATGATTTTCTTTTAGCCAAATTGGTGCAAAGCTGCTCTAATTTAACCAAACGTTATTTATTGATATGCCTACTCCCCCCTAATTGGTGCTAGGGTGAAGAGCCAACACCTATACTCTTTGTCATTCTTATCTTTGCCATATGTATAGGTTATGAAAAAATAGATAGCACCAAATGTTGACGAGTGATTTTAGGGTAAAGCTTTGATCCTAAAAAAGCAAAAGTAAAGGCTAAGTAGTATCGGGGCTAGTCCTGTTAAGTTACTCCAATGCTTAGGTCAGTGGTTATTTTAGGGAAAAATGAGCAAGTATGTATAGAGTTATAGGGCGTTAAAGAGTTCTTATAGTACTTTCCTTCCCTTATTTATAGGCGAATATCATGTGTCTATAATTGCACCTAGTCATTGGTCGTAGACCATATGGCACTCCAATAATTAAGCACAGGCCTAAATATAGGAGTAGTGGTTTGTTGTGTAATAGGATCTTACCAGATTATAACTATTCATGCCACTTTCCTAAATTCAAACCAAATATATGAATAGCTCGAGCTTCATGGACCATCAAATAAGCTAAGCCCTTATTGGCCTTAGTAAGAAATAACATCATTCGTCTACTCAATAGCTAAATTCCGAGTAAGGTGTTAGGGTAAAATCTTACTATCAACAATATCCTATTCTAGTTTTGTCTAACCTTGCCTTTGTAAGCCAAGGATCTTGTTTAAGTTTTTCTCTCCATGTACTAATTTTGCTATTGTTTTTCTTGAATGATCTAAGCTATATTTTAGAATTCCATTTTCAATTTCTAGTCGACCTAGCTTATCAACTACACATTCATCATCTTTATGTTCATGTTTAAGCCCTTTTACTTTCTCTTCAAGATCATTATTAGCTTTTTTTTAACTTACTATTTTCATTCATCAATTCATTATTTCTAGTACTTGGCTCTTCATGATCTTTGGTCAATTTCTCAACCTCAATTCTTAGATACTCATTATTCTCTTCTAACCCTTCTTTTGCATCATCTACTTTATTATATTCATTCTTGATAACATCAAATTCATCACCTACTTCACTCATAATTTGTTTCAAGACTTTATTCTTCTTTTGCACTTATATGCACTCTTTCAACAATTCATCGAACATATTTCCAACTTCATTAAAGGAAGAGTTATGTAAGGTGGATTATACCTTGTCATCAATAGCTATGAACCATGTTTCATTATTGGAGTTGCTTAAATCTCCATTGCTCTAAGTGGCAATCATAACTTTCTTCCTTAACTCCTTATCGACCTTCTTGAGTAAGAGACAATATTGTTGAATGTGTCCCAACTTTTGACAATTATAGTACTTGATGACTTCTTTCTTTTCCTTCTAAAACTTAGAAGATGTTCCATATCCGTCCTTATCTTTCTTAATCTTTTTGTTGAAAACTTTCTAAACTTTTTCATCAACATAGCTAATTCATTATCATCTTCACTCTCATTTTCACTTGTGCTTTCCTCCATGACCTTTAGAGCAATTGTCTTCCTTCTAGAGTTCTCTCCTTGTCTCTTCACCATCTCATATTTCTTAAGTGTTCTAAGGAGTTGTTCTTTTGACATTGCATTAAGATTACAGACTTCCTCGATTATGGTTCTCGTTACTTCCCAATCTTTTAGCAATGACTTAAGAATTTTAGAATTTATTTCAAGATTAGTGAATGTCTTTCCAAGAACATTCAAGGGATTGATGATATTGATAAATCTATTGTGCATCTCATCAATAGTTTCATTTGGATCTCTTCTAAAGTTTTCAAATTATCTACACAACAAGCTTCTCTTTATATCCCTTACTCTACTAGTTCCTTCATATGTACTTTATAGTTCATCCCATATTTCCTTAGCAATTTAACATGTATATACCTTATTGAAATCATTTTCATTTATAGCACAATGCAAGATGTTTATAGCAACTTCATTTAGATCAAGTAATTTCCAATCTTCATCCAAATAATTCTTTCTTCTTTCCTTTCTATCTTAAATGGTCCTTGATTAACCACATGTCACAACAATCTATTTTGTACTTTCAAAAATATAGTCATCCTATATTTCCAATATAGATAGTTGTTACTAGTTAGAAAAGGAAGCCTATTAATTGCTTATCCTTCTAGAAAACCTAATGCATCAGATGCCATGATTTTTACTCTAATATGCGATTAAGTAAATGATTATAGACTAGCTCTAATACCAATTGAAAAAAATTATGTAAAACTCGTTTAGGGGGGGTAGCTCGGTTGGGTAGGGGAAGGGGGGATGGGTGGGAGGGGAGGAGAGAGAGGTAGAGGTGAATTGAGTTTTAAGGACAAATTACAATTCTTTTAAAATTGGAATAATAAATGTGATTAAAGTAATAATGAGATAATAAAAAGTACAAGAAATAAAGAGATAAGGATAGAGAAGAGTAAGCTTGGATATAATGTGGAGTTTGGACCACCCCCTACTCTCTATAGACCCACAATCACCTTTAATCAAGGACTTTACACCAATTTATTAATGTCACACAAACAATGCTCAAGGAGCTACATAAGTTTTCACAATCACAATTACACAATGATCTCATAAGTGTAGTGTTTTTATCTCTAAAGATTGCAAACACAAGAACTCTTAAGTACTACACACTAAATCTCACTTATTTGATTGCAAATAAAGAGTATAGGAGATAAATAGTAAGTAATAGGGCTAAAGAATGTAAGGGAATGTCTTTTGAATGTAGTAGAATATTAGTTCTATTTTGTCCTTGGTTGGGTTGTTGAGCATTTATACCATCACATTCAATTCTTCCCGTTATTGTGCATTAAATGCTTTAAAGGCTACTTAAAACAAACTTACCATCATGATGGTATCACTTTCTAATCGTCAAGTTAGTAAGCCAAACAACTACCAGCATGAACACCGATATGTAGACCAATATGTCAATTTAGTGATCAACAAGCATTCTATCTTCTTATCTAAGCTACTTCACTATTAAGATAGTAATACTTATGAGCAGTCATGTCGGTAGACCAATTTCACATGTTTTCAACTTTTAAACAAAACAAAGAACATCCACACTCCACAATCCAACTTTAAGAATGCTTGTACATCTTTTAAAGCTAAATATCTTGTAGATTTAATTATTATTTATAGTCATAATGCAAGATTATTGTTCTTTTTCAATTAACTCAATATAATCGAGTAATAGCATGTTTAATTATACACTTTTTGTTTCATTGTCATCAAAATCACATAGTGAACCCTAGGTTCAACAATCTCTCCCTTTTTTATGAGGACAAAACTCTCATACATTAAATAATTGATAGACCAATTATTGCTCCTACTATTCTTGCTTAGAGCCAAGATTAAGAGGGGGAAAGGGTTTCTTTCTAACCCAATTATTACCAACATTTTTCTAAACTCCTCAACAAATATCAACTAGTTCAAGGTGTTTGACTCAAGCAACCTATAGGGGTGTAAGAAACAGGATGCCCTTGTGGATCAACAATTAGGTAACTAACCAGCTAAACCTAAGGAAGGCTTGAGAGGGGTATTAGTTATATGTTTGAAGCATTGAACCATAATACTAAAAAACTTAATTTGCTTGTCCATAAGAAGATAATAGAGGATCTACAAATCTTGGTATGTGACATTAGATTGTTGGCCTTGATGAGGACAAAATTTTGGATCACAATATGGTGGAGAATCTTAGTCTTAAGATCAAGTCTTATTGTAACCAAATTTTTAGGTTTCCACTAATTCTTACCAATACCCCGATACCGAAATACCTTTTCATAGAACTTAGCATCATAAAAATTCACATTAACATCAATTCCCCTAATAGTAGCATCAATAAGATCACTAAGATCCTCAGGATTGATAGTTACGAATGTCCCATAAATATATGTATATAATACGATGCAGTATAACACATTACTAGGATTCATTTTCATCTTAGGCCAATCTTAATCATCTAAGGAATCAAACATATTGCAATATAAGTACTTAGGGGCGTCATCATGTACCTCATTTGGAAGCCGAAGAATGTCTAAGACATAATTGGTGTTAACCCCTAGAGTGGCCAAAATGTGAAATTCATCAAGCACCTCTTGTAGATAGAAAAGGCTAGTGTCCACTTCTAAGTCGGTGAATTTCTTAAGTCATTGAGTGTGTTGGCATATAGGAAAGAGACAGTAGTTGTTCATTGGGGGGTATAAGACTATGGGTAGTTCTTAGTAGCATGGTATTTTGAAATGTGTAAGGATGGTGGAGAGAGGGAAGATGAGAGGATGGTTATTGAAAGTGTATGTAAGTAAAGCTAGGATGATGGTAGAGTAGTAGGTGATAACATTAGGATGGTAATGGTGATGTGATGGTAAATGGGGGTTTGGTAGAGAGAGAAAGTCAAATGAAGGAGAATATGAGAGTGAGATGTAGAGAAGTGAGGTGATTGATGAGAGATTGAGTGAGTTTGGAGATGATTGATGAGAGAAAATTTTGATTTTGAGAGATTAAAGATAGTGAATCAAAGAGAGAGAAAGATTTTAGGGTTTGGGAGAGAAAGAGAAAGAGGATTTTAGGAAAGGGGATGAAGAGAGAGAAGGATCAGGTACTTTTGCAATCATGCCAGGAATTTGGTATATCAGCATGTTGGCAAGGTTAGGTGCCATCATAACGGTACCTTAAATAGAAGTAGATTGAAAAGTTTGTGTAGAAGAGTATACCGTCATAATGGTAAAGAGGATTATCAACATGACAGTTTGGAGAATAGAACTGAATTCAAAAGCTTATTTTGAAGAGTACACCCTTCATTCCAATGAAGAAGAATACTGTCATGCTAGTATTTTGCAATTTTGTAGAAACTTGATCATGTCCACTCCATTTGTCCAAATTACCAACACAAGTTTATTTTGATTGATTTAATGTGTGTTCTAACACTTCAAGCAAGCTTATTTGAGTTTGTTAAGGCCAGAAAAACTTAAATTTAAACTAGATACCTAAGATTTTGCCAAATCAAATCCTTAAAGCTATGTAGTTCATGATGAAGTGAAAGTGTGCATGTAAAAGCAAATTATGTGCATAAGCATTGAATTTTCGCACATCAACACTTCAAACAAACTTCAAATACATGTTTAAGTATAGTAAGAACAAATTATAGCTTTAAGGCTCTACAAATTGTAAAGTCACTACTTAAGTTCCAAGAATTTAAGTATGGAATATAAGTATAATTAGAAATCAAGCAAGTGCACCAAATGAAAAATAACTCAATTATCTATACCAAACCACTTTTAATAGTTCATATAAACATGATAGAGGTACTATCAAGTCAAGTAGTATTTGAATGACATAAAGATCAAATAACCTATCTTATACTATAGAGAGCCTAAGAGAGTCTTGATAGGTCAAACTTGCACAAGATCAACATTTGACAAAAATAACCACTTAACTATGGTTTAATGATGAAATTAAATATGTGAGAACTAGATTTGGGCATGAAAATCGATACATGATGAAATTATGCATATATGAACTCAAATCTTCTTAAATGACTTCAAGTGTACCCAAGACATGTTAAATGTCATGTGATGAATATGAAAACTATATGATCATATTTCTTAGGCCCCATAGTAGGTTGTTTGTCGATCAAACCACTTAGTATGCCATTTTTTCCTAAAATCATTATCTTGGTTCTTATGTGCCTAGCATTCATCTTGCATGATCATTCCTGACTCTCTCCTTAAGATGAAAAATCTATCTTCACTCTAGGGTTTTGTGAAGATATCAGTTATTTGGTTTCTAATATTGACAAATTCTAAGCATATATCATTGTTTTACACATGATCACGAATAAAGTGATGCCTGATTTCTATATGCCTGCTCCTTAAGAGTAGAATTGGATTCTTAGATTTATAGCACTTATATTGTCACATCTTATCAGTACATTAGTAAATTTTAGACCATAATCATGTAATGTTTGTTTCATCCATAGAGCTTGAGCACAACAATTACTAGCAACTACATATTCAGCCTTGACAGTTGAAAGTCCTATCGAGTTTTTTTTTTTTTTGAATGTCATGATACTAGAGAGTTACTAAGAAAGTGACATATATCGCTTATGCTTTTCCGATCAATTTTACAATTGGCAAAGTCGGCATCAAAGTATCCAACAATATTAAACAAGGTAAACTTGGCATAACATAAGCCGATTTCAATAGTGCCCCTAAGATACTTAAAGATACGTTTGATCGTATTCAAGTAAGATTCTTTAAGGCAAGATTGAAATCATGCATATAAACACACGGTAAACATAATGTTGGGCATAGATACAGTTAAGTATAGAAGACTTCTATCATACCCCTATACATCATTTCACAAATTTTCTTTCCACTTTTATCTTTATTAAGTTTTAGTATGGTACTCATTAGAGTAAGCATAGTCTTGCAATTCTCCATTTTAAACTTTTTCAAGATCTCCCTAAAGTATTTAGCTTTGTTGATAAAGGTTCTATTTTTTATTTATTTGATTTGAAGTCCTAAGAAATAGTTGAGTTCACTCATCATACTCATTTTAAACTCATTTTTCATACATTAGATAAACTCATTAATTAGATCCATGTGAGTAGCACCGAACACAATGTCATCTAAATTTTTTTGAACAATTAGCCTATGAGCATTGTGTTGCTTGATAAATAATGTCGTATCAAGTTTTCCTTTAATAACGCTATTCTTTATCAAGAAGCTACTCAATCTTTCATACCAAACTCTAAGAGCTTATTTAAGTCCATATAAAGCCTTATTAAGCTTATAAACATGATTTAGGAATTCATTGTCCTCAAACCCCAGTAGTTGTTCTACATATACTTCCTATTTGACATAACCATTTAGGAAAGCACTTTAAACATCCATTTGATATAGTTTAAAGTCTTTATATGCGACGAATGCTAAAAGCATCCTAATGGCCTCTAATCTAGCAACTAGAACAAAAGTCTCATCAAAATCAATTCCCTCTTCTTAGTTGTATCCTTTGGTAACTAAGCATATCTTGTTTCTTGTTACTATTCTAGCTCATCTAAATTCTTTCTAAACATCCATTTAGTTCCAATTACTGGTCCATCATTAAGTTTAGGCACTAAGTCCTATATCTCATTTCTAGTAACAAAGGTCTCACAGCAACAGCAAAACTTCAAATGCTCTCAAAACACTTAAACTAATCCCTCTCATATTTACAGCACACTTGACAATAGTACTCTATGCTACATAGTAACAACTACAACTGAATAGCAACTTACCCAAACGAACCTTTACTCTGATACTAAGATGATATACCATGCCAAAAGTAAATAAGCGCAATAGTATCAGGGTGAGTCTAAGCTTGTAGAAAGCTTGAAGTGAAAAGCAATGAAACACGAAATTAGGAACAAGAAAACAAGATGAATAAGCAAAACTACAAATGATTCCAAGGATGTGATGCATTAAGGAAACTCTGCGGACTTACAAAACTAACTCAATATTATACACAAGCAACTCTATAAGGTCATTCGCCACTTAGCCTTACTTAAGGATGGGGATAAGAGTAATAAAAGAGGAGTAACCACACTAGCTTACGAAAGAGAGAGGTATATATTCACTATCAGGTGGTTATTGTGGCCACATATTACAAAAGGTATTTATACCCTAAAAGTTGGGGCATCCTACCTAAAAATGGAAAAGACAAAAAGGGTATTGTCTAAAAGAACTTATGTACAAGGAATAATAAAAGGGTACAAATGAAAATTCAAAGAAATTGGTGATTAGTGTAGCAAATCCTTTCACATGAGGGTTGGACACATGGCATTCAATCATTAGGGGCACTTCTTGTAGAAACAAATAAGTGATATTATTAAGATGGGGATTGTTGATTAGAGGTGCCAGGTAGACCTAGGGGTCCTTTTAAGACATGTAGGTTCGGTCATGCTCTAAGGTTCTCAATACTAGTACTATTGAGCAATTGGTTAGTATAGTCATGATTGAGCAAACGTATGAAGGGACGAGCTATCAATGGAGCAAATTTCAAGTTGGTACTTGATTACTAGCAGACAAGAAGTTACTTAGCTTGGTATGTAGAGTTGGTTGCAATCAAGATCAACTTAACTTCTGCATGAGTTGGCTAGAACAATAGAATCCACTTTGTCAATCCTTTAAGACTTTAAGCTTGGGCTTGAGTTAAAGGTCTAATTGTTTGATTCCTATCACATATGGTGATGCGTCTCTACGGGGTTGGACATACGAAGAAACACCACCATGAATGAACTGAAAGGGAAACAGAAAAGAAACTAGTGAAGTTTGAACAACTACCAAATGGATATGACTCACCACCTAATCCTACTTGGTCTACAATCCGCTAGATATGACACACCAATCTGAATTGAAGGGTTACTCACCATTACTTCTTGCTAAAGGGAATAGATAAAAGTTAAACAATAATGAGAACACCAAAGTTACTCAAAGTGAGTAATTCTGTATTAAAAGCTGGATGTCTACATATAAAGAAAGTGGGGGTTTATATACATGCCCACTAAGGTTATTTTACATGTATAAAAAGATAAAAGGGTATTTTACAATTTCGTTACATGAATTTTATTGAAAAGGGGTAAAAAAGACAAAAAATATCTAGTATAAGAAAAAAAGAATCATATTGGAACGTTGTGTCAAAAGATATGTATCGCTTGATGGCTGGACATCAAGAGTATGATACAACATAGGTAAAAATAGGAAATACTGGTAATTAGGGGCCGACTTGATCTGGATCACGTCGGAAGCAAATCAATTTAGTTAGTAAGTTAGATGAATTAGAGTTATGTACTAGTGGTCGATTAGAGAGCTCGACTCAGCTAGCCTTCCTTAGGTTACCTTCTAGGTCAGGACTTTGCAACTAGGTAGGAGCATGTTGGACACACGTGAGGATCTGACAGACAGGTCAACAGAAGGTTAGATCAAGATAGGAGTCTCCGTCTTAGCAATGGCTTAGAGCTAGTATTTTCTGTACGAGCCCTTGAAGTCCTCTAACTCGGCTTTTTGTAATCAGTCCAGGGGGTTGATTCCTATCATATGGTGTCCAATATCAACCAACCTCAAGTTTTGGTAAACTTTATAGATGATTTTACTAGAGAAGAGGACAAAGTTGATGAAGGTAAGAAACTTACTAGGACCTTATTTTGTTAATGGCTCCTATACATGAGAGGGCAATGGAGTGGGGCTAGTATTGTAAGGACCACATAAACTTAGAGTACATTATGCTTTAATGTTCATGTTTCCAACTAATAATAATGAGGTAGAATATGAAGCCTTAATTACTAATATGAGATTGGCAAAGGAGATTAGGGATAAGAAATTGAATATATTTTCAAATTTAGAGTTGGTAATTCAATAAGTAAAGGAAGAATTTGTTATAAAGGATGAAACCATGAGTAAGTACCTAAATGTTGTACAAATGCTTGGTGAAGAATTGTTTCTTAGGAAATCTCAAAGATACCTTGCATACAAATTACAACTATTGATAAACTCTTGAAGTTTGCTTCAACAACAATCCCCAATTTAAATGATAGACTTTTCATTGAATATTTATTGAATAAGAGTGTTGATGGTGTTACTGTTAATTTTTTCGAAAGTTTAACCTTCTACATTTGAACTGTCTTGGATAAACCCCAGGCTAGACTATTTAAAGGATAAAATACTGCTTAAGGACATGAAATAAGCTCAAAAACTCAAGTTTTGAATTATAATCTAATTAATAATTAGCTCTATAAACGTCAATACAGTTAGCCTTACCTTCATTGCCTTACTCTTAAGGAGGTGATCTCTCTAAGCTTTATGCAAGTGTTTAACATTTGGCTCTCAGGCTTGGCTACTATTGGTTGACCATAAAGGAGGATGCAATAGAGCTAGTTTAACATTGCATCTAATGTCAGAAGAATGCACCAATAGATTATGCTCTGAGCAACAACCTTCTACCATTAACTAATCCATGATTGTTTGCTCAGTTGGGATTAGAAATCCTTGGGCCTTTTTGCAAGGTTAGTAAATAGTACCAATACATTATAGTTGTTAGTGATCACTTTACAAAGTGTGTGAAAGTAAAAGCTATTCCCCTTTTATGCCGATAGGCTATAACCCTGGCTCTAGCTAAATCATGCACTTCATTAATAGTTTTATGGCACACGGTACTATCATAAGAAGGTGAAACACAAGGTCTTCCGACCTAATGATTAGTATACCGTAAGATGGAAGAGATAGGGCAACAAGGTTAAGGAAAACTTCCTTTAAATTTGGAGGACCCACTCAACATCCAAGAATTTGTGGGTAATGGTGCTTATAGGCTAGAAAGGTTAGATGGACAAATTATTTCAAGAGCTTAGAATGCTGATAATTTATGGTTATATTTATGTCAATGTTTCAAATTGTTCAATTTGAAGTTTGTTTTCATTTATATCCTAAGAGAGAATCATTAATGTAATATGAAATTTCAATTACAATGTAATTTAAAATTTTCAATTTAATGAAGTTAAGCTTCTTCTTTTTTTATATTCTTAATTACTATGTCAAATAACTTGATTTAATCAATGACACAAATCTGACCTATTTTATAGTTAATGGATTATGAACGAAGTCTTAACTTGATAATGGTTAATGAACTAATTAAATTTCAGCCAAAATTGGCGAATAGAGTAAAGTTTTAACCATTCTTGTAAATGAACTTAAAGATAAAAGTTCTGACCAAAAAATGGTTAACAAACTTGCATAATGTCCACACCTTAAAGGTTAACGAACCTAAATTTGCTTAATATCCTAATGCAATTCTAAGAACTCAAATATCTAATTTACGGTCATCTAGAATAGTTAAGCCTTTTTAGGGAGAACAGGTCATGACTATGCCAACCTATTCTACCTCGTAGGTAAATATCTAAAACATCAAAGGAGTATAAGTTATAGCCAATCACAACATTAGGATTAAAAGCAAAAAAATGAAGAAATGAGTTTACCAATATTTATAGCACCTAAAATATTGACATTATGATATAAAATAGAAATTTCATGATAGTCTTTTAATGAAAATAATAACAGATAATCCTACGTAATTGGATGATTAAAAACATTCTCTTCATTTTTTTTTTAGGTTAGTCAAAGGAGCATCTTTAGGAGCAAGGATTTCTTGATTTTCATCTTAATTCACATCTTCCTCCTTAGACTCATCATCGCCATCATCATCATCTTCATCTTCATTGTCAATGTCCATAAAGTCCAAGTAGGATAGGTCATAATCAGGATGCACTTTAAGAAATTCCTCCTTAACTGCCTTCATTTCTTGCAACATCTTATGAAGAAGCGTTCCGTATTATTTACTTTTCAGGAGTTTTTGGCAAACTTCTTCTTTTGTTAGATTGAAGTGGATAGCTTACTTTAGTTTGGAGATATGAGCCTTTTGGTAGTCAAAGCTTTCTTTTAGTTGTTTGATTTGCCCTTTCATCTACTACTCCCTCTCGCTTAAAGAACTATAGGATTTTGTAGGAGATTGGTTTTTCTTTCTTCCCTTTAGATTCTTGAAGCTAAACTTGAGATACTTAACTTTGCTGTCTAGTTCCTCACTTTGACACTTCATGTTAAAAGCTTGTTAGCGACCTTTTGTGAGCATTAGTAGGTTATGCATTTCTCTTTAGCTTTCTCTTAACTAAGATTTAGAACAATCATCCTTCCTTTGGATTGTCTCAAAGCTTCTTCATATTTCTGCAACAAAGCACAATGATCAAAACTCAAAGATAAACTAACAAGAAGTAGCAAATACCTTTCTAATCTCTTCCTTCAAGAAATCCAAAGAATCCAAAATAAGAGAATTCAATTGTAAGAAGAAAAGAATTAGTTTAGAAGATGAGTTGTGTATCTACGTAAACAATGGATTATTTATAGAGTAAATGCTTGCTATAATTAGTTCTTTGACATTGGAGGATCGCTTGATGTCCCTCCTTAGAATTGGTTAATCATGGGGCAAGATAATCCCCTTCAATAAACTTATGGCTCTCCTCCTAGTGCTCAAAGCAATTACTAATATAAAATTTAGTTTTCCATGAAGGAAAGAACTCATAAACCTCTTTCTCCTTAATATAAGCACATTTAGCTAAAGGAATTTGTAAGCTAGCAGGACTTAGTAGATTAAAGCTCACTATATGGTCGTTTATGTTAGGGGCAAAGTTAGAAGAACCATACTAACCCACCTTCTACTTCTTTCCTCCTCTTTTGACCTCTTAGAGAAGTAGAAGGTTAGTTAAGGAATTCAGTCTAAGCTTCTTACTTGATAACATAGGTAGCTCATGCAATAGCTTGTGCAACTGGTTATAGAATCTACTTAGGCTTCTCTTTAGTGGGTATTGGTTTTGTCTTTCTTGGAGGGCCCTTCTTTCCCTCCATGGCTCATGACTGTATAAATGTACATATTTTATAGTTAATTTTACAATGTTTTTATAAGATTTGTTGGGTGTTTATATTGAATTTAATGCTTAATTCATTAATTTCAAGCTTCATTTGATTGATTTGAAGAGTTTGATGATTTTGGATAAGTTTTTGAAGATTTAGAGATGATTTTGATGAGTTTTGAAGCTTTGGAAAGGATCATACCCATGAATAATGATCATAAGTCAAAATTGCAAGTAAAAGAGCAAGTAACAAAGGAGAAATTGGTGTCAAGAGAGAACCATAGCCAAGACTACAGCTATAGTCTTTGGCATATTTCTCCTACTTCAATTATTTTGCGATTTTTGAAGCATTGAAAGACCACGACTGTAATCCTTGGGCGTAAACATACTATTCCTTGCAAATCTTCTTATTTTTGGAAAGATTTAAAGCTTAAAAGTTACCTTACATATGGACTTCTATAAAAAGTCTTGTAAACGCAATATAGAGGAGAATATAGAATAGATTGTAACTCATTGTTATTTCTTTCATTCAACTAGAATTAGGTTTTAAGAACATCTTTTAGAGTAATTTTACTTTCTCTTTAAAATTAAAACATCATAAGTGATAGGAGCAATACTTGATCTTAAGTTAAGGTCTGGAATTCCTGCAAAGGTTATATTCATTCCCTTCTCTATATTCTTGATTTGGATATTGTGTACCTATTATTTATTGTGTGCTTAATTAATATTGTTTATTGGATAGTTGGGATTATCAATTAATGAATTGTGTTTATTGTTTTAAGTCTTTGATTCCTAAATCATGACAACAAGTATTTTGATTCTATTAGAATACATGTTAATTAAGATTGAGTTATGAGACCTTTTCTTATTATTACTGTAAACTAAATAATCTGGATTAAAGAAAACATAATGATATGCTCTTTAATTCAATTAAGGTTTAAGAATGAGACAATATTAATTAGTTTATTTCTTATCTAGCAATAGAAAGGATAAATTGGTTAATCCTTGGTATTTGCTTTATGAGATGGAATTCCTAATGCTTAATTGCTGTAAAACTAAGCCTATTAAAGGCATTTGAGTTAACATTGACTAAGTTTCTAACTATCTAGTTACAATCGAATCCCTTGAAGATGTTGAATATTAATTTTTTTTTTAATTTAGTTCTTTTTAGAATTTAATTATTTAACAAATCCTTGATTTTATTTTCTAGATTTCAATAGGACTAATACTAGTAAAAATTAGTCACCATTACCTATAGGTTTGACTTAGTTCACATAAGTTTTATTACTGTATATGAGAACTAGTGCACTTACTAGTAAAAATACGCTTTGTTATTAAAAATATGCTTTGTTATTTATTATTAAAAAAACAGAGTTAGGTTAAGCATATCAAGTTTTTGTTACCGTTGTAGGGGAATGCTTCACACTAATTTTGGTATTTAGACTTACTTTGTTTTCTTTCTTTACTTTTGTTTCTTTTTTTGTTTTCTTTTAATTTATTTTTATTGTTAGATTTTTGCTTCTCTTTATTTTATTTTACAAGTACTTCTTTCTAAGATTGTTTAAGTACAAGAATAGATGATCAATGTGTATGGTCTTTTGCTTTATGTTGCACTATAGAGCTTCTAGTGTAGATTCTTTCTTTCAAGTAGTATGAAGGTGAATCGCTATATGAGGCATGGCTGAGATTCCATGATTTAATAAATAGATGCCCAAAATCATGAAACCCTTACCTAGAATCATTTTTTAGTATTTTATGATGGGATTTAGTATAATGATAAATCTAGAATTGAAGTTGCCAATAGAAGGCCATTGACAATAATATCAATGATGTAAGTGATTAGAATAATTGATAAATTAGCATATTACGAGCATAATGAATAGCCTTCCTTTGTAAATCTTGTTATCTCAACTTAAGAGAAGAGTACTAAGAAATTTTGAGGAACTTAGAGAAGAACTAAGAAGAAAGATTTGCAAGATAGAGTTTAATTATTCAAAAATTAGAGACTTAATTAGCGTAAGCCTTAAAGCTTTTCACCACCACATTAATGGCTATAAAAGAAAGCCAAAAAGATCCCTATAGAAAGAAGAAAGAATTAAATCCTTTTGAGTCCACTATGGAAGAGGAAAAACCAACATTTCCAATTATAGTGTTTGAAAATTCATAAGTTGAATGCAATTTTCAAGTAGCAAAATAGGTGAAGTAAAAAGAAGAAAAACTGGCCTAGGAAGTTACAGTTGAGAAGCTTAACAATTTGACTATAGAGGGGTTTGAGATATTAGAGAGGAAATTTCAAAATGTTGTGAAGATTTTCACCCTAACCAAACTAGCTAATGCAACAAATCTAAGGTCAAACAAGAAGGTTAAAACTAATAAATCATCAGCTTCTATATCAAATTCAAAGGAGGAAGACATATGACTAAGCCAACTCCAATGAGCACCACTTGAAAACTTGATAAAGACGAAAGTGGAAAGAACATTTGTGAAAAAATGTGTACAAGCATGATAGGAAGTCTTCTATATTTAACTACATCTAGGCCCAATATCATGTTTACTATATCTTTATTTACACGAGAAAAAGAGAAGTTTTGCACCAGAGAGACAAGTGGCAATAGAAGAAGAGATCCAGAAATTATTAAGGGCATGATTCATTTAGGAAGAGCCTTATCCAACTTGGCTAGCAAATTGTGTGTTAGTTAAGAAGTCTAATGGTAAGTGGCAAATGTGCATAGACTTCACAGATCTCAATAAGGCATGTCCTAAGGATTGTTTCCCACTACCAAAAATCAATCAGATGGTAGATGCAACCGCAGGGCATGCGTTGCTTTCTTTTATGGATGCTTTCTTTGGTTACAATCAAATCAAGATGGATAAGGTGGATGAAGTTCACACATCTTTCGTTACCAATTTTGGAACGTACTGTTATATTGTGATGTCGTTTGGACTAAAGGACGTTGATGCCACATACCAGAGACTAATAACGAAGATGTTCAAATCTCAGATCTACAGGAATATTGAAGTATATGTAGATAACATGATTGTGAAGAGCATGAAGGAAGACTAGCATCTTGCTAATCTAAAGGAAAAATTTTCCACATTAAGGAGTTATAACATGAAACTCAACCCACAGAAGTGCATCTTTGGCGTAACATCAGGGAAATTCCTTGGATATATGGTCACACGACGTAGCATCGAGGCCAATCCAAGAAAGATTGAAGCCATTAGGAATATGAAACCACCTTGTACAGTCAAGGAGGTATAAGAACTCACCGGGCAAATTGTCGTCCTCAATAGATTCGTGTCAAGAAATGAAGATAGATGAGCTGAATTCTTTAAAATTTTAAAGAATCCAAAGGAATTTAGCTAGACCGAAAATTAGGAAAGAGCTTTCAACGAGCTTAAGGAATTTCTTGTGTCACCCCCAATACTCTCAACACCCATTCTAAAGGAAAATTTATACTTATATCTGTCAATTAGTTATCGAGCACTTTCCTCTATACTTGTTGGAATTGAAGGTGAGGAGCACCGACCCATTTATTACGTAAGTCATGTTCTGTAGGGGCTAGAGCTTCGGTATACAAAGATTGAAAAATTTGTATTAACAATGGTTCTCTTAGTAAGAAAGCTGAAGTTGTATTTTGAAGCTTATTAATTATTATCCTCACTAATTGACCATTATGGCAAACATTGCAGCGACCTGACTCCTCGAGGAGGAGGATGTAATATGCCTTAGAGCTTAATACCTATGGTGTACAATATAAACCTAGAACAGTACTAAAAGCCCAAGTATTGGTGGATTTTGTCGTTGAGTTCACGGGAGAGGAATACTGTATGGAGATCGCTAAGAAACCTATTTGGTTTCTTTATGTCAATGGTTCTTCGACACAAGAAGGAAGTGGTGCAGGCCTAGTCCTTCAAGGCCCACATAATGTCAAAGTCCATTACACTCTAAAATTTGAATTCCCAGCCAATAACAATGAAGTAGAGTATGAAGCTCTAATCGCCGGATTGAAACTGGCAAAAGAAATTAGTGTTAAAAAAATGGAAATGTTCTTTGATTCCTAGTTGGTAGTAAATCGGGTCACCGGAAGTTACACAACAAGAAAAGAAGAGATCAGCAAGTAACTCTTAGTGGTACAAACGCTCATAAGAGAATTCCTATCATTCTCTATTAACAAAATTCCCAAAAGCAAGAATATCGCTATCAACAAGCTATCGAAGTTGGCCAATATGGCATTTTCTAAGTCGAACAAGAAACTTTTCGTGGAGTTTCTCCTGTAGAAAAGTTTATCTAATCTCTCGTAGAGATGTGAGTTGCGTCTTTGCCCAAGAGAAGAATCATGGATGGATTCCCTAGTAAATTATCTAAAAGATGGTACTGTCCTTAACAACAAAAAAAGAGGTACGAAGATTGGCTTACCAGGCTATGAACTATATGCTGATTGATAGTCAGCTATATAAGCGTGGCGTGTCTCAACCTTACCTTCGATGCCTTTCCCGAAAGGATGCCGAGAAGGTGTTATCTGAACTACATGGTAGCATATGCAGTAATCATATAAAGTTGCAAACATTGTACATTCGAGCAATGTGACTCAGCTATTATTGGCTGGCTATGAGAAAAGATGCAAAGGACATTGTTCAACAGTATCCTCAATGTTAGAAGCATAAGTCGCTAAGCAATGCACCTGCAACTGAGCTATATAGCCTAACCAGACCTTAGCCTTTCACCTAGTGGGGGCTACATATTCTCGGACCTTTTTCGAAGTCTACCGCCCAGCACCAATTCGTCATTGTTGCTGTTGACTACTTTACCAAATGGGCTAAAGCCGAGGCTATGGCAAAGATTACCAAGTAGAAAGTGGAAGATTTCATATTCAACTCCATCATATCAAGATTCGGAGTTCCCTACATGAAAGTTATAGATAATCACCCATAGTTTGACAACAATAAGTTTCGGTCATTTTGCGAGAGGCATGGCATTCGGCTCAACCATACATTTGTAGTACACCCCCAGACAAATGGACAAGTTGAGTCCATAAACAAGATCATATTACACAGCCTAAAATGGAAAGTGGATCAAGTTAGGGGGAAGTAAGCCAATAAACAACCAAATGTCCTATAGAGATACAGAAACACTCACAGAACTGCAATAGGAGAGACACCATTTAAGTTAGCCTATGGCACTGAAGCCGTATTGCTCATTGAGATGGACTTGCCTAACCTACAGATGCATAATTTTGATGTTATGCCCAATCAAGTCGGATTAACAGCGAATCTAGACACTATTGAGGAAATTCGAGACAATGTAAGAGCTAAGGTCGTGGCATACTAGCATAAAGCAGCAAGATACTACGATCAGAAAGTGAAGCATAAGGTTTTCTAACCTAGAGATCTAGTTTGCCGTAAGATGGAAGCAATTGGGTTACGAGCAAACTAGGGAAAGCTCGGTGCGAATTGTAAGGATTTTATCAAGACCCAAGAAGTCATTAGCGAGGGGGCCTATCAACTAGAAAGGTTGGATGGATCCATCATCCTTCGAGCTTGGAATGCCAACAATCTGAAATTTTATTTCAATTAAAGCGAGATGATTTTTGCCGTCTCCCATTAGCAGCAGCCAACATGTTTGTAAGATTGGTACTTGTTTATGATAATTATATATTTCAAGTCTCATCATATTTTGGTTACGATTGTCGAACTAAAAAGTTCCAAGCTGCATGGCAAACGAACTGACCTGGGTTCTAGCCTAATGTGGTTAACGACCTATACAAACTAACCTTATGGTCGAGTAATGCGACTAGTACACACCTCAAATGGTTAACGGACAATATAAAACAATAGGCATATGAAATAAAACATATCGAGAAATAATGGCGTGTAAAATAAAACATGCCAAAAAAAAAATGGTGTGTTAAATAAAACATGCCGAGGGAAAATGGCATGTGAAATAAAACATGCTGAGAAATAATGTTGTGTGAAATAAAACATGTCAAGGAAAAATGGCTTGTAAAATAAAACATGTTGAGAAACAATGGTGTGTGAAATAAAACATACCGAAGAAAAATGACATGTGAAATAAAAGATGCCGAGAAACAAATGGTATGTGAAATAAAACATGCCGAAGAAAAATGGCATGTGAAATAAAACATACCAAAAAACAATGGTGTGTGAAAAGAAACATGTCGAAAGAAAATTGGGCATGTGAAATAAAACATACTGAGAAACAAATAACGTGAAAAATAAAACATATTAACAAATGAGATCATGAAGTAACATACACATACCATACAAATCGAGAAAGTGCAGTAAGTAAAATTAAATGTCACAAGAACTCAGCATTACCTCAATTATATTCCAATTAATAAATTACACTAAAATGCAATGTGCCAATACAGTAAGTCCTAGGCTTATCTTCAGATTAATATTTAGTAGAAGTGATTTTTAAATCATTAGCTAGGGCTTCCTCGGTAGCTAGGTTCTCAAAGTAGGCAACTTCTTCAACATGAGCTTCATTATCACTTTGATCCATACTCTTAGCACCTATCTTGTTGCCTTCATCTTCGTCAACACTGCTAACTTTGTCATCGATGTCAGCAAAGTCGAGACACAAGAGATCATAATCGAGATGAAGCTTCAAGACCTCTTCTCTTGCCGCTTGAACTCTTTCCAACAACTTTTTGTGTAGAAGCTTCTCGTATTACCGATTAGGAGTGACTATATCGAGAGCCTCTTCAATAGATGGCCCCCTCCTCATAGTCTCCTTTAACTCGGCAACACGGCACTATAATTTTGAGTTGTTGGTCTCTAACTCCTTTATTTGCATTTTGAGCTTATCTTCATCATTGCTCATTGTGCAGATAGTTGCCCCAGTACTCTTCCTTTTTCTTCTACAACTCCTCTTTTAGGCTTTCGGACTCTTTATACTATTGTTCTATTTTGGCCTTCAAGTTAAAGATTTCATTAGTGGTGAGGTCATGTGCCAATTTCTCCGTAGCAAGTTCCTCCTTAAGCTTTCTTACCTCCATCTTAGCCCTAATCCTCACATTCTCAACAGCAACAATATGAGCCTTTAATGCATTGTACGCATCCTCAACTTTTTGCAACAAATTCATTTATTACAATCAAAATTGGTTGGGTATTACACATATAATTGAAGATATTACCTTCTTTGCCTCTTTGTTGGCCTTGTCCAATGCTGTCAGAACATGGCTACTCATCTGGAAAAGGAAATGTGTCAATTACCCGAACAAATTCAATAATCAAAAGCAATGGTCATAGATACTTACATCATACAATTTGGCTGTGATATGGGCCTTATTACAACTGTCAACCCTATTGACATTGTTCTTGGTGATATCTTTATCTTTTAGAAGGATGATCCCTTCCATTAAAGCTAAAGATTTCATCCTGTCTTCCAAGGCTGAGTCAATGTCCAAAATTTGGTGGCTCCAATAAGGGATGAAGTACTTGCCAACCTCTTTGTTGAGGACGAATTTAGCCTTACTAATGCCAAAAGATTTAAAACGCATAGCCTCCTTTATCCTTTCGTCCAAGCCCTTGGACTTCATGATAGGTAGTTAGCTGACGAGCTCCTTCCTTAGTCTTTTGTCACCACTCGGAGTCGCCGCAATCGCCAACGATGAGCCCTCTATGGCAATGGCATTTTCATCCTCATCATTAAGATGTGTCTCTCAATGTTCACCATCCCTTGGCTCGACGGAGGTTTGAATAATCACGACTAGAGGCTCCTCAAAATGAACAATCCCAGTCGATTGTGTTTTCTCATTCTTCTTTAACCTCTCGGTAGGACGAGAGATCTTTTACGCAACCATCTGCTTCGCTACAACTTCTTTTACTGGTTTCTTTGTGACAACAGGTCGAGTGGAAGCTATTGAGGTGGTCACCCTCTTATCAACCTTAGATTTTTTTGCCTTGGCTTGAGCTAGTAGCTTTGCTAAATTTACCTCTCCAATACCCATATTTGCGACACAAGTACACCAATTAATATAAACATGGAAAAAAATATGAACTTACATTTTATGTATCAAGCAAGATCAAAGCTCACTATTCTCCCCTTAAGTCTCAAGAACGGGTTTCCTCGTGGCTATCCTTAGCATGGTGGAAACACATTAGCATACCTTTTTTCTCAAAAAATATTGGTTCTCCATTTTCGTAATGCCGTATAATTCTCTCGGTATCCTAAAAGAACATTTTGTTTCTTCTTCTCTCTTGAATTTTCTTTGCTGTTACTACATCATTTGACATCAGATCTATGTCTTTCATATGTATCGACTCAGTCCATTGGGTCCAGAAATCTAAGTCCTCATCAGATACTATTGACACAAACTTATCATGCCACTTGTGAAGCTTGAATTCTAACCCGTCCATGAACTTATGCTCATGCCTCGTAGTAGCAAAGTACCACCCGTCAGGCTACCTCGAATAGTGAAGAAATATTAAAACAGTTGACGCGTAGCCCTGACTTCGACTTCTTTGCAGACTATTTCAAAGGTTGTCAGAAGCTGATATGTGTTGGGTGAGAACATACTTAGTGCAACTCTGAAATAGTTGAAAAAGCCCTTAACAAAAGCCAAAAAAGGGAAGCGCAACCCAAAATCCAAATATTTCAAGTATATATGGAACTTACATGTCCTGGAGAAGCATACCCTCTCCCCATCTCTCAGCCTCCTCAAGTTCCATGTCCTAGGAAGATCTCGCCAATACTAATTATATTTTGTGACGAGAACCTTGTCAACGGAACTGGCGTTTCCATCTGGAGAATCGCAAAAATAGGCTATTGTGTTGAACAGATATCTTGCTAAGGACTTCCTTTCCTTATCCTCAGGATAATTATCTATAGAGAGCTCATTGATCTGAGCAAGTTTATCCCACCTTTTCTCCATGCTGTTGACCAAATTGCCTGAAGAACAAGTCGCCTTAGTCCTTATTTGGGGGGGAAGTAGCCTTAGTCTCCGTTACCTCGGAATTGAAAAGCACAAGTCGATGAGCAACTTTGCAAACCATACCTAAATGGTTATGTGAAATGATACAACACAAATCGAAGAATTCGGGTTGAAGATTAAGAAACGAATGAAAGTTTAAGATGTGACTAGAGAGGCCTATTTTAACTGAATATTACTTTATATAAGGATGATTCATCCTCGTAACTACAAATCTGCTTTTAACAATAATGATGCGCTGATATGGTAATCTCGCAGATCGCTAACATGTGTCTTGTAATAGAAATATAACAGTTGAAAACTCTTTCATAGTTATTAGGCCTACCACAAAATAATGACCTAGGTGACAGATGTCATGCCTCCATTTTCTTGGTTTCTCGAATGAGTAGGAGTTTAGAAATGGCGACTTTTCAACTAGGATGTGATATGTCCTACTTCTCATATTACTCGGCATAAATTTAAAGAATCTCTCCCCACTTAGCCTCTAATGCAATATATGTGTAACTCCCTTTGTTGATTGCTCGAACACAGAAGTTAAGGGGCAAATGTTGATAGTAAGTTTTCGTCCATCTGACACTTGACCTTTCGTTTACTAAGAAGCTACGTAACCAACTCTCTCGGCATTCACACCGCCTAAATGATGTATGGCATTTATGCTAAGTATAAGAAGCACTCCTGGTTTGAATTTAAGTTTGATGCAAACGGTTATCATAAGCATGGTCATATTACACAACTGCCTACTACTTCTACATATGAGGGGAGATGCTAAGTTAAGAAGCTTCCACATATCTTAATAGTTATCCCGATAATTGCTTTGGATACTACAACTATTTATAAATACCAAAAAGAAACTTTGTAAGGGGTCCTACCACTTCTTATTTATATACTTACTGTATTAAGTTACCTTACTGACTTAGGCATTAGAGTGGCTGCACCAGACTGGCCTTAGTACTAAGTATTTTACTTTTTTCCTCATCCTAAAATTCACTAACAATAGGGCTCACTTGAAGTCATTCATAAAGTATTCATGTTTACACATGCATAAATTCATCGTGTATCGATTTCATGCCCAAAACCGAGCCTTACATGTTTATTTTCATCTCTAAATCATGCTTGAGTTGTTGTACTAGCTTAAATTGAATTTTTTACATAATTGACCTCTTTAGATCTTTATTAGACACTAAAATGCTATGAGAAGCTTTTCTTACCTATTTTTGCCAATATGAATGCTATTTGGTTTGATCATGAGTCATTGTACTTCTTGATTACTTTAATCATACTTGGAGCATGAACATATCTTGAAATTGTGGAGAGATCTATACTTGCTCACTATTTGTTTACATGATTAGCTTTGATTTTAAGGAACTCGTGTAGTGTTTTTGTATTTTATAAAGCCTTAAACCTACAATTTGCTCTCACAATATTCAAATATGTATTTGAAAATTGCTTGAAGTATTAGTGTGCCAAAACTCAATGGCTACTCGCATGTCATGCTTATATATTCACTTTTCTTCTTAGTTATACTCTTCATAGGTTTTGGAGTTTGATTTGGCTAATTCTTTCAAATCTTGCTTAAATTTAGCTTTTCCAAGCCTTGACGGACTCAAATAAACTTGTTTAAATTGTTAGAATGTTCATTAAATCACTCTAAATCATTTTGAATTAACAACTTAGCTTAAAAAGAGGACTTAATTAATTTTCTATAGAATTGTAGATAATCAACATGTCAGTTCCCAAAATCACTGGCTTGTCGGTATACCCCCATAAATAATAAACTGATTTCAGTTTTGTTCACTTAACCACCATGTCAGCATTCCCATACATCGGCTTGCCGATATACTCCCCTAGATTTTCAGTCAATTTTGGTTCTATTCAAAGAACCGATATGCTGATTAACCTAACCACCGACATGCTAGTATACTCCTTTCGTTAAGCTTTCAATTTCACTTCTGTTTGCATCAACAACATACCGACTCCTCATCATACTGGCATGCTGATTCATCAGTTTCCAAGCCTTACTTAAGTCATGTCGAACCCTCTCTCTTTGCTTCTATCTTCTTCTCAAAAGCCCGCTTTTCCCTTCCTTCAAACCTTAACCCCTTTTTCTCTCTTCAATCCACTACTTCCCCTCCAACAAAATCTCATTTTCCTTCCCTAAATCAACTCCCCACTCTCTCACCTATCTTTCTCTCTCCTCATTGCATCTAACTTCTCTTTCTTCTTCTTCCTCTCCTTACTTTCTCTCTCTAACTATACCCATCAACCGTCACGCTACCATACATCGTCTACATGCCTCTACTGTCATGTTGGTTTCCATCACATACACTCTCTACCTACTATCACATATACCTTTACCTATCTCCCTCATCCTCTTCACCATATGTGCCCATACCCATCTCCATCACCTGCACTATTCTAAACACCTATGCTACCGTGCATTGCTTGTGGTCTTGCACTCTTGGCCTATGACTACCGCCTTTTTCCTTTATGCTAGCATGCTCAATGATTCGAAAAGTTTGCTAACCTTGAAGTTGATACCAGCATCTTCTATCCTCTGGAGGTGCTCAAGGAGTTTCAAATTGCAACTATTCCCAACGTCATCACTAACTATGTTCTTAACATCCTTCGCCTTCCTAATGAGGTACATGATGACGCTCTTAAGTATTTTTACTATAACATGTTGGATTTTCTAGATGATCAAGGTCAACCTAAATTAAAAATAAATCTAAGTGACGAATTACATCGTAGTGTCCTTTACACATATGTTTATGGTACATTAATCACTATTACTCTTGAGGATATTTGTAGCCTCATTGGTGCTGTTGTTAGAGGAACGAAAGTGAATGTCAATTATTATGGGGCAAAATTCTATAAGTAAGTCTTTAGATATAAGGGTATTAGAGGAAACTGGGGAAAGGCAAAAAATTTAGCTACTATCCAACTAAACCTTAGAACAAAAATCCTCCACCACATTGTAATCCATAGCTATTACCTTCGACGAGGCTAGCAATCTAATGTTACTCATCAAGATTTAAGGATTCTCTATTATTTTCTCATGAATAATTAAATTGATTTTTTCAGTATAGTAGTTCAATGCTTTAAACACGTTACCAATAACCCATCTCAAGCCTTCCTTCGATTTAGGTGATTGGTTACACAATTACTTATCAGAAAGGATGTACAATTTCCTTCATCTCCATGGGTTGCTTAAGTCAAACACCTTGAATTGATTGACATTTGTAAGGGCATTTGGAAGAAAATGGGGAACAATTAGGTTAGGAGAAAAGACCTTCCTCCTCTTGATCTTGGCTTTAAGCGCGATCCACATGATCTTATTACATCTTCTAATGAGCTAAGTAGACCTAGTGTTCATTCTCACTCTGGTGTAATTCCAAGTCACGTTACTACTCCTTTACCTGAGGGATCCTCTTACTAGCCTCCACCTGATTATGGGTTTCCTTCTTTTGATTTAACTACTCCTTTAGCATCTCAGCATCCTTTTTATCAATACTCAAAGATGCGCTTCAATTAGTGATTCGCTTAAAATATATATATATATATAAATAAATCCCAAATACTCCAATAAGTATAATAGGTCGAAATTAAGTAATATAGAGAAAGTAAGGTTG
The DNA here is from genome assembly GCA_024138015.1 of Lumnitzera littorea. Lineage (NCBI taxonomy): Eukaryota > Viridiplantae > Streptophyta > Magnoliopsida > Myrtales > Combretaceae > Lumnitzera > Lumnitzera littorea. The sequence continues at coordinate 49,304,242 of JAMXBB010000001.1, forward strand.
TCGATCCCTCGAGGACTATAATATTATTAAACCTATGATAGTTCTTATCAATATTCAAGTAATCAAAATTAAATTAATTAATCTAATAATTACTTATAAACTATTGAAAAGAAAATGACTATAAAAAATCTAAAATTAAGTAATCAATTGAGAATTATAGGAAAACAGAATCTATCCTAGATTATGCCAATCAAATTGTTATCATGTTATATAGATTAATAGCTATTTGGTCATTTAAGTGAAATTATTATACCTTAAAACTTAAGGATTTAAACTCCTAATTAATTAGTTAGCTTTCGCATCTTCTAATTAACAGTAGACTCTAAATTATAATCATATATCTCTTGATACTATGATTGTCTAATGCCCTAAATTAATTATTCCTAATGTCTTAGTGAATAATCAATCGCCGAATATTGCATTAATTTCTAGATAATTTCTAATTAATTCAATTAACTCTGCTTCCACATTGATTAATCAAATCAACTAAGAATTTCTAACAAACCCTATATGAACTCCCGTATCATTAGGGTTTCTAATAATTATAATCAAAATCATAGAAATTGTAATCATGCATCATCCATATATCTCTTAATCCTATAATATGAACACAATTGTCATCTTAGCTATTTAGGTTTCATCAATTCCTACAAATAAATTTAGCTAGCCATAGATTCGGAAACAAAAACACAAATACAAGGAAATTCATAATTGAAATCATTAGTAATTCACAGAATTGCATAAGAATAATTGAAATAGATATCACCAATTCTATATTAGAAAAGATAATCTTTAATTGCAACTTCAACTTAGTCTCAATAGCAAAAGCAAATTCTTCTCAATGATCCATGTGATTCTCCTAAAGAATTCTTCAAGAACTATCTAAAGACTATTCTACGACTCTCAAATCTAAGGAAAGTGTGTTCAAAGTCTCTAAAAAATACCAAAAAGTCTTCTAAACAGTGAAACATAAGCTATTTATAAGAAAAATTAGGGTTGACTCGCATAAAACTTCTTTTAAATGAAGGCCGTTAGTGTAAGTGCAAGGTCGGCTGCAAGGTCAGCTGCTAAGCTAGTGGTGTAGCCATCAAAGCTGGCAGCGTAGACTCAAAAGGCCACCAATGTTCATTGTAGGTTAGCTGCCTTCAATTCCATTTTACGCATGTTGATTCAGACTTCATTTATTTGTGTAAAAATCCTTTAAATCGTCTATAATTCCACTCTTGAATCTTCTAATTCTTGAAATGTCCAAATAAAAATAACTAAGTACCAATTATTAATGATTTCTTTAAAATCAATAATAATTCTATCTTAATTTACACTTTAAAATATGAAAAATATGCCTTTATCAATTAGCTTCGGGAAGAGATTCATGATCATCTACATAATGGGTTTCGAGGGCTCTATAATCATTTACAGTTGAACTATCATTGCCCTTCTTGCCCTTTTCCTCCTCCAGCTTAAGATGATGATCCTCCTATCGCTTAGCTACCCACTTCCACTTTCTATCTTTCTTTTTTTTTTTTTTTTTTTTTTGTTTAAGAACATGGCCTTTGGCCACTTTATAAATTTGTTGTAATGTGAACTTTGGTCCTTGATGGACATACTCTTCCTATTGGATATTTATGGCTTTTATAGTATGTTTGCTAAACCCTTATCCTACATGAACTTATTTTGCTATATTTGGTTGTCATTACTCGTTGTTTTTTTGTTTTGGTCCTTTCGAGCCTTGTGTATCCTTGATCTTCTTCTTTTAGGGGGCATACTCTCCATTATAAGTCGAAACTTTGCAAAATTTTTTACTTAAATCCTCTTCTCTCTTCATCGCCTAGATCCTCCTCTTTTTGATGAGACCAAAGGTGAAGAAATATTCAAGTCATTAGTTATTCGATTCAATTCATTAGCTTAAAAGTAATGGTCAAGTTATTAACCTTTTGGACTTATATTTTTATTTTGTCAAGTCGATTAGAAAATGATAAGATGATTGGAAAATCAACTTTTTTTTTTTAATTCATTAGGCAATCTCCTATTTAACCTTTTGGACTTATAATATAACTTGGCACTTGAAAATTTAATATATCAAATATATCAAGTTATCATGAAAAGGATCAATTATCGAACATCTTGAGATCCAATGTTAAATTGAGGGGGAGTTCTTAGATATATAATAGTTTTGTTTTGATTAAAAAAGGGGAGATTGTTGAACTTAGGGTTCATTAATTGATTTTGATGAGAATAAAACAAAAGTGAATGATTAAAACTAAGTTCTATTTGACCATATTAAGATAATTGAATAAGATCAATTAATCTACTTAATAATTAAGTATATCAATTATCTTTATGAGAAATTTAATATTTTGAGTAGTGATCAAATGATCTCGAAGATAGATTGAAAATGTATTTGTCTGTTGGTTGTCAAAAGTATTTTCAGGTGATATTAGGCCTATCAACATGATAGCTCAAGAAAGAGCCAAGCTAAATACAAAGAAAAGCTCACTAGCCCGAAGGAACCAACATGCCGATTCACTTGCTGATGTTGATGCCAGTAGTGTAATTTATTACCAGCTTGCTGGTAAGGACAAGGTACCGGCATGTTGATAAGTTTGATCTAAGTAACTGTTGAAGCATTTAATGCATGATAACAGAAAGAATTCAATGAGTTGATATAAATGCTCAACAACCCAACTAAAGGGAATTAAGATCTGATATCTACTGCAATCAAAAGACATTCCTTTACATTCTTTGGTCTCATCACTTACGAATTGTCTCTTGTACTCTTTACTTATAATCAAACAAAAGAGACTTAGTGTGTAGTACTTGAGTGTTTATATACTTTGTAATATTGAGGGAAAGAAGAGCACTACAATAGAGATTATTGTGTGAAATAGTGATTGTGTATAAGCTTATATAAGCTCTTGGAGTATTGTGTTGAGAAATTAATAAAGTGGTGTGAAGTCCTCGATTAGAGGCATTATGAGTCCATGGAGACTAAGGGGCGATTCAAACTTCACGTTATATATGGGCTTGATTTTCTCTATCCCTATATCTTTTCATTTTTATACTTATTATTGTTTTTATCATTACTCTAGTTATTGCATTTAATTGGAAATTTCGAAAAGAATTGCATATTGTCCTAGAACTTAATTCATCCCTTCACCCACCTACCCTCCACCCTCTTGAGTTTAGCCTAATATTCTTCAAGATAGTCATGTTTTCCTAAGCATGCATTGAAGTACTAAAGGATACCTTTCCCCTAAAATTAAATGATCTAGGGAAATTCAGTTTGATTTGGACCATATGACATGAAAATCTTAAGAATGCATTTTATGATATAGGTGCAATTATTAATGTGATGCCTTTCTCTATGATAAAGAAATTATGATAAGGGGATGCAATAAAAAGAATTGAAACGACAATTCAAGTAGCTGATGGGTCCTTTAGAAGACCAATAGGGATGATTGAGAATATACTCTTAAAAGTGAACAAATTTATACTCCCTACAAACTTTGTGGTCTTGGATATGAAAGAAGATCCAAAAATTTTATATAATCCTGAAGCATCTATCCTTAACCACTTAGAGCTCTAATTGATGTGAAAAGTAGCAAAATGGTATTAAGGGTTTGAAATAATGAGCTACATGCAAATATTACAAAGAGATGGAAAAAGAAAGACCCTTAGACTAATCAATCACATATGATATGGGACACTTCATTCGGGGTGACAATTGACTTTAATGATGACTAGGAAACTCTAAGAGAACTTTTTAACAAGGTGCCTCAAAGGATTTCAACTATCTTAGAAAAGGGAGAGAAAGTGTTGAGCTAACAACAGTAAACAAAAATGCTAGTTAGGAGGCAACCCAATTTTTATTTCCTATATTCTTTGTTTTATTTCACTTTATCTTATTTTGTTTTGCTTAATTTCATTTAGTTAATTTCACCGCAATTATATTTATTTAGTAGTTTTCATTAATTTTTTGGAGCTTTTAATTATTTGGTCCTTTTATGGTTTATGTGGTGTTTTTATTATGCACAATATAGGATTTAGGTAGAAAATTTCAGCTAAGGAAAGTTGAGATGAATTAAAGATCCAAGAGAATCACAAGTGGAAAATATGCTTATGATCTTAGGTGTGATCCCCTTAAATCACAAGTAAGGAATTTGGAAGTAACTAAAAATCCGAGAGAACTACAGGTGAAAAATACGTCCGTATTGCAAGGCACAGTCCTCTTGGACCCAAAAAAAAAAGAAAAAAAAAAGAGAAAAAAAATTACTTTCCTTTTTACTATGCTTTCCACTTGACATCTCTCATTCATCCATGTTTCAATTACATGTGATTTTATTCTCCAAGTGATGTGCCAATCACATGCATAAACATAAGTGGCTGGTTATTTTTCCTAAGACGTGAAATTTTTAACTTATAAACTTAGCACAACATTTCAATCTTTTGTTTTTATAGTCTTGAAAATTTTTATGAATTTTTGTGCTCTCTAAAGTATTTCTTCATTAAAAAAAATTATGACTTTTTGAAACTTGATGGAGTTACAAATTTGATTTACTAGATTAGTCAAATTAGTGCAATTTACTATTTAGTAATTAAACATGACTTAAATCATGCTGTTTTGACTTTAAGACTATGAAATTAGAAACTAGTTAATCATTTGTTTTGATTTTGTACTTAATTGCAGTTAATTGGTTTCTAATTAAGCTTCATAAATATTATGCTAGAGTTTGCATACCAAGTATTCACACTTTTAAAGTTTCTTACATAATACTAAAATACAAGTGTGGGGAAGATGTCCCAATAAATGTAAACTCGTGCCTTTCCTATTTTTTAGAAACATACCATACAATCCAGAGTTAGAGAGGAAACTTAGCAGAATGTGCTTTTATGGTTTAATTTACTAACTTGATTCCTTTGATGTTGATATATTTGGCAAGCTATAATTCCTGTTAGTTTTAATGTTGCTTTTTATTGAAATTTTCTTCTTTATAAGTGGAGTACTTTAGAAATAGTCTAGGTGCAATTTAGGAGTAATTTTAGTTTTTAGGTTTCTTTGACACATTTTACTTTTTCTTTGTTTTGTTTTGTTATTGTTCTCATTTTGTAAGGTTTTAAGACTTCAATGGTATGTACAGAATCTAATGACTTTAATGGTGGTTTCAGATCCAGTGTTAGAGCTTAAACTGAGGGAGTCTCAATTCCCTTTATCTCTTTATTTTTATTTTATTTTTTCCTTATTAATTTTCATGCTTTTATTTGATTAATTATATGTTGAGGACAATATGCAAGATAAGTATATGCGAGGAATAGGATATGACACTGAGAAATCTTTCTGTAAAAGCATTTGAGTTGAAATGATTTATTCTCACACTTGAATAGTGCTTATTACTATATAAGAAACCAATTGTGTTTTATTTAACCCTTTTTTTTAGTTTATAATCTAATTTTGTTTAGTAGTACAATGAATAAATAGTCTTGTATGAAATTTTTTTAATCACTATTATGCATTTTACATATTGTTAGAATTGAATAGTAATATCTATATGGGGTAAAGTTACAAACTATTTAGCATGAGATTCTAAAGCATAAATAAAATAATAATGTTGTTAGTTGAGCATTGGTAATATGCTATTTCTAAGCTTATTTAGATTTATGCTTGTCCCTTTTATGGTTTCCAAAGCTTTATAATTTTAAGTAAACAAGTAAATGAAACTTATCTTTCCTTGAAAAATTAAAATAATTGGAGGCAAGAGAAAATAAAATAGATAATAAATAAATAAAAATTGGTAAATATTGATCTTGGTCCCTTAGAAAAGCAAGATTCTTTCTTACTGTCAATGTAAAGAAAATTAATTAAAAATTGATATGGATTGACCTTAATCCCTTAGAAGAGCAAGGTTCTTTTCTACTATCAATATAAATACAAATATAAGGGCTAAATTAGTAAGAATTGGTCTTGGTCCTGGTTCATCAGAAGAGAGAGGTTCTTTCCCAATACCAATGAGCTTCAGCAAAGGAGTTGAATTAAATTGAAAAGCCTTCTAACAAAAGTGTATACTAGGGGGACTATTAGAGGATTAGTAGATACAATATGTGTTTGCTCTTCTTTATAGTGCTTAGCGACATTTAAAGAAAGACTTATATACATCCTAGCTAAGTGTAAGGGTTTGTGTATGATTTTTGCCTAGTCACATAAAAATGAACTAATTAAAAGATGAATCTTTGGTTAAACAATGTGGTAAACTTTGATTTACATCAATTAGCTATTGAATCCTGATAATTGTGTTTCCTATGCATTAAGAAAGTGATTAGGAAGAGATTATGAAAGTTACTAAAAGAGAGTTAAGTGATTTACATGGTTACATGACATAACTCATGAAGATTTGATCCTTAATTTATTTTAAGGTTAAATGTGATTTTTTTTTTATTTGTAGGTATCTTGAATAGTAATAAGTTGAGTTAATATTTCTTGTCCTCATTTTCTTTTGTGCCAATCCTTGATAAGAATTGATTAATTTACTTGAGGATAAGCTAATATTTAAGTATAGGGAGATTTCATGAGTATATAAATGTACATATTTTATAGTTAATTTTATAATGCTTTTATAAGATATTTCTAAGTATTTATATTGAAATTGATACTTAATTCATTTATATTTTGATGTCACATTTCATTTGATTGATTTGAAGAGTTTGATGATTTTGGACAAAGTTTAAGAATTAGAGATGATTTGATGAGTTTTGAAACTTTGGAAAGGATCACACTCATGAATAACGATTATGGGTCAAAATCACGAGCAAAGGAGCAAGAAATGAAAGAGAAATTGGTGTCCAATGAGGACTATGGTTAAGACCATAACCATTGTCTTGGACGTGTTTCTCCTATTTCAATTATTTTGTGATTTTTGAACTAAAAAAATACTATGGGTAGGATTATGGTTGTGATCATTAGGTACAAACATGTTATTGCATAGAATCTTCTTATTTTTGGAAAGATTTCAAACCCAAAAGTTACCCTACATATGGACTTCTATAAAAAGTCTTGTAAACACAATATAGAGGAGAATATAAAATAGACTGTAACTCATTGTTGTTTCTTTTATTCAACTAGAATTAGGTTTTAAGAACATCTTCTATAGTAATTTTACTTTCTCTTTAAAATTAAAACACCATAAGTGATAGGAGCAATATTTGATCTTAAGTTAAGGTTTAGAATTCCTTCAATGGTTGTATTCATTCCCTTCTCCATATTCTTGATCTGGATATTGTATACCTATTATGTTTTGTGTGCTTAATTAATATTGTATATTAGATGATTGAGATTATCAGTTAATGAATTGTGTTTATTATTTTAAGTCTTTGATTCCTAAATCGTGACAACAAGTATTTTGATTCCATTAGAATATATGTTAATTAGGATTGAGTTGTGAAACCTTTTCTTATTATTATTGTGAACTAGATAATCTAGATTAAAGAAGACATAATGATATGCTCTTTAATTCAATTAAGGTTTAGGAATCAGAGAAGATTAATTTAGTTTATTTATTGTCTAACGGTAGAAAAGATAAATTAGTTAATCTTTAGTATTTGCTTCATGAGATGGAATTCTTATTGTTTAATTGCTTTAAAACTAAACCTATTAAAAACATTTGAGTTAACATTAACTAATTGTCTAATTATCTAGTCACATTTGAATCTCTTTAAGATGTTGAATATCTCAATTAATTTGTTTTGTTAATTTATTTTTTAGAATTTAATTATTTAATAATTCTTGATTTTATTTACCTTGATTTGGATAAGATTAATATTAATAAAAATTAGTCACCATTCCCTATTGATAGGAATCAAATAATCAGACCCCTAACTCGAGCTTGAGCCCAAGGACTAAAAAGGTTAGCAAGAAGAGTTCTTTCTTCATGCACTACATTTGAGGACTCCAAATTGCTGCAATTTACTGACCCAATGCCCTAGCCAAGCTGAACCCTCTTATACTCATCAACAGTCTCTAATTGCCAGCCCGAATTACTCTTAAACAATAGCTCAGCTCATCCAAACATCTACTCAGTTAACCTAAATCTAAGTTATTCTGAAGACATCTAGGCTAAATTCACCTTAGAAGAATCACCTACTCTATTCGATACAGTTGACTTAACACATTTGCTCAGTACCTTAGCTAGGTAGTCATTGACTTGATCATACAAAATTATCTTTTCTACTATAAGGTCACCATCCATAAGGAGCCATGTGTCGAAGCAATCATATAATAGAATCCTCTGTACGGGATACCTATTTGTGTTGTATTTTCAATTATACCCTTTATCATTCCATGTACATCATTTATTTTAGGCATTACCCTTCTTGTCTTTTCCATTTTAGGTAGGATGCCGTAACTTTTCGAGTATAAATAACTATTGTACATGTAGCTGCATTGTCATCATACTTAAGAATATCAAATAGACTTCTTTTTATAAACATTACTTACTACTTATTTGCTTATTTTACTCTTTCCCTAACCCTTAAGTAAGGTTAGGTAGCGAGTACTTTCGTTGGATTAGCTCATGCATCATATTAAGTTAAGCCATGAGTCCTCAAAAGTTCCTTGGTGTGTCGTATCCTTAAAGTTATTCGAAGGTTTGCTTGTTTACTTTTCTCATCTCTCGCGTAATTCCCATTTCGTTCTTCAAGCTTTCTATAAGCTTGGATCTACCCTTGCGGTTGTCCTTATCAATCCTTGGACTGGTTTGTATCATCTTGACATCAGAGCGGGGGTTTCTTTTAAGTAAGCTGTGTTTGAACTTCTTGTGAGTAGTGATTGTTGTGGTAGTATGTTGTAGTTGCCTGGAAGTTAACTGTAAGTGTTGGAGTAAATAGGAGAAGTAGTAGTTCATTTTGATTATATATTCTGTTTTACCCTATTTCGAACATATGAAAATAAAGCAAGTTTTGGTTGAGTTTATTGTTCATAGGTATAGTTGTTGTGTTCACAATTAATTAGACATTTGTGTGGAAGAGTATGTGTATTGTTTAGTTTGGAGGAATAGTATCTATTGTTTCTCAAATTCGAAGTTTGAAACTAAGTTTTGTCGAAGAAAATGATGGATCTGAGTGCCAATACTAGTATTAGAGATGACAATAGTGGTGCTGTCCACCATAAGTGAATACCCCAACATACCCTTAGGAGTATAAACAAATGACTTGACAAGGTAGCTAACCTCCTAGCTGATTTGACTCGAGTTGTTCACGCAATGGTTTATTGACCTGCTGAGGCCATGTAGAATACTACATAAGTTGGTCAACCTGTTAGAAGATAGATCCCAATTCGATAGGTTCAAGGTAGAAGAGTAGAAGGATGAGTATGACAAAGGATTGACTTAAGAGATATGGATGATAAAAGAGAGGAGGAGTATGAAGAAGAAGAGGAGCAAGCTTGAGCACCCCGAATTGCCAACCATGTGAAGCTTCAAATTCCAAACTTTAATAGTTTTAGAAGCATCAACGACTACCTAAACTGGGACGAGAAGGTAGAGTGAGTTTTTTATTATTACCAGTATGAGAATCCTGAGAAAGTGAAGACTACTGCTGTAGAGTTCTCAAGATATGCTGCGATATAATGGAAGAACTTCTAAATCATGAGGAGACGAGAAGGATTTAAGGAAGTTAACACTTGGCTTGAGATGAAGAAGATTCTTAGAAACAGGTTCGTATTAGATACATATCTATAAGACACTTTTGCTTGGCTTTAAGAGCTGAGATAAGGAAGTCAAACTATTGATGAATATGTTTAGGAGTTCCAAATACTCATAATTCACTGTGAAGTAAAAGATCCATTAGCTCGAACAATATCCAAATTTCTTACTGGATTAAGAAATGACCTGTGAGATGTTGTAGAACTTTAGCAATTCACTATACTGGATACGGCTATAAGAATAGCCTAAAGAGTAAAGAGGTAGAGGAGGAACAAGCCAATCCGACCCCCGATGAGCTAACCTTATCAATCGAGCCAACTTGTTTAAGGAGGTTAACAAGCTTAGTCAAGTTTTCAGCCGACCTAAAGGGTAGAAGTCAAAGCCGAACAAAAGGGTTGACTAGTTGATGGTGAAGTGCTGATGAAAGCATATGAGAAGGGATAAGGATCTAGGAGGAAGACAAGCTAGATTGACTACTTTAAATGCTAAGGGTTTGGGTATATGGCTGCTTAGCATCTGAATCGAAAGACATGATCATCAAGGGAGATGTCCTAAAGATTGAAGTAGAAAGCACAAATGAGGAACCAGAGGAGGAGCAAGAAGTGGGAGATAAGGCTGATGTTAATGCTTACCTGATTGGGGAAGATGTGTTTGTAGAGGACGTAGATAAGTTAACCCTAGTTATTTGACTTACGATGGGTTTGAAACCTTCTACTAAGGAGGAGCAAAGAGAGAACTTATTCCACATCACTTGCAAAGTGAATTATTAAGTTTGTGTGCTTATAGTGGATAATGGAAGCTGCACTAATGTAACATCTATCGACCTGATTAAGAAACTCAAGTTGTTAACCATTTCACATTCAAAACCGTATAAGTTACATTAGTTGAACGAAAAGGGAGCACTATATGTCACTTAATAAGTGATGTTACTAATCTCGATTGGGAACTATTTCAACAAAATTCTTTATAACGTATTACTCATGTGTGCATCTCATATGTTGCTAGGTTGACCTTAGCTTTTTGATCGAAGGGTTATTCATGATGGTTTCAAGAACACGTATGTGTTTGAGAGGGATAGGAGAAAGATTACATCGAACCCTATGACACCGAGTCAAGTTAGCAAACTGTAAGCTAAACTTGCTAAAGGATTAAAGAAGGCTTTAGTGCTAAGTAGAGTCGAACTCCAAGAAGCTATTAAAGTCGATGTACCAACTTTTCTATTAATCTAGTGACTACTAAAATTGAAGGAGCAAGGTGAACTATCCCTAAAAGTCGAAGAGTTGTTGGAAGAGTATTAACCCTTTTCAAAGGCATTGAACATTACATTGACATAATACCCAATGCTACCTTACTAAACAAACTAGCTTATCAGATGAACCTTAAATAAGCTGCTGGACTTCAAAGACAAGTCAATGAACTGTTGATAAAGGGATATGTGAGGGAAAGTCTTAGTCCCTATGCTGTACCTGTATTACTTATGTCGAATAAAGATGGCACTTGACGAATGTGTGTAGATAGCAAAGTTATTAACAAGATTATGATTAAGTACTGATATCCTATCCTGAGGCTAGATAATATGTTGGATGAACTGAGTGGTGTGTAAGTGTTTAATAAGATCGACCTAAAGTTAGGTTACCACTAGATTCAAATGAGAAAAGGGGATGAATGGAAGACTGCTTTTGAGACCCAACATGGCCTGTTCAAGTGGATGATCATGCCTTTCGAATTATCAAATGCCCCAAGTACATTCATGAGGCTAATGAATCATGTTTTGCAAGATCTGATTGAAAAATTTGTTGTTGTCTACTTTGACAACATCCTTGTCTATATTATTAATCTAACAATGCATACTGACCATCTTAGAGCTTTTTTCAATGTTCTTTGAGTAGAGAGATTGTTCGGAAACTTGAAGTAATGTTGTTTCTATCAGGAAGAAGTGATCTTCCTAGCTTACATGGTTGGTGGAAAAAGATTGAGAGTAAATGAAGAGAAGGTACAACCTATTGTTGAGTAACCACTCCCAACTTCATGTGCTGAGGTAATAAGTTTTCATGGATTGGCATCATTTTATCAATGCTTTATCCAATGATTTAGTACCATATTAACGCCTCTAACTGAGCTTATAAAGAAAGAATATGGAGTTTAAGTAGGGAGAGAAATAGGGGAAGAGTTTCATTGAGGTAAAAGCAAGATTAACCTCTACCCTAATCTTAGCTCTACTAGACTTTGATAAGATATTTAGGCTTGAATGCGATGTGTTAAGAGCCAACATTGGAGCTATGTTGATGCAAGGAGGTTAACCTATCGCTTATCATAGTGAGAAACTCAAAGGAGCACAATTAAACTACTTTATTTATGATAAAGAACTTTTGGCCCTAATTTGAGCTCTTTGTATATGGCAACATTATCTTTTGCTAAAGGAATTCGTTATATACATAGATCATGAGTCCTTTGGATATTTGCGAAGCCAATTAAAGCTTTCAAATGCCAAGCTTAATGGATTAAGTTCCTAAAGGGATTTAGTTTTGTCATTAGGTATAAGTAAGGCAACAGTAATGTAGTTGCTAATGCTCTATCGAGGAGATATATTCTACTCATTGAGTTGTAGACCAGGTTGTTAGGGTTTACAAGTATTAAATAACAGCATTAGAATGATTCACATTTTGATCCTATATATAAGCATTGTGGAGTGGATGAGTACCATGTAGAAGATAAATATCTATTCTAAGGTAGCAAGCTGTGTGTGCTGACCTATTAGATTAGAGAGCTACTAGTGAAGCCTATAATAGAGGACTTTCTGGACACTTTAGAGTGGAGAATGTATGAGCTACTGAATGATACATTCTTCTAGCCTAGAATGAGACATGACGTATATCATGTGATAGAAGGATGTATTATTTGCAAGAAAGCAAAAGGCTAAACAAAACAAGGAAAAGCAATACCTTTACTTGTTCCAACCTAACCATGAGCTAATATGAGCATTGTCCTCATATTACCTTGAATTGCTTAAGGCAAAGATTTTGTAGTTGTTGTGAATAGGTTTAGCAAAATGTTATATTTTGTACCCTACACCAAAACCAACGATGTTTCGGCTTTGCACAGAGTACTAAGGAGTGTAGTGTCAAACAAAAATCCAAAATTTCTACGCCATTTCTATAAAACCCTTTAGTGTTGGATGGGAACTAAACTACTATTCAACACCTTCCACCATCCCTAAATCGACCGCTAAGCAAAAGTGGTCAACCATACCTTAGGATCACTGCTTCAAGCTATAGTAGGGAAGAACTTAATCGATTGGGATGTCTACTTGCTTGTGGTCAAATTACTTGTAACAAGACTCATGTTACTACTAAGCATGCCCCATTTGAGGTCATCTATGGTTTTAACCTTGAACTACCCTTCGATCACGCCTCCATGCTGTTCATTGACTAAGATTTGACTATTAAGTAGTTATGTTACATGCAAGCTTATCCAATTACACATTGGCAGTTGTCCTAAGTATTTTAAAAAATGGGAAGTAAGAGGACAAGATTATTAGAATTAAGGCTTTTTAAACAAGCCAATGGGCCCTTTGCATCAAACTTAGCAAATTGTCACAAATAAATAAGATACAAATCAAACACTTACTGATTTAACTTAAAACAACTCAGAAATTGTCATCCGTTACATGAAAAACATAAGTAGGTCACTCTAATTAACTTGCTTGCTTAGATTAGTGTCATCACACCTTGGACATTACTCCCATTTTCCAACCTATCGCTGATAGGAGTAAAGGGACAAATATTGATAATAGATTTTTTGTTAAGGTATTTTAGGCAAGAAGGGGACTTACTTTGAGTTGGAGCCTAATTGTTTTGCTTCAGTGCAACTTGTTATAGTCGGGCTTAGTTGCTCCCACAACTTACTAGCTACTTGTAACAATAAGTTGTCTTTAGTCATGCAACCTATAGAAAGAGCTTAAGATAGCTTGGAACCATAAATTACGACCTAGATGCATGGACTTGTGCTATTAAGACCTAACTCATAAATTTGAACATACAAAGATGTAAATAGTTTGGCAGTAATCAAACAAAGTAACTACTCAACTGCCTCTTATCCCTCACATTGTACACATGCACAAAATCCTAGAGTGCTACATGTCTAAGGTAGTTCAATTACTACTCCCTTATAGTTATGAACAACTCTATAAATACATAAGGATAAACAATTATAAGTCTCTTTATTCACTCCCAAACAACCTATTCTCTCTATATTTTATTGAAGCTACTAACTTAGGTATTAAAATAGTCATATTGGTTAGCCTTGGCTTCTCTTAAAGCCTACTATGTTCTTTTTTACAAGTTGACTTTTATATTTCACTGACAATAGATAAAACTACAAAGTAATGCCGTTTTATATGGAAGATCTTACTTTGCTATGTGCATAGATTCCTCAATTAATACATTCTTTATTAATTTTATGTAAAAATGGAGACTTTCTCAATGAAGCATATTAGTTGCAATTAACATAATTTTACAACATTATTGTGTTTATTTTCATTTTTTTAGTTTCACATGCACTTTCCTAATTTTTTTTTCTAACATTTTAAAAATCATCATTCGTGCATATAATTTGATTAAGTTATTTAGTATGTTATAAATATTACTGTATCACTTTATCTTTTTCACATGCATCAAGGATTTACTGTCCGTTAGTATATCTATATTTATTTTTCACACACAAATATATTGCCCGTTTGTATATATATATATATATATATCAAGCTACTAGGACTTTATTTATATGAATGATAAAATTAAGCCATTGAAGCTTTATTCAATTCCAGACCCTAAACATATTTGTTATTAGTATTACGGTATCATTTTTAATTAAATTTCTTGAATTTTCTAGTGCGGTTTTTGTTTTTTTTTTTTTTGGGTGTCTTCGCTACCCCCAAAATTGCACATCTATATATTTCAAAGTAGCCAAAACGGCTCTCGATCTTAATTTAATTGCATACAAATCAGTGAAGTACGGACGCTGGACATAAAACATCCTGAGAACAAACCCTACTAAAACCACTTGACAAAAAAAAGAGGGAAAGAGAAAACATAAAAAGATCTCTAATTTCTTCCACTGTTTCATCCCAGAAAAATGGCACAATCTGGTAGTGGATCTACAGAAGGTGGTGGAGAGGAGATATCTCTGAAAGAGAAGGGCAACGAGTTCTTCAAAGCTGGAAATTATCTTAAAGCTGCTGCTCTTTATACTCAGGCCATTAAGCTAGACCCTAATAATCCAACTCTCTATAGGTATTTCTTATCTGGGCTCATTTTGCTTTCCCTAGAGATGATGCATATGTGTGCAGTTATGTGGTGCAAGTCGTGGGTTATTCATACATTTTGTTACAAATTCCAAAGCTGTGATCCAAACTTTTGATCTTGAAGGTTCTAGGAATTGTTTCGCTTTTAATTCATATTATTGAGTTTGGGCTGTTAGTGAGAAAATGCTCAAAGTTATGATTTTTAAGGTTCTAGGAATCGTTTTGCTGTTGATTTATATTATTGGTTTTAGGCTTTTAAAAGGGTGTTTTTGTATCATTTATTCTAAATAGTTGTTCGTCTTACCTGATTTTTATCTAGAATTGAATTGCAGCTGATTTGAAATTGGCTTTTAAGGCGGTGCAAATGTTTTTTCACCATCGTTGTTGAGGTTTATGTGTGCATGTTCATAGAATATTTGTTCATGATGCTGATATTCTCAGCAGGGTTACATCTGCAAATGCATTGTGAAAGTTCATTTACAATGCACCGTGGAAGTCTTAGTGTTTCATAGCAGTGGTAGGGGAGATTCCGCTGTCAATCATAGGTGTAGACTTGAGTCCTAGCCTCTAATTGAACACCCAAAAAATAAGTGTTGGCGGTATATTCATTATTATTATTATTTGGTTTGTGCCCAAGCACATTGAGAAAGAGAATGTGTTAGATCTTGTCTAGGTAGAGTATTGGAAATTCAATGCTTATCACCTACATTGATTTAATGTTAGCACAAAAACATAGAAACTTTTACCCCCAAAAAAAAAAAAATCATAGAAACTTCTATGAAGGCTGCAAAGTGAGCACAACCATTGAACATGCTAGTGCAATTTGTATTCAATCTATTTTTATGATAATTTTCTTTCTCTGATACTTGTAGCCATTCATGCTACCTTTGATGGAGTGAATTTAATAATGGACTTACTTATACTGCAGTTGTTCATGCTATGTGGCCATGCTGTTAGTAGATGAATTCTGCTGAGTGAGCACATCCATGTCAACTTCTAAATATACAGTAGGAAAATGTGACAAGAATTCCTAATCTTTTGTGTACTGCTATTTGAGTTCTAAACCTTTTTGTTGGGGACTTAAGTCCTACATATTCTTAGATATGAAATATAAAAGCTGCCATAATCTATCTTATCCAAAATGCTATTGTAATAATTTTTTGTTAGCTTTCTTGCCATTTCAGTGCACTATATAAACAATTTGGATCCATGCCTTAGTGTTTTGGACAAAAAATAATTGGACTCCTACAAAGGTTTGGATATCTACTAAAGATGGTATAGGTTCAAGTACCTTTGATGGAATGCTGGTGTGGCAAAGAAATTGATAAAAATGCTTAGGATTTAAGTGCACATTCAGAGAGTTTTTGGACTCAGATGGCATAATGCATAAGGGTGTAGCATGTTCTTTTCCCTATATATCATTCTCTATGTTATTTAGATAGGATTGGCTTTCTTAGATATTGGTTTGAAATTTAAGAGGATAGTTCTTTTAGGGTTCAACTTCCACTAGTCTTAGGTGCAAATGGTAAAACTATGAACAAGTTACTTTGAGCATAATGTGTAACTTTAGCAAAGAGTATCATTATTCCAATCAATATTGGCACCCCTCATTCAGGATCGACATTTTCCTGAAGACAATTAGATAGTGTTGTCACAAATTTTTTTATTTGTGAGGTAGCATATGACAATCAAACACTAGTTTAAGAAAGATAATAATCTGCACTTGTGCATATTTCCTTATTAATACAAACTTTTGATTTATTTATTAATAAAAAAAGACAATTATTTAGGTGGAATTGGCACCTAGTTTGCATCTTCCAACTGAAATTATAGCTATGCTTGACTTATAAAGAAGCTTATAGAAATGTGATGGTCTTTTATATATATTACTTAACACTTCAGCTTGCTTGGGTTGTAAATTTTTATTTATTAAAATTCATTAAGTGGAGCACCTTCATTAAATTAGGGAGAAATGATGAAGCATGGATTTGAACTTAGGCTCCACTTTTTAAATATCACATTGAGTTTAACTTTACAACCAAAGAGTCTAAAAGCTTGGTCTTAACACAATAACAAAATATTTTATTTATTTATTTATTTTTGGTTGATTGGCCAGCAATCGTGCTGCTGCATTCCTGAATCTGGTGAAATTAAGCAAAGCACTAGCTGATGCTGAAACAACGATCTCACTGAACCCCCAGTGGGAGAAGGTAGATGTTCATGATACTTTTGGTGATAAGTTTCTCAGTTTGTTATCATTTGTCATCAAGTTGTGCCATTTTAATGTTTTTCCAGGGCTACTTCAGGAAAGGATGTATATTAGAGGCCATGGAAAGATATGATGAAGTATGCTCAATGCAATCCAATTTTGATTCTTTAATTTTCATCTATTGTATCCTCAGTCAAGAGCTCATTCTTTTTATTTGCTTCTAATAGGCCTTATATGCCTTTGAAATTGCCCTGCAATACAATCCTCAAAGTTCAGAAGTTTCGCGTAAGATCAAGAGGCTTGGCCAATTGGTGAAAGATAAGAAGCGTGCCGAAGAAGTTGAAAATTTAAGATCCAATGTTCAGATATCAAAGCATTTGGATTCTTTCAAATCTGAACTTGTATGTTTTAAGTTTCCTATTGCTAATTTATATTCTTGTCATTGCATAAAGAAGGAATCTAGAGTTATCACTTTGGTTACATTAGTTTTCTCTGCCACCTTGTCTCCTTTCCTTTTTCTTTCCCATGTTTAATGTAGTCTTTACTGCTTGACCTTTTATATTGGAAATGTTTTATCTAAAGCGAAAGTTTTCCTTTTTATTGTGATATCCTTTGATGATATTAAACAATTGAATAGAGGGTTCTTTCAAGTTTTCAATATGGATTTCTGGCTCCCCAATAGTCCTCTTGGTGGCTTATTTAGTGCCAGATTCTTCTTGGATCCTGGAATTCCTCTTCATATGCGACTTTTCTTGCTAATTAAGGGCAAAGCATGGTCTCTTTCTCACAGATTTCCTTGGGATTAGATCTCTACTCCTGCCCCCAAACCAAATTCCTTGGTAGCAGATCAACTGGTTTTCTTTCCCTCTTGGTCTGGTGAATTCTCTATCAAGTCAGAATACTATTTATTGAAGTCACAAAGTACCAAAATGTAGTGCACATAGTTGCGTGGAGTAAGAAGACCATTTCAAGACACTCTCATCCTTTCGCTTGCTTGGCAAAGGATGTTGCATGCAGTTGACAAACTCTCCCAATGGGGAATTGCTTCATCATCCACATGTTAATCTCTGGTTGTCCTCGCTGCAAGACCATGACAACTTGTTCTTCACCTGTTCCTATTCCACTGGAGTGTGGTATGCAGTCATAAAAGCTTTGTCTTGTCCTCCTTCCTTTGTGACATGGAATGGTACCATGACTGCCCTAATATAGCATCAAGATTCTCCAAGGATCCCAAAATTTTATCTTGAAGAGCATCTTTTGCTGGCAGTTTATTGCCCTTGGGGGAACTAGAGACTCGGTGTCCCTTAGAAGTATTGCTCCTTCTCATTTGTCCTTAGCTAGACAAATCCTATCCTTTTCAAAGCAATGAGCTTCCTTTGTAATTGGTTTACCTTGGTTTCTGGACACCTTTTTGTAGAACTCCTTGTAGCAGCATAGAATTTTTGCTCTATTACCCTTACTGCTATTGCAGTTGTACATAACTTCTTCTTGTTAATACTTTTTTGATTTATCAAAAAAAAAAGGAAAAAAGAAAAAAAAAAAAAAGAGAAATTGATTTAGTACTTATCCCTGCAGGCTGGAAAGTGCAGACCTGATGAAGGATCAGAAGAGATTATCTCTTTTGTCATCGAGACAATGGAGTCAGCTATTAAATCATGGCATGAAAACTCTAAAGTGGAAGCTAGAGTCTACTATCTCCTTGATAAAGGAAAGACAGATACAGAAAAATATGCTCCTGCTGTAAATATTGACAAGGTGAGGAATTTTCCAATTGCCTTCTACATAGATTAAGATTGTGGAACAACAATAGTATTCAAGCCTTATTTCCACTAGGTGAGGTTGGCTTATTTACTTTATAAAAAAGAGTGATTTGAGCTTACTCACAGTAAGCACTTTCATTTACTGATTACGTCCTCTGCCAGGCATTTGAATCACCACACACGCACAGCAGCTGTTTTACATTTCTCAGGCAGTATGTTGTTGATTCCTTCTCCAAAGCAGCTTGTCTCGTGGCTCCCAAGAGTATGATATCTTACCCACAGGTACAATGAAATCCTGAATGTGACAGTCCTTGTATGCTTTAACAGCATGGCCTTTCTCATGATGCCATTCTTATGCAATAATCTTGCAAGTAGGGTGCAGTAATTGCTTTTTACTATTAACATGCTATCGATAACTTTTACTTAATTGTGTTTCCCGTAATTTTGCAGTCTATGCAAGGCATCCAGTTGTCATTGCCACTCCTGTATGGGCTGTAATTTTGACTAATAGGAATTAACTTGATCCTTTATCAAGGAATCAGTATTTCGTGAACCTGGAGCTGCCATGTATTTCATTTTATACAATTCAAAATTAACAATAGAGCAACCCCTTTGCTTTTATACATTGTCAATAAGTTGCTTGCGAGCCATTCTTTTCACCCTTTTTGGTGATGTGAACTTTGGAATAAACAGTCATACATGCCTTGGTAGCTTTGGAAAATTCCACTTGGAAAATGCTTCTACCACTCTCAAGAGTAGGGGTGGACAGGCATGTGGAAACTTTAGAACCATAAAAAACCGGTTTGGTCCCATTTATGGTTTGAACCATAATTAATGGCGGGAAAATTGGTTTTCACCATTGCTACATGATATGGACATTTGTACAGTCCTTAATTCATAGCCATGTGAAAGTTGTCACTAGACACAACACTGCCCACAAACCAATGTTGTGACTTTTGTCCAGCAAAATGTGCATTTTTTCTTTTTTGGGCATGGTTATGGGTATGTCTTTAGATCATCATAGGAAGGAGACCATGCAAATTTTGATTGTGGGAGAATTAACTCATCGTCTGATCCAGTTTTGCAGTTTTACATTCAAACTCATATTCTAGCCTAGTTTCCATAATTTGAAAGATGAAATTTTCATGTTCTAAGATGAGTTTCATCAGGTTTTTTACCACCTCCACTTGAGAGTTTCTTTCTATCTTGCATAAATGGTTTTCTTTTCTTCAAGGCTCTTTGTGTTTTGTAATTAGCCATGACAAATACTGCCATGGGGCCCCTCCCTCTCTGTTGAAGTTTGGTAATGTACACAATGACTTCCCAGTATATTGTCTCTGTCCAAATTGTTAATTACTAGATGGAGCTACCAAAGGAAAACCACAGCCAAAATTCTTTAAGGTTTCGACAACTTTGGTGCTATTCACATTTTTGTTGTTAGTGTTAAGTATTTGTATGTTTTTGTTAAGTGCAACCATTAATTACAAAAGATATACTGCGGTTTTCATTTTTTTGTTTGGGAGTTACATTACCTCGGCCTTCGTACCTTTTCACTTTGTTAACATGTATTATTCTTTCAGTCATATAATGTGACTCTTATTTTATTTCAATTTTTTCTTAATTACATCTCCATCACAAAAATGCCCAATTCACCATTATATGAGAACAGAATCAATGGTGTTATATGCATAAACCTAGGCTCTTTCTCTTAACAGAGTGAGTAACATTTTCATGATAGAGCAAAGTTCATGTAACTAAAGAAGATAATAACATGATTAGCAAATTGAAAAGTCGTAAATATTCAAGCTATTTAACTGAAATGAAAAATAACTCAAGTTTAGCAAAGTGAAAAAGCCACTGATACCTTAGGTCATGTAACTGGATTTAAAAAAGAGAAAAAAGTTTACATGTTAACAGATTAGAAAGTTAAGAACTCAGGTATATCAATTAACCCTAACTGCAGACTGGTTACTCTGAACTGTGTTGTTGGAGAATTGGGTGTATCATGTATTTCTGCTAGCATATACATGAGCCATCTAAGGCAAAGAATTACAGCCAAGAATGAAAGATGTGTATGATCTAATTGTGATTTTGATCAGTACTCATATAAATAAGATTTCTTTTGGTTAATGAGCTCCTTTTGCCTGTTGTGATCATTGAAAAATAGACATTTATCTCTTACAAGGCAGTATTTGAATTTTGAACTTTTTGTGCTTGATGGTAAGTGGTCAAATATGTGGAAGTATAACCAGGATTAACTCTTTGTTAAAAGTCTCTTTCTGTTGTTTGTTCTTTCTTATTCCTTTGCTTTTGCTCATTACCATGGTTGATACACAAAAGTGTTGCATACATTACATTTGAACAAAAATTTAAATCATAAGGAACAAAATATTTGGAAAAAATATTTTGATGCATGGAGTCTTTTATTAGTTATAAGTGCATGTCGTGAAGTATGTTACATTAAGAGAAATACTTCTAAAATCGCTATCCCCATGCCGTGGTCTGATTAAATGGAAGAGTTTGCTATTTGAGTATGTTATGCATATTTTTTGTCAACATTTTACTTAATGGAACACGTATTTAAGCTACATATTTTGTTGGCTTAATTTTAGCTCAAGTTGTTGAGGATGCTAGCATAAATCTGACATTAATTATGCAGTAATTATAGAAGCTTACTCTCACAAGTTAGTTTGTGTAATTGATAATGATTGTCATATAGTTCTATAAGGTAAAATTATGTTATTGCAGGTTTGGAAAGGTCAAGGTTCAAGGAAGTGGAAGCATGGGCAGCATGATGGTTTCTTTGTTCAATTTGAGTCACCATTCCTACGGGAGCTATGGTTTATTCCTAGTTCTATGGAGAAAGGGAAAACGTTATGCAGGTTGCCTTCTGTTCCCATTTCCAATCGTGTTGTTTTGTTTTCTATCTCTGTTGCCTCCCTTCTAGAAATTCAATCTCTTTTCTATTGTCCCTGTGAGGTTTCATTCTTTCTTTTGTAAATCATATTGTGGGTGCATCTATCTATCTATATGGGGTTTCTACTGATATAAAGGAGATGATTGAGTCCTTACCTGGGTGTATATAAAATAAAGACCCAACAGATGGCATTTTCTCGATAACTTTGTGTTAAATAATGTATCTATCTATTTATCTATAAAAGGTTTTTGGTGAAATAAAGGAGATGATTGAGTTCTTGCCTAGGTATGTATAAAATAAAGATCCCATAGATGGCGTTTCTCAATAAATGTATCTTAAACATGGGAAATTTTCCAATGTAATTATGTATTGGAGAGAATAGTCATACGATATATATGAATATCTCTTATTGTTTCCTTCAACTAAATAAATTCTTATTTTACTCTAAATTTTATTATCTTTGATTATGGATTAATTGCTTTTATGTTCTTCATACAACTTACAAAAATTCTACCATTGAATAGCTGATCTTTTCAATGATGGTATGTTCTTTTATTTTCCATTTCATTGATCATCAATTTTTTTCCGTTTAATTTCCACCAATTATTTTCATGCAGTCTTCTGTAGAGATCAAAATTATGGGTATTTGGTTCCATTTTCTCTTCTCAAAATAAGTGCTGAACTTTGTAGATTTGTTGCCTTCATTTATACTTTTATTTCTGACCAATCTTTTAGTTTATCGTCCTTCCCATATAACTTTAGAAGGAAAACTATCATTGCCTATCCCCATACTCTCTGTATCAAATTTGTCATGGGTTTTCTCCTTGTTTTCTTCATTATCCTAAATGTATTGCTGGATAAAGTTTGGAGAGAATTTGATTACTCCATTTTTCATTCTTTTGAACCCATGGTTACCGTTTAATGACAGGGACCCTGTGGTACTTGACATTGGTTCACATGAATTGCTTCCTCGTCTATTCAGGGAGAAGTTGCCTGCTTCATAATAGTTTTGTCTGGTATCTTCAGTTTGTCAGCAGTTGTGAGATAGATCCTGATATAGGGGAGAGAAAGATGTAATTTGGCCTTCATGAATTTGAAATGCAAGTTTCTTCCAAAGATGGTGGTGCCAATCCTGCAATGATTTCATATTTATTTTTCTCTACAAGAGGATTTTGTTAGGTTAGTCTATGCATCATATTTGTTATTCTTTAATCGTCTTCTTTCCCTGTATTGCATGCTAAACATTGGGTTTTGTGTATATGATGGTGGGAAAGGTCAGGTCTTTATAGCTGTGCAGTCTTGAAGTGACTTGGATGTTGAACTATACTTCCCTCCTGTCTACACTCTGTAAAAACTTTCTTTAACTACTGTTCCCTTGGACTTCTACCTTGACTAACCTAGTTTATTTTAGATTGTCAATCTGATTGTGGATCATCTTGTGAAATTGTGTGCATGAGGTGTCCTAAAGCTGAAGCTTGTATAGTATGAAGTTTCAGTCATTGTCAAATAATGATAGTTGTTTGCAGAAGCTTTATCTTGTGAAATGCATGTGATGTATGGTCCTTCCCAAGGTATGGACATGCTTTCACATCTAATTTAATCATATTTCTGAGCATTTGTATTCAATTGTGGGCTAATCGAACTTTCTTGCTATTGCCACACTGAGAAACCTGAAAATTCGATGTTGATTATATTCAATATGAAGTGATTACAAACCCTAATTTGGTGGAATAAGAGCTAAAAGATAAACACGGGCAAAATGCTTCTGGACAGAGTGTATAGCTTTTTTACATAGTCTAATATAGAAAATAAGTATGTGCCTGTCCGACTCACTACTACTGCCTCTATTTATATTTCTATTTGTGGCATATGGCAACATTTATTGGACTTCTTAATGAGCTATACTATTACTAATATTAGCTATAGTAATGCTACTATTATGTATATCCAAGGCACAGGTCATTCCCTGATGTTTTTATATGTCGGGGTTGAACCATTTCTTTTGATCTTAGATATATAGTCGATAATATTTTTTATACAGTTGGTAAGCTGTTCCTGTCTTTTATGTCCAGCAAGTATTTTGCTGGTTTCAGTCATGAAAGTCATTGTGTGATGGAGGATGATCTTATGGAAGTTGGTGGACATAACATGGAAAATGCAGGGTATAGTATTTTGTCCAAAGGTCTTATTTAATCATGCCAAAGTGATTATTGAGAGGTTTCTATAGAAGTGATCTCGGTAGCTATTGGTGTAATTCTTCCTTCACTCTATGTAGCTTCCAATCACTCTATGGAATCAAACATACTGAGTGGAAGGGTGTGGCACACAGTAATCATAACAGTTCTTCTGGGACCAATGATATATGCAATCGACATCATTTGGACGGAAAAATGTAAATAGAGGAAGATCGGTAGGGTAGACGCCCCACTTTCTAAAGCCAATATATGAGGATAATCTTTGACCACATGGCAATATGAGCTAGTCTTGGAACTATGAGCGATTGATGTTCTCTCTTGTTATCTCTGTTTTAGGAGAAGCAGATATTGTACTGATACGGGAATTGAGGGAGTTATTATCGATCAGCCTCAGTGGTGAGGTCCATACACGTAGCCAGCGGTTGGTATTAAAGCTTTGGTTCCTTGAAGTGACCTTTGACGAGAACATGCACATCCACTAAGATCCCATCAGAAAAGAAAGGAATGTAGTAAAACTCCAACCAGAACTTAAATTCAACTCCGTTTATCTTACTACATCGGTACTCTATGCTTCTCTAGGATTAGAAACGCATCTTCTATTGAATTCACTAGATGGGTACAATGCATCCTCGTTATTGGATGTAGAAAAGTTGGGGATTGTACATCGATCCCAATTTTCTACACATTGATGTTCCTCAAATATTAGACATTGCTGTCTTCAGGGACAAATTGATCAATTGTGATGGGATTGTGCTTGTAAGTGTGTAACATGAAGTTACACGCGGCTACAGCCTCTCCAACCGTAAGGTAGATCCATTCCTGACCCAACTTTTCGATAAACTTTGACTTGTCTAGCTTCTTGATCACCTCACTACGTGGATTTGCTAGTAGGAGCTGCAATGATTTAAAAAAAGGAGAAGAAGCAGACACCAATTGAGACTAATATAATCAGGAAACTTTGGTGGGACATGCATTCTTTCTAGGTTACTTATGGTGTGTGGTTGTGCTACCTTGAGACCCTTTCTGTCCACTGTCTTCTTGATCTCTTCTAGCATGCTGATGCCACTGGTATCAATGCCACCGACAGCTGTAATTTGCAAACAAATTATTTAGTCAACTCTTGATTAAAAAATTCCTTCAGTTCAGTGATTTCTTTACCGCTCATGTCGAGTATAACATATTCCAAACTGTTTTCAACTGAAGCCTTAAGCTTGTCTTCCTCCTCATATATCCATCTCGAAATCCTGAAACAAAGATAAAGATGTTTAATGTTGCTGTTCAAGCTTGAGAAGCAATATTTGATCGATGACGGTTCTGTGGTACCTCTCTCTTAAGTAGTTTGAATTTGCAAAATAAATGGGGCCATCTATTTGTAAAATGAGAATGCCAGGAAGATGCTCTGCATTTGGGTATTGATCCATGCTTCTGTATATATTTGAGTTAGGGATGTTTCCTAGTGCGAAGGTCCTTGGCCTGGCTATTGAGATAAGCACTCTAATTAAGGACAGTGAAACCTGTAGTAAAATTAAGGTATAGATGAGAGCTTTGTTCTGAATGTTGTAGACATAGGTTTTTAGGCTTCTTTTCTATCCACTTACTGCGATGACCAGGCCTATTTCAACGCTTCCAAAAACAACGCCAATGTAAGAGCATATGCATACGAAGAAATCGAACTTGTCGATCTTATACAGGTGAATGGCTGCTTCATAGTCGATGAGGCCGAGCATGGCAGCAATGATAATGGAGGAGAGGACCACTAAGGGAGTATAATGGAACAGTGGGGTCAGAAACAGCAACGTGATCATCACTGCTGTTGCCATGACAATATTGGAGACTGCACTCTTGCAGCCCGCGTTGAAATTCACTGCAGTCCTTGAAAATGGTCCTGCCATGTACAGGAAACAAAAGCAGATGAATCCAACAAGAAAGAAGCAGAGAAATGGATGGCTACTGTGTTCCTTTCAAGTATCTTAAGAGATAATACCTGAGGTTAAGTAGCATGAAGTAGAGGAGCCTGCAATGTTCATCATTCCGAAAGCTATCATTTCCTTGTTGCCATCAATATGGTAGTTTTTGAAAACGGCAAAACTTCTCCCAACAGCCACACCTTCCTGTGATGAAAAATTTCCATCTTAGCATCCAAAGACTCGTTTTTTCATGAGATCAGATTTGTGGTGATATGAAACTCACTGCTAGAGCAATGACGCCGGTGATGATTCCGGTTTTTATCGCGGTGGCTAGGTGAGGTGATCCGAAAGCTAAATCAGTGAGAGATGGCGGATTCAACCCTTTCTTCAGGGGTCCAATCTGGAGAGTAGTATACACTTACATAAAAATGGGACATCATTTTCATGCTAATTACGTTTATATCATTAATAATGTTCTTAATCTTATTTTTGTGAATGTTCTTTGTGTATTTTTACGTAAATTAGTACTAAGTTAAAAGCTAATGAGACATTAGAATTCCTAAAGGACCTGTGATATCCCTTTCCTATAATCGTTAAAATGACAGCATTTGAGGATGTGTTTGTTTTGCAAAAAAGCATTTTTCTAACTTTTTTGGATATTTGTTATAATTAGAACTCTACACTTATCAAGTATTCTTGTACTAGTTCTAATAGGTTGTAGATATTAGTGATTTGTAACAATAAGTAACCAACTTGTACATTAATACAATTCACTTTCTTTATTTTCATTGAGACTTTTTATAATGGTTAAATACTATAGATGATTATTGTTATAGTATTCACTTCTTATCAATAACTATTGTTAAAAAGTTAACAGTAACTATAATTGTCAAGATTATTGTGATTATATTTATTAATTAGAATTCAACTGTATCAATATTGAGTAAAAAAAAAAAAAGGAAATCTAAAGTACGTTTCCCCGGATCTTGAAAGTAATATAATATGGAAAGGGGGAATGGTGTACTTAGTCGTCCATTATGTGATGGGTAGAGATGAAAAGTCATTGTCATATATTCTCTATTTGTCCCAATTCAGAGTTCGAGTCAATAAAACACGATTGCGAAGGCCTTACATTTCTCATTGCCACGACAGGTACTATATATGTAGTGATGACGTCTACGTAGGCAGGATTCACACTTTTTTTTTTCCAATTATATTACCCTTGGTTCATTTTACTGCACAAAATATACCTAAAGTCTAAAAGAAAAGTAATTTTGACCGAATTTTGGAAGTAATCTTTTTAAAGTTTCCTAAAATTGTCATTCTAAGATGTAATTATGTATAATTAATAATTGACATTACATAAAAAAAGATGACATCATGATAATAGCTATTGTAAAATATTTTAAAAATTTAAATAATTTTAGCTATTTATTTATAACTTCATCTAAAGTTTCGTTTTAATAAATGTTTTTAATGAATGACTTCCATAAATTAAATGGGAAAAAGCGTGTAACTTAGTAAATTACCACTTGGACTCCATGTTTTTCAGCATGAGTCAGATACACGAGGACGCTTCCCAGTATAACCGATGTCAACGGTGCCATTGCGTTTACCCAAAAGAAAGCTGGTCGCCTTTTGCTCTGAACACATCACCATCATTATCAACGCACATCAGTTTCTTAGAAATATAAATACGAAAATGACCGTAACATATTAAATACAGAACTTTTTATTTTTCATATGATTATTTCCTCGTAAAATGTACGATTGATATTAGAAAACGTGAGATTTGAATTTTATGTTCTTTTTGGCCCCTATTTTGGATTATTAACTAGTGCATAAAATATAAATAAATTATTAATTAATGAATGATCTTAATTTACCACCTGAAGTACAATCATAACGGAATTCAAACTCTTACCCTTGTAAAATTACTTGTGTGAAATTGTAGATCTTTCAGTATGGTCTAGGAAAATTTTTTTTCTCCTTTGTTTTTGATGAATTTGGTACACAATTAATGTGTTCTGCCATGATTATTATTTTATAAACATTTTCAATGTTGCAAAGCCATAAATGTTATACTAAATGGCAAAACTATAACATTCGTACCTTAAACTATAAAATAATGAAGTTAAATAATCGTAGAAATATTAAAAAATCATCTACCTAGATGTTGATTATAGTATACATACACATAGATATAGCAAATTAGAGCTGAAATTAAAAAAAATTGTAAGTTGACGAACTAGTATACATATTACAGTTATATGAGAATGAAGAATCGAACTTGATTCTTTTTTAGAAAATCGGTGTTTATATATTGTTAGGTTATAACAATTTTAATAATAATAAATTGTAAGTTGAGAAAGCAAATGAGGAAGTCTATGTTAAGAAAATGAGATGCGATATGAAATACAATTTAAGTGGAGGACAAATTTAACTGACATTCCAACCAGTTTTTGTTAGATTTATTGTATGACACGCATGTGTAAAATCCATTAAAAGAAAGCAATTTCTTGGCTATTTCTTAACAGCCATACTTTTTAGTAGCTTTTACCCGTTTCGTATAGGAAAAGATCATTGAGCTTGCATGGTGAATTTTTAGTGCTTACATGTGACTCATGCACACACGGCACAAAGAGGTCGCGTCTAGAGCACTACTTTCGTCATTCTTTACGTTATCACAACACTTTGAATCCATATCCACCTATAGACATTTTCGTAGGATTAATGATGTCTTACGTAAACCATTCTCCGAATATTTTATTCCTTATTCTCAGGACATGATGTGTTTCTTTACAAACCCTTTTCCATTTTATCTAGCTGGACGTCTTATTATCCTAAAGAATGGTTATTCTTAAACCCCCCATGTTCTGAATGAAAAGTGAGATTTTATATATATATATATTTATTTATTTATTTGGATAAGGAATAAAAAGGAAAGGAATAAATTTTTCCTCGAGCTCACAAAAGTATTCCATTCATATCTAGACTCGGGGGGATTGGAAAGAAATTCAAATAAAAATATTATTTTACCTATAGAGCAAGAACACAACCTTTCTTTTCCTTTTTCTTTCTTTTTTTTTTTTTTCCTTTAAGACTACCGTGGAATTTTACTGATATGAAAAAAATAAATTGTTTACTATCTTTCCACTTTCCTTCCATCTAGATCATTTCTTGAAATTTATAAATTTATCCTTTATTTTCTTTTCTCTTAATTCTTTTCCTCCACTTTTTATCCCTTCTATCTTCGCAAACATAATGTTTAATTCATTGTCATGTGGAAGTTCTCTTAAAGAATATATACGAGAAAACAAGTTTGCTGAAAAAGAGAAAAAAGGGATATTATAAAATTCAAAAAAAAAATATTTTTTTTTGGGGTATGATGACCTGAAACGTTAAACCAAATTTGTCACCGAGAAATAAACATGGTTTAAAAGGAAAATCATTGTTTCTACTGGTGACGTGTTACGTCGTTGATGTTTCACAAAGCTTTTGACTACTACAAGTGGGCAGGCATAATTGTACTGGGATTAAAAATGTAAACAAAATAACTCTTATCTCTTTGATCTATGATTTATTGCTTTGAATTTGATACCACCTAAACAAAAATATTGTCGTCTTTAGCATATAAAATATATATATATATATATATATATGTTTCTTATTAAGTCCAAATATTACTATACAGTGCAATTTTATATGAATGAATTAGTATAGGATAGTGGTAATTTCTTTTTAACCGCACCACTTCATGAGATAAACACCATAAAAACATCTTGTAAATATCAGGCATCATATAAAGGAATTAAAGTCAAAATTTCATAATCATTTCATAGTGTCTTCTTCGATTTCGAGACACATTGTACGTTGTGGGTCCATATAAAGTTATAAGGCACACACATTTAAATACTTGAACTTGAACTTGCACATTGGGGTGATTAACTGGAATTACGTACCAGGTTTTTGGTGAGCAAGAGGAAGAAAAGGAAACAGCAACCCAACACTCCACTTTCCCATCTCCACTGAAAGCAATCACTCGAATATTCAACCGTATTAGCTTCATAATATAAAATTAAATGACAAAGACTAATACTGTCGATGAATACATGTAATAAAATTTATATTTCGGAATTAATGTATACATAATTAAGCTACTTACTAGGTGAGTCTGAGAAATAACAGAACGCAAGACCGAGACAACATCAGTTTCATGAGTGAAATGAACCAATCCCAATATTCCTCTAAGCTGTTGAAGACACACAACTGTGGCTGCTCCTGCCATAAAACCCACTATGGTTGCATGTGATAAAAAGTCCACTATGAACCCCAACCTGCATTTTTCATAACATTTCCTGTCATTATTATTTCATACACAAGCAACTAAGGGCATGGATGGTAGTCTCCAATCTAAACTGAAACCAGCCATCTTATCCTCATCTAAGTATTTCTTTTCAAAGCTTTACAAGATTTAATGTAAAATAATAATAATAATAATAATAAAAATATTAAAATAAGAGCAAGTTCTAAAATACACTTGTAAACTATCAGTTAGCTACAAATAAACCTTCTAAACTCCTTAAATACGACTTCAATTTTTGTAACTTTTGAAAATAAGTTTGACTACTTTTGAAGTTTTGGAACAATTTCGAGATTATTATTTGTATATTTTTGATAGAAAGGAGAGTTTAGGTGATTTGAAATGCTTATAATTTACGATTATCCATAAAATTATAACGATGTGAGTATATTACTGAAAAGCAGTGATGTTCATTAATTTTCTATGTTGTGATAAATCTTTATTTCAAGTTTTGAAAACCTCAAAATCAACAACACAACTAATGAAAGGCATGACGCTGAAAGTTTACTCATGGGATGCATAAAAACTGACCTTAGAAAACCTAGGGCAACCTCGAAAAGCCCAGAAAAAAAGGTGGCAGTAAAAACTAACTGAACATACTCCTTGGTGTGCTCAGTTGGGCTTACTTCTTTTCCAAGCATTGATGATATCAATAGAGACGCAACTGCAACCGTACCAACTGCTAAATCCCTTGAACTGCCCAACATTGCATACACCAATGGTGGAACAAAGCTTGAATCTGAAAATTTTCCAAAAATATGTACACATTAGCATTGAAACCGCACGTATAGTTAATTATGCAAACACTAAATATAATTTTTCATAATAAACATACATTACGAAGTAGGATTTCGTCAAGAGTGTTTTTTGATACTTTTTTACGTTTAAAGTTTTACAATAGTAAAATATTATTATAGTAGTTTTAAGAGATTGCAAAGACTAGTATAAAGTGTAGTAGTAAAGGATGAGAAGGCGATTAAAAGTGGCTGAGCACTATCGATGGTGGTTAGCAACCATGAAAAGTGCTAATTGAAAGTTAAGAAAATGATATGCTGTTTTTAAAAGTGAAAACCATTTTCCCATTTTAACATTGATATTTTCCTTACCGGCTAGCCATCACTATAATCATCAGCTACGACTTTTACCCCTTGCCATGAATTGTCACTAGAAGTCACTAATTAATTTCTGTAACCTCTTAAAGTTGCTACAATAATATTTAACGAATTCTAAAGTTTTGAACCGAAACAAGCACACCCTTAGACGCACTTACAAAGGCCAATAATGGGTGGTAAGTTTGCCAAATTAGCATAGCTTATTCCTTGAGGAACTGCCAGACTTGCAATGGTTATCCCAGCCACAAGATCAGCCTTGAAGAAGTCGAAAGTATAGCGAGGAGCCCATTCGAGAATTGGAATGAAGTATTGCAAACCCAACAAAAGTTTCTTAGATGTTGGCTGGTTCTTGAATTGCCTAAACGGATCGTCGGGAAATAGTGTCTCCTTTAGGGTGGATTTAAACGACTTGAAAAATGGTTTGGACGGAGGGATTGCGACGGGGTGCGGGCACACGTAATCTATGTTTCCCATAGATTTATATATATATTAATCCCTTATTATATTAACAAAGTTTGCGTAAAAATAAAGTTTGAATTTACGTAAGCTAATAAGAATGTCACGATAATGCTTGATTAAATAGGAGAGAGCAAGACAGAGAGATCCCGATGATGCCGATCGATTTGGCTTGGAAAATTTGGTATGCCTAATGGTGCTTACGTTGGGTGCCTAATTGTGGTGGAGCTAGCTAGCTGTGTGTATTGAGTAGCAGGCTTTGAAGAAGAGCTCTATATATAATGAGGAGGAAGGGTGAAGGTATCGTTATAGTGCTTTCTGGGACCCATTTTAGATATGATACATGGAATGTTGTCGTCGAACTTCCCCTTCACTGTTAACCACCCACCACTTTCTTGTATTTTCCACCGTGCTTTCTCCTTATGAACGGCAAAAGTCGACATGGTATTTGATAAATTTACATGTTCCCCTTTTCCTCCCTCCTCGTGTGAGCTGTCCTCGCATATTGGAAGCAAAGGGAAAGAATGTAGTGTGGTTGTGTGCATGAAGTGACGCTAAAATAGACAAAAGTTTAGGCTTTGATCAATAACGAAGTATATATATTTGT
Organism: Lumnitzera littorea; assembly: GCA_024138015.1. NCBI lineage: Eukaryota > Viridiplantae > Streptophyta > Magnoliopsida > Myrtales > Combretaceae > Lumnitzera > Lumnitzera littorea. The sequence continues at coordinate 49,336,759 of JAMXBB010000001.1, forward strand.
CATGTGCGTCCTATTATTGGTATTATTCTATAATAACGAAATTCCAAGAAATTAATATATGATAACTTCGTTTATATATATATATATATATATATATAGTTGGTTATCTATGAGGGATTCACTATATGTTTACATCAATGTTAGAAAGGCTCGTGATCTAATAAGTAATCATTCATCAAAGGAATGGATCCTGAGTATAATTAGACATGATCCAAAACGTAGAGAATACTGTAGTTTAGTGTCCTTGGTTTCCTTCCCTGGTGAATCCACGTAATAATTCCTTAGACCTAAGGTGTCGCAGGTTGAACATCTCATGCTTTAATACTACAAAATGCATTTCTGCTGTCAAGGCGGTTATTTTCTCATCCGAATAGATGGACCGACAACTCCATCCCACATTTTGCACTAGGTAGAAAAGCACAAGGTTCAGAACTAAATCTAATACCACAGTAGTCTTTATTTTAATCCAAACTCTTAATTACATAGTCGTACAAAATGCTCGTTGCTTATTACCAATCTTATTTATAGCAATTATTAACATGTCCTTCTAAATGTATACCATATTATAACTTCATAATTTCAAAGTTTAAGAATTGCTTAATACTTTTCATTGCTATCGCACGGAAAAACACGAATCCTGCTTCCACAATAGGTCAGGTTTAGCATCACCAAAGCACCGATATTTTTATAGCTTATCTAGGGAAGGGTAAGAAAACTAATCAAATCAAACTAAATCGAAAATATTTATTTATTTGTTTGGTTTAGAAAATTTTTAAACTATTAATTTATGATTAGTTTAGAAGAATAAATTAAAAATGAATGAAAACATGATGGATAGAATATGAGACTCTACCATACATAAATTTCGAAACTTTACTAATTATACTCTATCTTGTAATACTTTGGAATCACCTTATACTCTTTACTCTATAGATTAGATTGTACATAGTGTTCTATAAATTGTACAAGATATCCTATAGATTATGTAAATTTCTTTTTATTTTTCTTATAAATTTCAATATGACTATTTTTTTGGAAACATAAAACAAAACCTGATCCTTTTATTTTTCAAAAGCAATTGCTCAATTTAACTTATCTTTCAAATGATGTCAATGACTAAAGTACATTAAGGTATATTTCTGATCAATTTTTCTTTTCCTTGAATGTTTCTTTAACCATTATTATTATGGTTGAACTTTTATGGAAGCATTATACAAAAAATTCTTTGTGTAAATGAAACATTCATTTTATAATAATCATATTGCATAGATATTTAAGGGAATAATTTTATAGTTTTAAAAAATAAAAGCAGTAAACATCATGCTTAATACTAAATTTACAAAGTTTATTAAAACGTGAATAAAAGATTTATAAAATCATATAATTCAATCATTATAAATGTGATCATAATATAGTATCAAACAATTAATTATGGAAAAACAACGACATAACATGAAAAATGAAATAAAACATAAATTCAAACTAAAATATTTTTCTTCCTTAAGGTATAAGCATTAGTAAAATAATTCCTTTATACGTTAAGAAAATCAAATTTTGCTCTAATAATAATACCAAATCTTTTGTCAAACATAAAATAAAGAAACTATTTTATTATAAAAACCAGGTTTTACAAGATGATAGATGTAGCAAATAAAGGAGTAAAAAGAAAATGATGATGGAGTAAAAAGTAAAGACAAAAGATGGAAGGTAAGGGATTAACAAGCGTTTAGTTTAGGGTTTTCGATAATTTGGTTTTTACTTTATTTTGATAATATTGTATAGAACATGAAACCATAAGCTCCTATGATTATCAAATAGGCCTTTTTTGAGTTTTAAGGACATTTTACTTAGCTTAGCAAAGCACAAAAAAGAATAAAAAAAAAAAACAAGTATTTTCATGTTCAATCAATAAAGTTCCTATATCTGTTCTTATTAATTTCAAATAAGTCATATCTTGGTTAGACTTTAAAAATAGAAAAATCATTTATATTAATTTTATTTAATTACTTATAGGATGGAGACTTTAGAACCTGTACCCTGTATACCTTAAGTACAAGTTCTATAGTAGATACAAGACACCATGACTTTTTATCTGTACTTTATCATGTGAGGATAGGTTTTAAAAAATTATTACTCAGAATTTACCTCATGGCCTTAATTGACCACCTAGAACCTACTTGATTGAGCAAGGTCTAGGTTAGTGCCCTATATGACAGGGTTACGTACTTAACCTTAGGATAAATTGAATCAATCCATAAAACTGAACTAAACTATTTTATAAAATATATAGTAATGATATTTATAACTAAAGAAGTTCTCTTATTGTAATATAATACTTAAAAGAACTTCTAGTTTATGTTTATTAAAATGTACATGTATTGGACCTTTATAGTCATAATTTATAAATTATATATGTATTTTGACTCAAAGTTTATACTATATATTATTTTTACAAATAAAATTAACTATTAATAAATATTTGGAATTTCTTACTTGCATAAATATTGACTTCATTAATATCTAATATGATATCAATACTTATAGTTATTAAATAAGTTAAATACTTTCTTCTAAGATTACATGTTGTACAAATATATATTTTTATATTAGAAAATATGATCTGATATGTAAACCAAAGTGAACCAAACCAAAAATTTTATGGTTTAGGAAATTTCCTATTTTGAACCTTATAATTTTGTTGAAAGTTATAAAAATTGAATTGCATTTTCATTATTTGGATTAGTTTGAAGAAAAAATTGAATCAATCCACACTATGCCCACCCTTAAGATTATTTAGGTCTAAAAATTAATAATCTCAACATGGGTGACTATGAAGCTAATATAAAGATACTATGCATGCAAAAACGTATGATATACCATAATAAGCCTAAACAAATACAAATGTATCATCTATAAAATTCAACAATATTGAATCAATTAAGCAACATTCTCAATAGCACATATAAGTAAGCGATAATAGTTATCAAGATCTCGAATAAAACTCAATAATATGACTGATAAAAATATTCCAAAATCTAATATTCAAAAAACGTGATTAGTAATGATATGGATTATTTTATCTGAATAACAAATAAATCCAAAGCTTATAAGACCAACATGAATATAACAATTTTGTGGCCAATATGAACTCAAAGATTTCAAGGCAAATATGAATCGAGAGATCCCAAAACTAATGATTAAGAATGTATGAACTTGTAGATTTTAAGATCAATAATTAAATAAACTAAAAAATTCCAAGATCTAATATTTGATACCAATACCATGAACAAATCATCTTATACTAGTCTCCTTACTTGTATTAGCCACTAGATAGCTAGTTTACTAGTAGTGTAAACAGCATCCGATACCACTATTACAACCTGGTGATATTTGGAAAACTTCTCTTACTTTAGAGTAGCTCGCCATATTGACGACTTACCTACTACTCATAGCGTTTTAACACCTAATTGCACTAGTCACATAATCTAACAATTCGTTGCTTCTTTGATATTCAAATTCAAAAAGCTCATCAAGTAGCATCAGCTATTATTGCATAACAAGCACGATTTCATAACAAATTTTAATTAAATGTACTTTTAACCCTATACACATCAATAACATACAACAGTATCCTAAGTACTTAGATGTAGCTCACCAATTTGCATATATTTAGAATTTCACTATAGATCTTATGTAAAACAATTAATTATTATACTATTTATATTGATGAGTTTTTCTTGATTCTAAAAACTCAAAAATATTAAAAACCAATAATTGAAAGTCATAATAACACTTTTTTCAATCGACCATTTAAGTCAACCCAAGAACCTATTTGTTTAATCTAAATAACTAATTGGTAGACTACGCCACAAGCCTAGTCAACCTCTTTCTTGACCGACCACTAGCCCTCCACAAACTATGTGGTCAACCTTCTTCTATTTAAGTCAATTGAGATGCCTTATTTTAGTTCCAATTCAATTTACTAACCTCGGAACTTGTTTTCTAGTTGAACTTCTTACTTTGCAAGCATAAGTTTTACTTGTTATTGCATCAAATTACTCCATATTCATCAACATCCTAAATTCACATCTTCAATTTTGTAAATTATGTACAAATTTTCATTTTTTGTTCAACTCATAAATTAACACAAAATTGATTAAGAATAGGGAAATTATTATGATTAATAACAACCTAGTGAAATCCATGCCCAAGAACATAATTGAAATGCTAAGGATCAAAAAGTGAGAGTACCTATAAAGACAAAAATTCTAATGGATTTTGAAGAAGGCTTACCTCAAGCCAAAAAAAAAAAAAAAAAGAAAAAGCAAATGGGAGTCACACCATAATAACACAATAATGTCTCTAACTAATACACCAAATTCTCATTTGACATGCCAAAATATAATAGTCAGTATTATTTTAACAAAATCAAAACTTCTACAAGAGAACCGAAAATTTCCTTACCAAATTATGTACTTCCAACCTCTCTACATATTACATTGGCATGTCATAGAAACAAAAGTAAAGCTCTAACTTTGTACTTATCAATTTGCCAAATTGATAAGTAAAACTTACTAAAGAAATTGAAAGGAATATTTCTTTCCTTAGAATAAATCCTATCGTTTTAGGTTTTGCTATACGATTCTAAGGATATATTAGAGGTCCTTAGAGCTTCTTTAAGAAATTATTGATTGCCTTTTGGAAGATTTGAGCATTAATAAGATATATAGAATCCTTAACCTAAGTTCAATAGGGGGTTTGTACGCTATACTCCATGTGGATTATTAAAAGAATGCTTGCTATGCATGCATTGCATATGATTGCTTATGTTTCTTATGGTTGATAATTTACTTAAACTTGTCTATATAAGTAGTAATGAGAATTCACAAATCCTATCTTACCGAGTCATGATATGTGCTCACCCATTTATAGTCTTATTGAATCTTTAATACATAACAATAGGAGGAGGACTACCTTGGTATATCCTTGGACTAATGTTACTGTATAGAAAAGAAGATCTAGAAGCAGCTTAGCTTAGTCCTACTGTAGTTGTATCTTTTGGGGAGCTTTTATAACTTAGTGTACTTTTGAAAATATTGATAGTTATACTTTTAAGTATTTTATTTTCGATACTTGGAAAATGAAAGTTAGTATTTCTTTCTATATGTCATTATTATATTGTTGTAGTTAGGATCTTCACAAATGTTGTATAAGAATTAAGACACTCATGAAAGTGCTCTCTCTTATAAAAGGTATTTGTAGTAGATTGTTACAACTAGGATATTCTATAAGGTATAACATATCTTATATTATAAGGTAAATTATATCCATTACCCCAATAAACTTTTTAAATAAAAAAAAAAGAAAAGAGAAAAAGTGAGAAGCACAAAAAAGTACTTAATGTTTTCTTTTTTTCTTTTTTATTTCGCTCTTTAATACTTCAAAATTTTCATTTAAGTCCTTAATGTTTGCAAAAGTTTGTAAACTGCTCATTTTAACTAACTGCATTAAATTATCATTGAAAATAGTGCAAAAACATTCTCAACGTTTGCCTCTTTTTCTATATCAATCCTTATCCTTTTATTTTTTCTACATAAGTCTTCAATGTTTTCAATTTTTATTAAATAAGTCATTTCATTACTTTCATTATTATTATTTTTTTCTTAGTAAGGACATGTAGCAAAATGTATAATTAGTTTACATGTAATTATTTAAAATAATAAAATAATAAATATTAAAAATAATAAAAATAAAATAAAAAATAATTTTAAAGTGGGTTACAACCTACTTCCCCCTAAAATCGAAGTTTGGCCACCTAATGGCAGGGGGTGATTGGAATAAATTTTTAGTTTTTCTTTTCTTTTTTCTTTTGATTTTTTGAATTTTATTATTTTTAGTGTATTTTGATATTTTATTATTTTATTTATCTAATAGTTACACTTAGACCAATCATGTATTACTACATTTCTTTACGAGCAAAAGTAATGGAAGGACTCATTTGACAAAAGTTGAAAACGTTGAGAACTTAAATAAATAAAAAATGAAAAAGATAAGGATTAAAAAAAAACACAAGAGGTAAACGTTGAGGACTTTTGGGATTTTTCCTATGATTATTTTGTTATAATTTATGGATAATGTGTCAAGAAACTTTTGATATATTTATGAATATTATTTCTAAAATGCAAGTATTTATTATATTTATATACTTTTCTGCCAGTATATATCTTATGATAAAGTCTCATAGATAATTATAGTATGTATAAAATTATAATAAAGATGTAATATTAGTGAGATTTCATGATATCGTATTATCTAAAAGTTATCATTGATCAAATAAATATCTAGAAGGCTCATACAATATGTTGTATAATTAAGGTCATTCTCACTAGACTGAAGGAAAGATATCCAAGTTAAACAAGTGTGTGCCTAGAGTTAAGTGAGTATACTAGACATAACCTACTAATAGAGGAAACTATATATTTAATGTTATTAGTCCCTTTTTTATATGAATAAGTGTAAATAATCTCTAGACTTGAGACTTTTATATATCTTATATATGGAATATTATGCTTTGATGTTGTTAAACGTAGTATTTATTTAGATTATAAATAATATGGTTATTGGGTACAACATCAAATACAGAGAGGACAATGATGAGTTAAGATAGAATTCATTGCTCTCTTAAGTTAGGGAGTCGATATTTAGGGTCGCTTGGTTAAGATAATAGTGACTTCTAAGCTCGCAGCACGATAAGTATTATTAAGTCTATTTTATTTTAGAAACCAAGTAAAATGATGAAGCATCGATAACATGACATACAATGGCTTAATCGAGATATCATTTGAGGAAGATGTTTATTATGCAAAAATCAATTCATAGTGGTTTCTCATTTATACCTTTTTTATTAAGTTGAATCACTAATGATTGTTACTAGATGGTTATTTTAGTTTATGTTTAAATAAACTATTTTCATATATATAAATTTAGAGGATCGCACACTATAGCATGATTAACAAGAACAAAATTTTTGACAAATATCGGAGTTAGAATAAATTGATCTAAAATAACAAATTAGAAGCAATTTATTTTTACCGCATAGAATATATTTGTGATTAAATACCTTTTAAAAGTTATGTATTTTATTATTGCCTTTTTGTGTAATGGTACATGGAATTTATTAATTTTATATTCAATTGCAATTAAAAAATTTATGACAATTAAAAGGTTATTTTCCATTAATTCCATGTTTAATTATTATGTAATTGAAAGATTTATTAAATGAAAAGTCTCTTTTATTAATTTTAGTTAATGTTTAAAAAGAGACAAGGGTAAAGAAGGTGTTCAATGATAATTTTCTATTTAGACAAACACCTAAAGAAAAGACAAAAGAGAGATATAACATTTTTGCTTCCTAGTTTTTCTAATTATAATCTTAGTTATCTAGCAATATAAAGGATTGAAATTTGTTTCTCTTAGTGCGTGTGTGGATACTACTAAAGAGACTACGTTTAAAGTTCTTATGGTGAACACATTTTGAAAGCAACAAATTGGATTTAGATTGCAATTGAACTCCATCCTTAGGAGAAGACGGTACTTCTCATTAGGGAAGAGGTATTTTATAATCTTTTATTGGCATATATATTTTATTGCATGTTACACATGAATCCAAGAGTAGGTTTTATAGTATTTTTTTTTTCAATTTCCACTACATTCTTTCTGATATATAAAACCTAACAATAGTATTAAGCAACTTATGTAACGTATAAAATATATGTTGGTATTAGCTTAGATTTGATTCATAGAATAATTGTTGTGATCTTGATAGGATTAATTTATTCATGTTTACATTATGAATTTGATGTGAAACATGGGATCTTTTGCTTTTGGTTCGAAAATATCTATATTTTTTGTAAGTGTAAACCGTTATTTGATATCAATAGTGTTTTATGATTCATGGATTGAGAAATTCCATAAATAGAGGTTTTTTTATTTTTTGTTTATAAGAATTTGGCCATGGTAATCCTAAGTGTATATATTAAGGTTGTTTAAGGAATATCTATAAAGAAGTTCAAGATTAATTAAGCTAATTGAGCTGAACTAGAACTTGCTAAATATATCTTCTAGTTGAGCTCAAGCTCATAATTTAAAGCTTAATCAAATTTAAGTTAAGCTCGAGCTTAATACTGTATTGGTTTGACTCAACTCGATTTACATACCTAGGCATAGTAGTAATGTGCATTAACTTATCCATTTGTGTTTTGTACAAAGATAAATGGATAGTTGTTGGAGTAGTAGTGTGCATTGAATTCCATGTCACACCAAATCATGCCTTTTTATTTTTGCTTCTCCTAGTCTTTCTTCTTTGTAAAAGGAGGGTCATTATACTATATCCTCTTCATTTTATTCATCTCATACTTTTGTTTTGAGAAACCTTTTTGCTTTACAGAAAAATTTTAACTTTTCATCATTCTCATGACCTTTCCATCAACACTTGGCTATGTATGGAACCATCATTGTCTTTTCCTTCCTTTCATTTGACTAAGGAAATCCTTGAAGTCTTACTACCTTACTTAGTAGGCAACAACGAAGATGGTGGTTGCTGTATGCTTTTCCTTCATAATGTATGTAATGGTGTTGTTTATAGAGGGTAATGTAGCAGTAAGGGTATTACTTGGAGCTTGTAATACGATGCTTAGTTAATCATAAGGCCACTAAGTAGCCGGGAGAAGGAATTAAATTTATAGAGTATTTAGGAGAATGGGCTTAAATTGATCGAACATGGAGTCATTTAACGGTTAAGGCTTAGGTAGGAAGACATAGCCTTTCATGTTAGGATGATATGTGTTAGCCTACTATCGAAGGTGATGTTTCTTAAAAATAGGTAGGATGTAGAGATTAAGGCCTTGGATATGTCCATGGAGGATGATGAGGAGAGCTTGTACATGGGTTCTCATAATGTAAGTGTCGAGGCTTGAGTTTATTCTTTTTTCAAAGAAATTATTGTACTTCAATTTCATTTGTAGTAAAACTTTCTGTGGGTGTTTGACAGTGTGCATGCATTGGCCTTTGGTTTGTGATACAAGATGATACATGTAGGTTAGCTACGAAGTAGATGAAATGAAGCTCTTATAGAGAACCATAAGATTCTTAAGCAAGACCATTGAAGCTAAAGGTTACCAGTGTGTTGCCAAAGAGATTAAGGTAGTATAGGAATGGGTAAAGGATGCTAAAGTTATGGTCAGTCGCTTGCGGAGGAACTTGGAATTAGTTAATGAAATGGTCAAGAAGCTATTACTTGAGTTGGAAATTGCTTAGCAAAAGGGGAAGAGGGTATTAAAGGAGGCCATTAAGGCTAGGTTGAGGTAGTCAGGTTTAGGATAAATTGCTAAATATCATGAAACTTACATTGGACAAGATAATGGAGGAAAAGAAATTCCTTAAGGCTCAAATCTGTGAGCTAGATGAGTAAGTCATCTCATAGAATGAGTAGATGATGGAGATTGAGGAAAAAATTGATGCTGTTAAGAATTGACTAAGATCGAGGATCTTAGAGGGGTATTAGGCTAGTGCTAAATTTAAAGAATCTCAATATTAATCAATTTTGAGATCATCAACAAATTTTGCAATATTAATTATCCATATACTTCAAGATAATTTTGATAAGATTTTAGTAAGTATTTGTTTTTATTCTTAAGTATTTGAGGCTTTTTGTGAAATATTTGATTTGTAGGCTTTGTTGAAGAGATTGACGGAATTTTGGTGATTTTTGAGAAGATTTGATAAAGTTTTAGAGTTTCCATATATGTTTGATGATATTCGTGAGGAAGTAAGATTTTATTGAAAATTGAAGGCTAGATAAGATCACAGTTGAGTTCATGCTCGTGCTTCTTGCTTGTGATCCTTGCGTTTATGGAATGTATAAATTTTAGGTGTAAAGAAGAATCATGCCTGAGATTCATTACTATGATTTTGGGGTGTGAACATGTTGTTTTTTAAAGAATCCCTTATTTGGAAAGATCCTTATAACCCTAAGTCTTGTACATTATAAATAGGAGTCTATGGCTAAGTTAAGTGTATGTGGTTGAGCCTTAGAAGAGGAGGAAGAGTAGAGTAATGATAGGGTTGCTTCTTTTCCTTGATTTTTTTTTTTTTTAATTTTCTTTCTTGTTAGTTTAGTTTTTCTTAGTAAATTGTTATTTAACAAGAGTTTTATATCTTACTATTGTTCTTGTTTATTCAATTAATGATATTTGCTATTGAGATTTAATTGCACCATGCTTTATTATGTTGAATTAATATTTACCTGGGTTATTGATTCAATGTTAAAGTTTGCTTTAAAGATAAAGAGATCTTACCATGAATGGACTAGTGTAATTATAAGAAATTGAAATAGACTGAGTAATCGGCTATTTAGTTTCTTTGGATCAAGGTAACCTAATAGTGGAAATCATTAACTTAATGCAATCTTAATATATTCTATTATAGAAGTGTTTTGGATAAAGTATAGAGGTTAGGAGTTAATTTGAGAAGTGATTATAGTTAATTTATACACAGAATTCTCATGGTCTAATAAGTAATTGAGATTAAAGGGTTCATAAGGCTAGGTAGTAAATAATCGACATACTAAGGTTTATGTTCTCTTTAATAATTTAGTATATAGTTTTTGAATATATTTTATTGTGTTTTGTTAGCTTTTGTTTATGTTAATTATGGTTTATTTATTACTTAGGTTTTTTAGAAAAATTGAGTATAATTGCTAAGTTAGATAATGAGAATTACTAGTAGTTCAAGTATTTCAATTTAATTACATAGAAGTTTCTGAAGTATTGATACTCGAACTTAAATCCATTTTACTATATTATAATTTGATTGGTGCACTTGTCCTTGATTAAGTTTTTAGTGCTATTATTGGGGAACTTCTTTCTTGAAATTACTTGGATATTATGAAAATCACTTGACCAATTGCTTTAACTATTCTTGATTGGTACATTTGATCCTTCTTTTCTTGTTATGTTTTATTTTTCTTTTAATTGTCTCTAACTTATGTATATTCCAGTTCATGACCAGAAGTTACTGGAATTGGTCTCATAGAATTAGACCATGAAATTGGAAAACTACTCATTCTCTTCGTAAGAGAGTACATTAAGTAGTTGAATTAATCAACCAAGGTTCTCCACTTAGACTTAAAGAAGAAGAAGAAGAGGAATTGGAAGAGATGGCTAGAAATTATGATGATGACAACAAGACTATGTCTAAGTCCACTGCACCAAGCATAATTGGTGCTAATTCCAACATAACCAACTAGCATTCAAGCATATAACTTCAAGATTCAACTAAATACAATTTAGATGGTGTAGTAGTTCATTCAGTTTGAGAGTTAGCATATGAAGATTCAAACAATCATAACTCAAGTTTTTTGGAGATATGTGACACTTTTAAGATCAATTGGGCTGTAGATGATGCGATTAAGCTACAATTATTTCCTTTCTTGCTTAGGGAGAAAGCTAAGCAATAGCAAAATTCGCTATCAAGATGATCAATTACCACTTTGAATGATTTAGTTGAGAAATTTCTAGAGAAATTTTTTCCACCTACTAAGATTGCAAAGTTCAAGAATGATATATCATCTTATGCTTAGATCAATGAAGAGACTATATGATACATGGAAGAGATTTAAGGATCTCTTGAGACATTGCCCATACCATAGTTTTTCGTTGTGGATGCAAATTTAGACTTTCTTCAATGGTCTTAACTATCTTACTAGACAAATGATTCATGCTATGGCAAGAGGTATCTAAAGTGTAAAGAAACCTAATGTAGCCTAGAAATTGATTGAGGGTATGGCCATGAATAATTCCCAGTAGGATAATATAAGAGAGAAAGTGAAAGTAGTTGGGAAATTTGAAGTTGACTCGGTTATAACTCTAACAACTTAAGTAGAAAGTCATAGTAAGAAATTAGATGGCTTAATAAAACAAGTACCTGCTGATGATTAAGAACAAATCAATTTTCTTGCTAATAGGCCTCAGAACAACCCTTTAAGTAGTACTTACTCAAGAAGGAGAAATCATCCTAATTTTTCTTTGAGGGGTGGGGGTATGTGTTGGGGGTGGCAGTAGTGGTTACTAGTTGAACAGGAACACTCCATTAAGTGGTTATCAACCTTAGTAATAGAGTAGGAATACCAATTCAAAAGAGATTTTGTACAGGTACATGAGTAACTTTGATGCAAGATTTTAAGCTATTGAAGTTGTGTTAAGAAATACTGAACTATCACTATGTAATCTAAAGAATCAACGAGTTAGTTGGCAAGGACTATCATAAAAAGGCAATTGGGCAGTTTGCTAATTTACATTGAGGTTAATTAAAGAGATGCATTGATCAAGGAATTGAAGTAAAAGAATTTCAAATCATGGACCTCTTATCATCAAATTCCATCGAAATTTAAGATTTTTAGAAAAAATGTAAGATCATGCCCAACTCCACAATGGTAATCCTAAGGTATGGTGATTCCAAGATTGCAATTTTCTTAATTTTGGAAAGATTCGAAATCCAAGATGCTATTCTTCCATTATAATTTAATCTAAGAGAGAAATTTAAAAAGTGAATTAAAAAGATGTGTGAGGAGATATCTCAAGAAATATTGAAGACATGTAAAAGATATTTTAAAGATACATTAGAGATGCATTAAAGATATATTCCAAGATTCCTTTTGTATTATAAATAGAATATAAACCTTGCAAATTAGAATTATATAGGAGAGACATCATAAATAAATTTATAAATTAGAGACTCCTCCATTTCCTTTCTTTTTCTTTGTTTATTTTAATGTTTTAATTTAGTTTTAGAATTTAATTATTGCGAGCTCTAGTTTGCTATGTAATTAATTTTCTTTTATTATCAATCTATGATTTCTTATTGTTGTGATCTAATCGCATTGCTTTGTATTTCCTTTAATTCAATATAGCTGGTTATTGAATTGTTGTTTGAATTAATTACAAAGTTTGCGAGATCTTATAATAGATGGGTAAGTACAATTAGAAGCAATTTAATAGGCTAAAACATTTACCTATTTGGTTTCTCTACATTAGGGCAATCTAATAGAGAGATTGTAGATCTTAATACAATCTTGGGATACTTTATTGTAGAGACGATTTGGGTAGAGTATACTTAGGGTTAGAAATTAGTCAAAGATGCAAGCCTGATTAATTCATGCTAGGAATCTCTATGGTCTAATAAGCAAGAATTAGATTGATGATTTGCATAGCTATTCTCGGGGGAATTAGTAATTGAATACTAAATTTATGTATTCATAGTTAATTTTAATTATCTCAAACGTTATTTGTTATTTATTTAATTAGAATAGTTTAGTTTAGTTATCAACTAATTGAATTTTCTTGTTATATTATTATTTATTTATTTTTGTTCTATTTTAATAGTTGTCTTTAATCAATTAAAATTATTTATTAGGTTAGATATTAGGAAATGGGTAAGCACTAGTATTTGAAGTCATAGATAGTCGTTGAGGGATCAAAACTAGAACTCAATTTGTTTTACTATACTATAAAATTGATAGGTGTACTTGCCTCCCATCAAGAGTTATGGCTAAGGTTTATGTGTCGTGAATTTAGACGTGAACTTTTTCTAGAATTAGACAAGAGTGATTCGAGAGGATCATGACTAAGGATCATGCCTGTGATCCTCAGTTGTGATTATGAATGGGTAATCTGTAGAGTTGAAATCATGATCATGAATCATGGTCATGATCCTTCTTTATTTTAAAGATCATGCTCATTCTTTTCTTTTTCACTTTCTATACTATCTTTCTCTCTCTTTTTACAAACCTTCACCTAAGTAATTTCTCTCACTAAAACCCACCCTTTCTTTTAGTTTTGTAAAATCTCTTATGATTTTTTAAGTAACGAAGGTATTGTTTTCTTGATTCATGATATAGATTCTAGATTTCTTTGCATAGTGATTTATTGCATGGTTTTTCTTAATTTTTGAATATTTAAGAATAGTAAAGTATATGCTTGTAGGAGTGAATTTCTTAGTTCAAAGAGTGATTCTTGATGGATTGTATGATAAAAATTAGATTTTTATTACTATTAGTTGATTTATACTCTTAAAGATGCAATCTTGAGAATTTTTGAGGGAAGAGCATGAACTAAGGTGTTTTTAATTGTTCATTGTTGATTATGGTTGAAACACACGCATACAAGTGATATTGTCGAAAATTTTAGTTGTATTGAGTTGTTTGGGGTTGCTCTCTTGAATGTGACTAAGTTTGAAAGTCAACTTGATGCTGTTTCACTAGTAACGACTGATTTAACAACAATCTTGAATTGTTAGAAAAGGATGATGAGTGTTCTTAAGAGGGATTCATTATGCTCATGCTTCTTTTTAGAAGATTAATCTATTTTTGGGATTGCATGCAATATATTACCTATTCTAAACTAGTTTTCAAGGAATCTTAAGCTAGTAAAACCTTCTTGTATAATCTCATAGACCTAGTTTATGGAATAAATTTTAACGACCTATATAGAGTTAGAGAAAGAATTCTTCATGTGTTGAGTTATTTTAGTTAAAAACATGTGTTGGGGTGATATGATATACACGAGGAGTTACTTGAGAAGCCATGCTCTCATGATAATTTGTGTTATTATGATTTTCAGGAAAATAGCTAGAGTCAAGCATGCATTTAGAAAAAGGTGGTTCTAGTAGTGCATCTCATTAGCCTAATAATAGATGTTTCACTTCACTATTTAAGCTCATAAAAAGAGATATGCAAAATTGAATTAAAAAGGTTACGGAATTATAGCTTGTATTGGTTAAGATAATTTAGTGTAGTTGGGGTATGATGAAGCTATGAGAAGACATTTCAAATTTGGTGGTTGGGATAGATTAATATCTATTGATGAACCAATTTATAAGGGACTCACATTGGAGTTCCTTATTATATTCAGATTATACTTTAATCACATTCCTCATAAGGTAAGAAATACCATACATTTTTGAGTGAGTGAGGGATGTTCATGTCATTCCTTGTTTACTAATAGTCATGGGGATCTATCTTAAGGATTTTGTGTATACTCCTAAGTATGAACAACTACCAGCAGAATTGCCAATTGGTGTGATTGATGCAAAGCTATGGAGCAACTTGAGTGATGATACTGTTTATAGCCTAAAGAAGTCTAATGCTTTTAGATTGAGAGATCTAGCTTTGAGGATCATCCACTGGGTTTTGGCATAGAGTTTGACTAGTAGGGAGTTCAATACAAGAGTAGTGAATTTGTGGACATTGTTTATCTCCATAGCTTAGCTGAATGCAAATATATTAATTTAGGGGTCAGGTTAGCCTTTTTCTTTAAAAACCAGGTTATTAATAGTAAAGTTGGTTATATCTTTATTGGATCCTTCATTAGTAGGCTTGTGAAGAATTTGAGATTATTTAGAGAATTGATTGAGATGTGGTAAAGAGGACAACTTATGTCTATTGATTTCATTGGACACTTAAGATACCACCACCAACCTAAGCTCCTAGACTTGTTTAAGAAGAGATAAAAGGAGATGAAGTCCCTACTGGTGTTCCCGAAATGCCTAAAGATGTGCCTTCTACATCTTCCTAGAGATCAAAACTCCTTAGTTTTGCAAGTGATGGATAAATATTTGCTAATGTGTTGGTTTAGTAGTTAGTTATTTAGTTTAGTTTCCTTTTAATTTTGTTTCTTTTTACTTTTTCATGTTTCTTTGCAAGGATCTTGAATTTGCTTGATGACATAGAAATTCTTGGCAAAGTCTTTTTAGAGAATTTATTATCATTGCACTAATCTGGGAAAGCTTTTGTTTTTGTTTTTTTTTTTTCTTTTAATTTTTTCTTCTTTATTGTGTAGCTTGTATATTGAGAATAATGTACAACATATTGTGGGGGGAAGAATTAAGAAGATGACTGGTTGATTTATTTTAGAAATACCGATTCTCTTATACGTATATAATGAGTATGAAATGATGAGTACTTTGCACTTATACACATCTTAGGCTTTTGTTTGATTATTTGAAGTTAAGCATAGTTGGGAGAATTTACATCCTATTATATTAAAGCAACTTCTGTGAATTTTTTTAATAGATTACTCATGAATTAATTTGAACTTAGTGCACTTTCCTAGATTTGAATGATAAAATCTTTATGATGTAGAGATCTCTATTATTTAAACTTAAATTAAGACTAGGATTAGAATAGATATTGATAGGTTAAGGAGTAATTATTTATATTTTTAAGCTTGCTTTTGAGTATGGTTATCTATTTTTGAATCTTTTAGAATAATTCATATTGGAGAACAAATGAGATTTATCTTTTGAAAGTCTCTTAAAAAATCAAAATAGTCATAGGATGATTAAAATAAGTAAGAAGGGTTTAAAGTCAAGCCAATTGAAAAAAAAAAAAGAGAAAGGAATGGATAATTGAATTTGATAAAATGTTAAAGGGTATAGTTGTGGGTCACATTGACTCAAGTAATTAAGGTTGTGGGATGCCTCCTTAGTGTGGAATAACACCTGTTAACTTAGGTGACGATCTTAGGATTGGTAGATAAATACTTGCTATAAGGGTCGAGAAAAGTTCATGTAAATGCTAGATTCATATGAAAGTGAAAAGAATGAAATTGGATGGTGTATGTGGATGGTCTAAAGGGGGGAATTCCTAATGCCTAGTAGTCTAAAATCGTTTAGTTTATGACTTACTGACTAATGAAACCGCTCCAGTTCATTAGGGGGAAAAAAAAAAAGAAGAAAGAGAAGTCTTCCAATAAGGAGGTGATAAAAGGATGAGTTAATATAATATGCATCCAGTTTGAGTTTTTGTGAAAAAAAAAGAAAGAGATTACTATACTCTTGAGTTGTAGTGGTAAAATGCTTATCACTCTTTCTTAATTTGTTGATGCTTATTCTAATTTTCAGTTTTATTTATGTTTAATTGATAAGGCTATCTTTGGATTATATAGATTAATTGTTAAAATCTAATGTAGTTTTCAGTGTGTTAATATTTGAGTGCTCTAAGGGCATTGTTTTGATAAGATAAATTGAGTAATTGTTTAAAGAGAAATTGTTGAGTTTTAGATGATGATTTGAAGATGTAAATTTTTTAGCTATGTAATTTGAATTTTTGTCCTTATATTTTCTTAGTCTTTATTTCTTTTAATTGAGAACAAGCAAAAGCTTAAGAGTGGATGAACTTGATAACACTCATATGTATATTTTAAGATAGTTTTGTTAAGATTTTAGTAGTTATTTATTTTAATTCTTAAGTATTTGAGGTTTGTTTGTGAAATATTTAATTTGTAGGCTTTATTGAAGAGAATGATGGAGTTTTGGTGTTTTTATGAGAAGATTTGATAAAGTTTTAGAGCTTTGATGAAGAATGTGTTTGATAATATTACGAAGCATGATTTTATAGAAAATTGAAGGGTAGAAAAGATTACAGTTGATTTCACACCCATGCTTCTTGCTCATGACCCTTTCATCTATGGAATCTATCAGTTTTGAATGCAAAGGAGAATCATGCCTAGAGTTTATGGCTATGATCTTAGAAGAGGAGGAAGCAAGAATCACTTATTTGGAAAGATCCTTATAACCCTAAGTTTTGTTCATTATAAATAGGAGTCCAAGGCTAAGTTGAGTGTGTATAGTTGAGTCTTAGAAGAGGAGGAAGAGTAGCGTAAGGCTAGGGTTTTTTCTTTTTAGTGCTCTCTTTACTTTTCTTTTATGTTTTACCTTAATTTTTCTTGGTAAATTGTTATTAAATCATGGTTTTCTATCTAATCATTATTCTTATTCATTCAATCAATAGTACTTGCTATTAAGATTTAATTGTACTATGCTTTATCGTTTTAGAGATTACGAGATCCTGCTATAAATGGATTGGTATAATTAGAAGGAATTGAAATAGATTAAGCAATTGGCTATTTGGTTTCTTCAAATTAGAGTAACCTAATATTGGAATTTAAGGACTTAATATGATCTTAATATGTTGTATTGTAGAAGTGATTCCGGTAGAGTATAGTTAAAGTTAAGAGTTAATTTGAGAAGTGATTCTAGGTAACTTATACACAAAATTTTCATGATCTGATAAGTAATTGAGATTGAATGGTTCATAGGGCTAGATGGTAAATAATAGATTTACTAAGGTTTTTGTTTTCTTTGATAATTTAGTTTATATTTTAGTGTGTTATGTAGTGTAAATAGTATGTATGTGTTAGGTGAGGCCACTTACTATGTTGTGTAGTGTGAATAGTGTGTGTCTATGTGTTAGGTAAGGCTATTTATTGAGCCTTTAGTCTTTTAGTATGTGTATGTTTTCACATTACCGAAAATGACATTTAATTTTTGTGTGTGTATGTATATGTGTGTATGTAGAGGGGGGGGGGGTGTGGGGCGGGTTGGGGTAAGGGAGGGGAAAGGCTGCATGATGTGATTAAATTCATGACACTTTTTATTTATTTATTGTTTTCTTTTAATGGATCGATGGGACTTGCGAGTTGAACCATTGATGCAACAACTTGGGCTATGACTTGTTAGTTCAACTAGTTGAAAGCTTTGACTCATGCTGACTTACTAGGCTTGGGGAGTTTGGCATCGATTCAGGCTTATTGTGGCTAGACCTAGTCCTTCTTTAGGTCTACCTATGATCATATACTCTATCTCTAGAATATCCCTCTCTTTGATCACTTTCAAGAAAAACCACTCGCCCAAATGACACCATTGAGAACCACTTCCCTTATCCTTTAAAATAGCCCTTGGCTACTAGAATCACCACCACCTAAGGTACTAGCAGGTAACTTAAGTCGAAACCCCATCCTCTACCACTCCTCAAACTAAACTAGCACTACTAGCAGGGGTGTTATACCCAATAAACCCATTGTCGCACCTTCTTCCCACTTGACATTTACCTCCATGTGCTCATGTACCACCTCTCTCACTATACTTCAACTAGAATTAAAACTACTATAAAACAATACGACATCAGCACTAAGCTCATTTTTAGCAATGAGTTTGTTATGAAAGTGTTAATTCCTACTTGAAATTCCTATTAGAAGCTACTGTTGGACGTTGAGTTGGCTACTGCTCTTGCCTTTAATTCATGATTCAATTGGAGCTCCATACTTGATCCATCATCTAACCCAAAATGCGAAGCTTAACCTGCATCCAACATTTTTTCCCTCTTATTCTGTATTTACTTTATAGTAAAAAGAAAAGAAAAGAAAAGAAAATAAATAAATAAATAAATAAAGATTCTTTTATTTCATTATTATTTTTTCTTTTTTTTTCTCTCCCTCTCTTTTTTAAAAAAGTTAACAAAATAAAATTTTCTAAAAAAACAATATAAGAAGTTTCTTTTCTGACTTAAAAAAGGATTTTTCTTAAAGAAATAATAAATGAATCTCTTTTGACAATTTAGGATTTTCTTTAGATTTTGGTCAAAATGTAAGCCTAAAAAATTTCTAGAATTTTTCTTAAGATAAGTTAAATTGGTTAAAATGTAAAGTTGACCATTTTCAGAAATAGCATTTGACAACTCACTAAAGTTTTCTTAAATGAACTATGATAGTTTAATCTTAAATAGTGGATATATAGGTACTTTAATGACGATCTAAAATACAAGTTTTTTTTTTCTTTTGTTTCTTTTTTGGTAAATAATTTTTAAAATTTTTTTTAACCTTTTAATTGAGTATTTTCAAAAGTAAGTTTAAGTTTGAATGGTGTAGGTGAAACCAATTTTGTTTAATAAAATAGCCTCGTTTCAACAAGGCTTATACTAAACTTTGAATTGACTTGTTGGTACATCAACACATATTCCATGTTCAAGTTGATAGAAAGCTCTCAAATAGATGGCTAACAATCCTGTTAGAGGCTTTGCTTCTATTTTATTCCCATTATGTTACTTGAAGTAGCTAATCGAGTAATAACTTAAGTACTACTAGTAGTTAAATATCCTTTGTGCACATTGACTTCCTATAACTATAAAAACTTGCAATATCAAATTAATGTCAGTAAAAACAAGTCAATATGTTCAATAATTTGATATATACTAAATATGTCAAGCATTAATGCATCTTAATCAACCTTTAAATTCCCATTTCTACTAGGAATAACACACTTCATAGTCTCATTCATGAACTATGTTCATAATTCCAAAATTTTTGTAGGTTTGTCTTGGGAATATTAGAGTTTTCCCAAATAGGAATTGATTTCATAGATTTTTGGGTTTGTAGTTAAGATTTGTTACCACTTTTGAAGGAAAATAAATGATTTTGGGTTTGTATTTAGGCATGTACAACCTAAGGTTTGCAACAACCAATTTTCTAATTACTTCCTTCAAAGGTATTTTTTTTGTTGAAGGTTGTGGTTTTACTTTTCACTAAATGAGTTTTCCCTCTTTTCTATTTACATAAGCATTGGTTAGGCAAAGGTCAAGGTCTAGGTTTGATGATTGGATCACTATGCTTCTAACGTAAAAATTAGTAGTTATTAGTTAAATTGCTAGATTCATAGTTGTTAAAATCATGAGTTAATTATACAATTCTACAAGTTTATGATCTTATGATATTTTTCTTAGTTAAAATAGATATAACATCATTTAGGTGCAAACTTTTGGTTGGATTCTGATTTTTTTTTTTTTGGGTAAGAAGAACTGCATTTAAATTACAGAAAATGAGAAGAGACTACATATTAAAGGAAAGGCATCCCCCTCTAATACATATGTTGCTTGGTATATGAAAAGTAGATATAACATAAAAGTTTGCTAAACAAACATCAACAAAAAATATAGGAACAAAAGAAGAAAAAACATTAGAAGTTTGAAAACGCAATCCTTCCTTGGCAAGCCTATTATTTGCTTCATTCCTCGCTTTGCTTACCTTGTTTACACACAACAAGAAAAGGAATTAATCAACTATTTGCATTCGAGAGGAATAGGGTAGCAGCTATTAGAGTCAACATCATGCTTTTGAATCTAGTAAAGAGCTTGTTAGGAGTCAGTTTCACATAGGACTTTAGAAGCTTCTAAACTACGAGCTAAATATAAAACTTCTTTGATAGCATGTAATTCTACTTCTAGAGGAGATATTTTTTGTAGACCTTTGTAACTTCTAGTTAACACTACTCCTTATGGATCTTTGCATAACATCCCAACACCTACAAGGATATTGTCTCTTACTACAACCCAATCCACATTTAACCATATCTAGCCTTCTTTAATCTTTGTCCAGTCAAGGTCAGGGTTTAAATCAGCTTGTTGCAACTTATCTCTTCACAATATGCACCACCATTCATTAGCTTCCTTCCTAATCCTTTGTACATAGGGCAAAAAATTTTGTTTAGATTGAAACACCTTATTGTTTCTTTCCTTCAAGATTTCCTTGACGGCGAATAGAACAATGACCTCTAAGGGGATGCTTATAGATAGCCAATTGCTTCTAAAGTTCTTACATCTCTCTTGTAGCCATTTAATAAGATTCTCCAGTTGATTCTGACCATTTAGAATGCTTATACCAAGATTTTGCCATATATCACGACTCTACATACATTTCATGAATAGATGAAGAATTGTTTCTTCACATGATTCACATAATGGACAAAGCATCTCCAGATTAAATCCCATCTTGTTCAGGTTATCTTTTGTTGTAATACTTTAATGATAGATTCTCTATATGAGGAATTGAAGATTAGGAGATACAAGAGCTTTCTAAATCTACAGCTAATCTCTCCCCTCTATTTCTTGGTTATCAGGATTAATCAACAGATTGTAAATTGACTTAGTCGTGACTTTGCCATCAATTTCATATGACCATCTATAAACATCTTCTGATAGAACTTCACTATCTAAGCTTATCAATTGTAGCTAGCTTCTTATACGACCATTCAGAGGATATCCAATTTTTCCTTCTAACTACCCAATCCCATTATCCCCGACTTCCCTTAGGGTAACATGTTGAAAATCTTTTGACATTAGCCCATATAGCCAACTACTTACCCTTTCCCCTCCATTCTAATGGTTTAACCAAAAGCGAGCCTTAGATCTTGTTCTAACTTATATGTGAACCTTCTCCTCAAGCCATGATAGGGTGTTTGAAAAATGCTTATAGAAGAATGAACCTATCTTCAATCTTTTCCTTGGATGATTAATTTGTATCTTTGGTTGAGCAAAATTGTCTAAAGGATGTATTTTCTTTTTAGATTCCATTGCAAGCTTAATGAAGTTTGCCTTGTTTTGTTGATGGATGTCTAGCATACCCAAACCTCCCATCTCCTTAGCTCGCTTAATTTTACTCTAGCTAACCCAATGCACTTTCCTTATTTACTTTGATGATCCACATAAGAAGTTCCTATGAATAGCTTTAGCCTTTTTAACAAAACCTTTTGAAAGAGGGATAACTTGTGAATAATAATTCACAACACTCTCTAAGGAATTTGTAGCTAGAAGCTTTCCTCTGGCCATACTGAGATGAATTGTCTTCCAACTAGATACTTTACTCTTTACTGTATCAATAATGAAGTTTAAGTTTGAACTCTTTAACCTTCCATTGTCTTTAATTGGGATACCCATGTATTTGTCAAATACCTAGATATATGATTAATATATGATAATGAGAAATTTACATTGTTTACTATTAAAATAAATAAATATTACACAAATATCAATTACACCACATTAATTACATGATTATCATAGCAATATTGCATATATTAAATGCACTTTTAGTTTTTGTATTAATGTCGCATTTATTAAATGTGACCTACATTGACTTTTATTAATAAACTTACAAAAAAAAAAATAAAAAACTAAGCGAATGAGATATAAGCGTAGAAAAAAAAAAAACTAAGCAATTGAGATTTAAACCCATAACTTGCAAATTTCTCTCATACATCTTTACCACTAAACCATACCATTGTATTTGTCACAATTCTAACACAATTAATAAATAACTTAATAAAATCACTTCTACTAAATGCGATATAGTAATGGTACAATAAACATGAAATTGCATCTTGAAAATGCGATTTCTTTATTAAATAAAATGTCCTATTTTAGATACCCGATTTAGGATTTGTATTTTGGTAATTTTTTTTCATATAATTTATATTTATGTAATTTTTTTTTAGAAGAGCGTTAAACATGTATTGAACCTATTCGATTCTATAAGATTATGATTTTTTTCAGTTTTATGCAGTTTTATATGATTTTAAACATTTAAAGTTTTATTAAAATCACGATTTTAATAATGACGTTAGATCATCATAAAAAATCTATATTAAAAGCCACAAAACCACCTAATGTAGGGCCTATGCAAAATGAGGGGTGAATCTATAGCATTTTGAAAAAGTAAGGAGTTGATGTCATTTAGAAAATTCACAAAGGTGGTCAATTATGTAATATTATCATTAGATTTCTTAAATGGCATTTTTTGATGATAACAAATGTTAAGCATTATCTAATGAGTGTTTGACGTATCAATAGAAAAATAGAAGTTGATATAGAAGCAACGGTAGCAAAGGTAATGAGTTAAAAATGCTTAATTTCCATTGAATGTAAAAAATAGAAGCAAACATAGAAGATCTATCGAAGAGCACAAAAGATTCATTTTAAAGAATCTGGCAAGATAGAACTAAACATAGGAGAAGTATACCAGAGCATATAATGCAATTCAGAAGTTTGATAGAACTTAGAAGGAAAGATAAATGCATTAACAAAAGGATCAAAAAGCAAATAAGAAAACTATAAAGCTACAAAAGGATATTTAGAAGTATTGTGCAAAAGGGTAGAATGATAATGGTTGAAGCTCTAAAATATAAAAGCATGCTTAGAAGCTCCCTCGAGTCGAACAAAATGTTCATTACAAAAGAACAGAAGGTAGAAGCAGATGAAATCAAGTCAAAAACATCAAAATTACTATATTTCACATTTGTTTTGTAGGTCAAGGTCTAACTTTACTAGATAAATGTATTTAGGTAATATATTTGACTTGTTTCATTATTTAAGGAGGATTAACATTAAAATTAAGTTAAATTATGAATATTGAAAATTGCATTTAGAAGTTATCAATTATTTCAAGATAATTACTTTAAGTGAAGTATTTTATAAATCAACTCTCACTAACTACATGAAGGATGCCATAATTGAAGTTTGAGATACAATAAGAAGTATCATGAAGAATGATAGATGATGTCAACACTTTAAAAACCCAAGAAAGTTGTTGGCTTACAAGACCTATCCTAACTTTGTTTAAAATTCAAATTGGAGGATTTTGTGTAGATGAGGCTCAAGATACTTTTGAAGGAAATCAAGTTCATAACCGTCATATTGTTAGAGATATTTTCTCAGAATTATCCATTGAAGATACATTAGATTAACAAGGGATAAGCAATTGAATTAACAAAATATTTCAAATTTAATTCAATCTAGATATTATGGAGAGAAATATTAGGAGATAAGCTAACTATCCATTCGAAAAGTAAGGGATTCACATTTTCAAACGTTGAACTCCAAGAACTTAGGATAAAAGACAAGATAGCCATTACTATTCAAGTTTAAAAACAAAAGCAAGGTACTTCAAAGGAGACACATAAAAATTTTCAAAATACAAGATCCTGCATCTCATTCTAGCTTACTCTTTATTATTCATTGTTCCTTAGGGAATTTTTTTTTTTTGTACTAAATTTAGAAGTCACATTCAACTTTTCCTCCAAAATTTTCCAATTCATTGTAAAGAGAAGATCATTGTAATACCTTGCTTAGAAGTTAGGTAGCATAGCCATAGCCTTTGGTGGCTATATTTGTACTCTTCATTTTAGAAATAGTGGAACAATTGGTGTAGAAGATCGAATCCCCAAAAGGCTAAGCTGAAAGAGTGAACATAAGCATTAGGCCTAACCATTATAAGATTTTTGTTTGATCTTCTTTACCCTTTCTTTATTTGATTTCTACAATTTTTACTTTGTTTATGCATTAATTGATGAACCTTAAGCCATTTTATATAAAGTGATAAGTGGGAAACAATTTTCAAAAAGCTCATATTTTCGTAAGCAATCAATTCACCCCTTTCTTTATTTCTTTAATAGGACTAACAATTTATATTATAGCATATCATATTATATTATGTTGTGATATACAAAAACAATTTCAAGCTTCACATATGTATATAAACCACTTTATGAGGCACACTTTATTCAAATTTTGACATTAGTGAAACTACTTGGTAGTGTTAATAAAAATTGAATTAGATTTATGACTCAATATTTGTTTTAGTTGGTCACAACATGTTATGAATTAACCTTATAAAACAACCATCACCAATTTTTATTTAAGTTGGCCATACAACACTCAAGGTCTAAACAAAGTTTTTTTGGTACTTTACTTTTTATTTTCATTGGACTTGTCTATATATTTAGTCTAAAAATAGAAAATTATATCGTTGACCATTTTTATACTTTTTGATGTATGCCTATTTATAAGTATTTAGCAAATTGAAGAAAATTGCATAAAGATATTTTTCCAATAGAGGTTTGGTAGCCATAATATATTTATTTTAGGAAATTTTAATTGATAGACTAGTTAAACTCAAGATATAAAACATGTTTATTAATTAGGTTGGGTTATAAATTTAGGTTTTTAAATACGATTAATAAAAAGATCGTGTTACAAAAACACCAGCACGTTTAAACCTAGACAGAAAACATGACTACTTAGAACTAGTTGTTAACCTTAAGTAAAAGGCAATCTAAATAATGTAGGTATTAATCGCATGTTTGTGCTCCGCTAAGTATTTAACGGATAAATGAATTACTATAGCTATTCGAGAACGGATGCTACAAATTAAGTTCAAAGTTAGAAAAGAATTTAGGTAAATACTATATAACGATTAAAATATTTGCAAACGTAATATATAAACCTTGTGGCTATGAGGCATACACCATCAGATAGGTTTTAGAGTTCCGTTTTGCCTCCACTTCAATAAGAAAAGATAACTAAGACAACGTAGGTTGACCCCATCGAAAATCTTTCACAACTTCAAAATTAGCCCGCTGCTTTTGGTGCATTTGACTCGCATGGGAGAAGGAGATGACAAAATAATTGGTGTGCATGACTTGCAAAAGAAAGGTATCTCCTATGACGATCATCCAAAATGCCTCTCATCTCCCGCCGGTCCCAGCTCCCCCAATAACTCAATTAACTTTAAGAATAATCATTATGAGGAAGACGAAAAGTTTGTTATTTTTCTTTTTCCTTTTTATTTTTGAGATCTATTAACAGATTAATTGCAGTCGAATTGGTAAGTAGTAGCGAAGGGCCTTAGTTCGGATAATATACTAATTGATTACAAAGAAATGATTTATATAGAAATTAGGTTACGCATTTCCAGAATTTTCGATGATGATTTCTCTAACGTGTAAGTAGAAGGGAAAAGAAAATGCAAAGAAGCTCAAGCACGTCACGGACTGCTGTCCCATTTTGGAGTCCAGCACAAGTAGGACCTAAGTTGGCTACGATTGCCTAAAGTAGCGAGCACTACACAGGGTAGTTATATTAATACGCCAAAAACATGGATAAAACTTTTATTATGTTGAAGCATATAAATGATATTTGATATTTGCTCGATATGGGATTAAATACGTGGTGTACTGCTACCAGGTCAAGAAAACACTGCAACTGAAAGTTTTCAGCCAGATACGACGTTTTCCATCGTCCTCGAGAATCGAACAAAGAAACTAGATCATTTTTCCATGTGAGGCACACTCCTGTTGTATAATATAATAAATTATTCCAAACGATTATATTTTCATTTTATGTTCTGAGTCTTCCTCCCAAACCTGCCACCGGCACACTCACACAAAAAGACCGAATGCAATGAGTTGTCTACAATCTACATACACGTGTCGTTCACTTTTTCTCTAGGATGCCGGCGTAAGTCAACTACCCATATTGACATATATATATATATATATATATGTTTTGAGTAGATTGACTGTATCTGACCCTCCAAAGGAATGTTGTTATTGGTGAAGCCGTGGACGGTGTTCTAATCGCATGGAGGGCAGGCAACGTGGTCTGACATTACTTTATATCGTATCTCTCCGAAATTCCTTCTTGTAGCTCCTCTCCATACATTATTTCATGGGAAACCTTAAAATAGACCTATTTTATTATATTTCACGCGCATTACAATTCCATTCATTTATTTTCCCTTTAGTGTCACTAATATAAAGGATGACGTTATGAATATATAACTATTTATTTCTATATATCATATGAAAAGGTCAAAAATCATTATTTTGTAATCCAGAAAGAAATTAACAAAAGAAGGTCCATGATGATTTTGAAATCTTTTCTTCTATGTAATCTAATGTACATATGCATGAACATAAATCTAATTGATTGTTATGGTTGGACTCTATTGTAGGCTTTTTACCACATTCTCTATAGGGACCTTTTATCCCTTCCTTTTTCGAGCAAAGGAGATGAAAGAATTGAGAAAGTATAAACAACAATAGGCTTTATTGTGGAAGAGTTCAAGATATTTATATTTATCTATTATGCATCTCTACATCTAGTATTAAGTAGATCTCATACAAAAACTATCCTACCTCCACTATATATTTTTAATTAATTTCTTCTAAAACAATCACCAATTATGGTGAGTGGTTTTGTGTAGATATCTCCCTAAACTAAATTGTGGATGATCATATGCTTGTCAAATAGATGCGATTGAAATAACTAACAATAAAATTAATATAAGACTTAGAGGTATGAACAATATTTCTTTTCTTAAGGGATATATACTTCTCATACATAGTTTACTATGAGAGTTTGAATGCAGAATTTGTTCACTGTACAACTTAAGTCTTGAACTTAAATAGCAAGTTTTCAAGTATCAAACCACACATTTAGATAAAAATGAGATGTATGAGTCTAGTAGTGAGCATAGAGAAAGAGAAAGTGTATAAAACTAAGTAAAATTTGTGCTAAAATATCAAAGAAAAGATAAAGAAGTATTATATTATATATCTTGGATAATTTTCAAAAAATAAGAAAAAGAAAGCATGACTCTTATTAAGAGATATGAAATTGGAGATTTGAATCTTGTTCGTTTTACTTCATTTAGATTGGTGATAAGTTGATTTAGATCCTTCACTATGAATTGACATGACTTAATTATTTAGGACTCTTCAAAAAATTGAGTAGAAGTCGCAACTCTTTTAAATATAACATTTTAGAAAATCTATAAAAAATACCTTTTGACTTTGTTAAAATAGTCTAAACCTTCATTTTCTTTTATAGGCCCTTTTTCACTTTTAATAAGGATTAGTCAAAACCTTTTTACAAAATGATCAAATCATTCCTTTAATTACCATAAATCCCTCTTTTACTTATATTTAATATGAGTATCGCTTTAATTAATCAATGAGCTTTTGAAACACTTAGTTTGTAGTTTAAAGCAGATAATTGGCGATCTATTTTAATAATTCCCTACTAAACTATCAACTATATCCTTACTAAGAATACCTCTATGATTATATTTAAAGAAAAAGTATAATTAAATTTGAAATATTCCTTAGTATAAAATCAAAGTTGCAATAAGATAGTAAACAATAAATTGCTTTGAATTCTCATGCTATTATCACAAATGGAGAATTCACATAACATAACCATGTTCACATCCAATGATGGATTTCATGGTAAGGTCTTTATAGCCATGAGCTTATCTTAGTTCCGTTATCATTTGCAAAAATAAACCCCTTAAATTTTTATTAAGAGCAACACCACTTATATGTTCAAGTATATGGATTTCATCAAACTAATTAATTCTGATATAAAATCTATCTACTAAGAAATATTTATGATTTCCTACTCTCTTTTAACTTATAGTACACCTAGCTAAACTTGAAAACTAATGGTATAATAAATCAAGTAAGGTTAAGAGTTTAAGACTAGTCTTTATAGCATTATCCTTCCAAAGATCTTTAGTAGTCTTTTTGTTATAGGACCTACTAAATTATTATTGATGTTAACATAAGTGATGGTTATAACACCACCCCTTATTAACTATAATATATTCATATCTCAGTCCTTTATGCTTGGACTTTACTATTGGTTTAAAAAGTTGTTGCTTCACTTTCATAGTAGATTGAAATGGCTAATACAAGTTATGGACAAAACTCTATTTTCATGAGTAAATTTTCCAGCCATTTTAGTTTTAACAACTATAACAAGTGGTACAAACTCTACCTTTATAATTGAATGCACTATACACATTTTTTTCTTAAACCCCCAACCTATGGTTCCACGACCTAACGTAAATATCTATTCAAAAGAAGAACTTATATTACTAGTTCCTATTAACTAACTCACATCCAAGTAACGTTTTAGTACAATTGGAAAGTCATGATAGACTAATCTGACTTTTACATTTTCTTCTAGCAACCAAAGAGCCCAAATATAATCTTCCAATACTCATTTATAAGATCACAAGTGAATATTGATAACTTGCATATAGCATATGCAATACCATGTTTAGTATAGTGTGAAGCACATATCAAACTCCTAATGGCACTAACATATTTTAATTGCGTTATCACTTTACTAAAGTTCTTTTCAATACAACGAGACTAACTCAACACAATACCTTAACCATGCTTAAACACCTTAATTCCTAGTATTATGTCAACCTCATTTGGATCATTCATCTTGAATTTTAAAGCCAAATATTTCTTAGTTTCATAATGCCAACCATTGATTTCAAATATCAACAAACCATCTACATACAAACAAATTATGACATCATATCATGTGTGAACTTTGAATAAACACATTTGATGATATCATTATGCTTTCACATAATCAATTTTCTTAAGCTATCATTTTAGGGCTTGCTTGAGTCCATACAACTACTTAACATAAGCCTTCTTTTCATTTCCTTAAAGTATAAAGCCTTTTGGTTGTTTCATGTCTACCACTTCCTCAAAGTTACCATTCAATAAGGTCATTTAACATCTATTTGATGTACGTATAGATTCTAAATGGATGCAAAGGTAACAACATCTAAGTCATAGGATCTATAATAGCATAAGTATCAAAATAATCTATGCCCTTCCATTGCTTGAATTCTTTGTTTTTTAAGTGCGAACAAAATCATCCAAGTCATATTTTTGATTAATGCCCATCTGCAACTTATTACCTCAGACTCATAAGGAAAATCAACTAGAATCTAAATATTGTGAAATGATGAAAAGTACATTTCAACATTTATTGCTTATTTTTCCAAAAAAGGCCACATTATAGAAAGCCATATTTCATTATATGTTTTAGGATCACTATCAACATGAAGTTTTAAGAAAATTTGATAGAGTCTCCATTGCTTTCCACTAAGATGCTAAGAGCTTATGAATCAATGAATCTGGTATCTAGATTCTTACTTCTTTATGCCCTTTACTTCTTTTATATAAAATAGTAGGTTCTATATTTGCTTTTATATTATTGTTTTCACTAGAATCCCTTAGTTTCTATTTTGTTGTCTAATAAAAGAAATATTATTTTCAATTAAATCACGATAAAATACATTCTCTATAAATTCTTTATCTCTAATTTCAACTATAACACTAGATTTCAATATAATACCCTATATTCCCTAGAATTTTAAGTATAACTAATAAATATATCTTTCAAGGCCTTATTAGACATTGTCCTTTTACGATAAAAACTTGATGATATCTTATATACCCCTATAATTTAGAATATTCTAATGTATTATTTTTTTCCTCTCCATTTTTTCATATGGAGCAAAATATAAGGTTTTATATAAGATTATATTCAAAATATGTTAGAGAGTCAATAAAGCTCCTCCTTGTAAATTAAAATGCAATATAGCATTTAGAATTAGTAAATTGATTCATTCCACTAAGGTTTAATTTTAATGATCATCTAATGCATTTCATTTGGTGTATATAAAGTAATACATTGATCAAAATTGCATTTTATTTACATAATTGGTTAAATTTATTTGAGAAATATATTCACCTTCTCTATTACCATGCAAGCATTTGATCTATTTATCATATATACTTTTTACTTCCAATTTATAATAGTTAAATAATTTAATTATTTCATATTTATGTTTCAACAAGTACACATAAGTAAATCATGAACAATCATCAATAAATATTATAAGATACTTTTTATCTCTTGTTGAAGTTCCATATAATTCATAAATATCATTATAAGTTAAATCATCAATTTTTATATTTCTTTCTACATGAGGAAATGGTTTCTTGGTGATTTTAGTTTAGATACAAATTTTATATTTATTCTTGTAATCCACTCCATCTACTTTGACATATCAATTTCTATTTATATATGTAACATCATTAAAATTGATATCCTTAATCTCATATGTCCTAAATTACAAGAATCAACAATATAAATAGAACCTATCCACTTTACTCATTTTAGTATTATATTTAAATATTCCATCATAAGCATACTCTTTTCCTACATACAAGTCCCTTTTCATGGGAATGATCTTATTAAACTCAATTACAACTTTGAATTCATTTTTATCAATTTTACATAAGCTATTCCATGCCCAAGATGTACAAAAAAAGTCATTAGAATCAATTTTAGTTCGAATATGAAATGGAGATCTATGATTTTAATTTCCTAATGGCTTATTGAATTGCTATTCCTCATTGAAACTTTACGATATTCCACATCTTTGAAACTTTTAAATTGATCTTGGTTGTTGCCCATATGCACCTTTGCTTTGAATTAAGCTACTATTATTCAAATTTGAATATTGTTATCATGTTTAGCTTGAAGATCACAGTGATTGAAATTTTTAGATTCTCCATAGATGTGTGTGTATGTGTGTGTAGATGTACATATGTGTATATATGTATGTATATATATAGATCTACATATATGTATATAAATATATATGTGAGTTTCTTTTAGTTGAAGAAATAGCTGAAACGGCAAAGTTCATTAAGAAATCTTGTGTATATTGGATTCTTATTTGAAGTGTTCTTAATTTCCTAATGGCTTATTGAATTGCTATTTTTCACCAAAACTTTACGATCTTCCACATCTTTGAAACTTTTGAATTAGTCTTGATTATTGCCCATATGCACCTTTGCTCTTGAATTAAGCCACTATTATTCATATTTGAATATTGTTATCATGTTTAGCTTGGAGATCATAGTGATTAAACTTTTTAGATTCTCCATAGATGTGTATGTATGTGTGTGTGTGTATGTGTGTAGATGTATGTATATGTATATATGTATGTGTGAGTTTCTTTTAGTTGAAGAAATAGCCTCAATAGCAAAGTTTATTAAAAAATCTTTATGTATATTGGGTTCCTATTTGATGTTCTCTTAATTTTATGAATATGTCTATGTTGAATTAAGTGGTATGATCTCTTTTGAGATTTCTTTATTTTTTTTTCGGCAAATCCATAATTATTTACATAAAATATTGAAAACAAACCAAAGAGATATAATCAAATAACTTAATGCGAAATTCACACGTCTCTTTTATAATTAGGAATTGAAAACATTATCTTAACAAACAAATTCTCCTATTGAAAATAAAAATTAGCACTCTAACTGAGACAAATCTCCTAATGGAGATATAACCACCAAATAAAGTAAGAAAACTAAAAGGAAAACAAAACAAACAAGCTCACTCAACTACTTGTATTTTGGATAAAGAGTAGAGATAGTAACCATTAAGCAGTACAATGGTAAGATGATGAATAGTAGTAAGTGGAGACATTAAGAATTGGTAGTAAGGGATGGTGAATAGTGGTTAGGGCGAGACATCAATGAATGAAATTTATTGGATTTGATGGGATGAAAACAAGTGAAGAGAGAGAGAGAAAAAAAAAAAAGGATGGAAAACATAGATGAAAATGTGTGTAGGGTTGCTAGCAAGAGGAGGTTACCCTTAGGATTTTGGTTAGTGCTTTTTCTTATTATTATTCTTGACGCAGTGTGCAGCTTAGTAAACAAAATTGTATGGAGAACGCTTGATCATAGGGTGCTTATAGCATAATAACCCTAGAATTAGTAAGGAAAGTGAATAAAATCCATATCTTATGGAATTAGGAAAGAAAATAAAGCAAGTTAGACTTTAGTAAACTAGTAAGGTTATTTTCTCTAGCAAATTTAGGTTCTTGTAATAACCCAAAAGGTGAAGTGGTTTAGTCCTTACTAAAATATACTCAAATAAGTCTTTATTGATATATTATGAGCTCCTTTCAAAGTTGATTGATATAAACTCAAAATTCAGAATTGAAATCAAAAGTAAGGATCAAGAACTTGAGCTTTTAGCCTCTTATGGTTCTAACCAAGAATGTTTCTAAGCATTATGGGATAAACTTTTAAACAAAATTAATTGATTTCTAACTTCTTCTTCCCTTTCTTCTTATGATCTAATTGATCTAAAATCTGTAGTTTTAGTTCGTTTGTGTTAGTCTACTCCACTTGGAAAAAAACTCAACCTTGAGTTTGGATAAAGAGCTTCTGTGGAATCATGATACAAGGATAAATTTGTAACATTAAAAGTCTTGGAAATGTTCATACTTTTAGGATAATCAATTGTATAAGCATTGTCATTTATCTTTTGAAATACCCTATAAGAACCATACTTCTTTTGTTGCAACTTATTATAAGCACCTTACGGAAATCTCTCTTTCCAAAGATACACTATGACTTGATTTGCCATATTGAACGTCTCAACTCTTCTATGCTTATCAGTAGCTACCTTATATTTTTTATTAGTAGATTTAAGCTTTTGCTTCACTTCCTTATGTACTTCTACAATCTATTCAGCGACATTTTTAGCATGAATTCTCTTTCCTTTACCCTTAGATAATTGAATCAAATCAAGCATATGCTATAACATCTTTGTATAAATAATTCAAAATTGGGATTTCCCAATGGCATTATGAACAACATTATTGTATGCAAATTCTGCTTGTGCTAATGCAATATCCTACTATCTTAGTGTATCTCCATAAATACTTCAAATCAAATTTCCCAAAGTTTTGTTAATGGTTTCTATTTTACCTATCAATCTGTAGATGTGCAATGCTACTGAAATTTAGAATCAAACATCCTCCATAAAGTCTTTAAGAAGTAACTCACAAAGTTTGTATCACGATCATAAGTGATGGATTTCTAAACACCAAACAATCTAATGACTCATTCAAAGAATAATCTAGCAACTCTACTTGCATCAAAAGTCTTTTTATACAGAATAAAATGAGGCATTTTTTAAAATTTATCAACACTATGATTATAAAATCTATTGATAAGTATTTTTGGATAATTATTATGTAGGCTTATATTAGTGAGCCTAATATCTAAGCCTAGTCCAATAATTCGGTCTAAGAATAATCTCCATTGATTTACTAGAAATATTAGGCAAAACTCTTAAGTGAGGGGATCATCTTCTCCATTCTCTTACTCCCATAACCATTCAATAATTTCACTCTCATCACAGGAGGGTTAACTTAAGTATTGGAGTGGCTGCGTTAAAGTATCCTCCAGTACCCCCTGCAGCCTTTTTCTTGTATCGGAGTTGCTCGTATATCGGAATGAGAATCACCTATCAACAATTAGCACCGTAGAGGAGTATAACCGATCATGAGAATTTTGGGAGTGAGTTTTAGAAATTGTTGAATCCGATTGTATTTTATCGTCCTATATTTGATTCTTCGAGATTTCCTAATAGCATTCGACTTATGACTTCAAGTGCTTTCACTTGAGATTTGGATTATTTGAACATATTTTACAAGAAGAATCATTGTGTTTAATTTCTCTTTGGAAGATATGTGAAGCCAGAAGCAAAGAAGCATGGCAGTCTTCCTTTCGTGTACGACGGTTTTCTTCTCCCGCAGGATGGTTTTGTAACCGTCATAGGATGGTTCATAACCACCGCCGTCGGGTCTGTAATTGCAACTTCATGTACCACTTGATTTTCTTTAATTATACAAATTAGGTGTGTTTAATTATATTGGTTGAAGAAAAGTCTTGTTGTCCGACACAAAACGCTCGCATATTATTACTACATATGGTTATGAACTAATTTCATTTCATGCCGAATTGGACACATACATATGACAGATTTGTGCTACTCTCTCTTTTCGTTCCTAAGCAGCCATGTAACTATATTATGTTGAAATCCGTGCTCTCTAGAGAACAATCATCTAGAAGATTGGTTTGAAACCAATGCCGATATGTGAAGTTTCATGCAGAGCTAAGTTTTCGAGCAATTTATGCATACGGTAGTCCACGCCCAAGTTATTCTATCGGCCTACCAAATTGCCGAGAAGCCGAGTATATTTGAGTCATACCATGCCCTCGAGGTCCACGCCAAGTGGCTGAGAAGTTTTCGGTTCAGCTATTCCATTCGCAAGTATCCGAACCTGTACTAAATAGCTGAGTGGCCGAGAATAGTTACCGAGCTAATATTTTTTGAAGTTGCCAAATACTTTTAGCTATTTTGGTCGTGCCGAGTAATATTAACATAAGGCATATATAGCTTTGTAACTCCATTCGCTGATCTTATAATTGCACACTCACCGAGCTCCGAGCCATTGCAGACCCAAGTGAAAGGAGCAGTCATACCCTCCCGCTTAGATGATAGTCGAGCTCTCTAATTCGTACTGAAGCAAGGTACCCATTCCACATAAGTAGCCGAGCCAAGCCTGTGAAACGCAGGGTTACTTTTTGATCGAGCAGTTTTTATGTTCATAGACAAGCACTCGAAAGGCAATGGTAGTCCAGTGCAGGCCTCCATATCTGATCTCAAGATTGAGCTCAAAATTCTATAGCAGCTACAGAAATCGAGTAAGAAAAACTCTAGAGCTCCAAAACATCCTTCAAGTGCATATTTCACTTTTATGGCTAAGTTCAAGAAGACCTATAAAGAGAACTTCATGTAAACCGAGCACTTTTTAGCCAAGAATTGTTCATCTCCTTACCGAGTAATTGCTGTCGACACCAACCAGCTTCATGTGCCGCAACAACTTAATAAGTTCGTCACATGATATGCTGAGTAACTCTAACTCTACTATGTAATTTACATGCCGAGCTATTGCGAGTAGTGGCCGTAATGTCGAACAAGGACGAACTCGGGAATCTTTTGGCAAGTAACCTAGCTTTTACGACTAGCTCTAAGGAATCTAAGCTGAATTATTCTCAATTCTTGCTGAGTAGATATATGGCACTGCAGCAGTAGATGTCCAACTAGCCTAATAACGGACTTAAGCTCTAGCCGAGTAACCGTCCATCAACTTGTCGAGCAAGTGCTGCCGACCTGAAACAATAGCTGAGACAAAATAAATCTTGACTCTAGCTTTGAGAATCAACCAATGATCATATTATCTCGCCCTATCGTGAAGCAATTTTTATCTTTTTTCTAAAGCCGATCAAGGTTACGGTACCTGATCGATCTATTTGATTGAACTCCAACATTGCACTCGCAGCGTAGCCATCATGCTCACAGCAACTCGCTCTGCCAAGTTGCAATTGAATCCATACCGAGCTTTGAATCTGCATGCTCCCTTAAACATCAATTGCTGAGCTTACCTACGTGGCAGCATATTGATGAGAAACTATGAGTACCGATATAGAATTCAAGCCTAAACTGCCATGGTTAAACTCCGAGCTATAAGTTGAACCTAAGCCGTTCAACTATGCATGCCGACCTGAGCTGTTCTACTGCTTATCTCTACTTAGCCAAGCTTCTCATCAGCCAGGTGGAGCACGTACGCAGCCACTGATCAGTAACTCAAGGCCAACAACTCGGGTTTGAAAATTCTAGAAGAATTGCATTTGAAGAAGTTGACGTTGAGAACAAATGTAAATATACCTATTTGAAAGCTGAATCATTCATAGTCCATGTGTCCATCATGTGGCAAACTTATTTCAAACTCCCTTTGGGATGAGCACAAGAAGTTAAAAATAGATTGGGGATAAAGAAACCCCTCCACTTTAAGCCTATGCAAACATAATCCGCTAATGAGCAACTCTTAATAGCTCTAAGTCCTACACACTATGGATGATGAGATAGTATAAACTCAAATACTCTATCTAATAAATAAACAATAACCCACTTGAAAACCTTCAACTATCAAATGGTAACGGGGTTAAACACTCAAATCTGATATTTGGTACCAAAGTCCTATATATTAATAGGCTCGAAGCCGATTAGCCTACTTTACGGCTTTACTTAGCATAGGTCGCACTCAGTTTGGATGACCTACATGCTTATTTAGTCTCTTCAAGCACATTGGCGTCTTTAGGCCTTCGCTTCTCTAGGTGTTCTGACCTCTTTAGCCCTTTGCCTTTTTAGGCACATTGGCCTCTTTAGGCTCTCGCCTCTTTAGGTGTATTCGTCTCTTTGGGTGTATTGGCCTCTTTAGGCTTTCGTCTCTTCAGGTGCTCTTGCCTCTTTAGACCTCTGCCTCTTCAGGAACTCTCGCCTCTTTAGATGTATTGGTCTCTTCAAGCCTTTTCTTTTTCAAGCACATTGCCCTCTTTAGGCCTTTGCCTCTTTTGGCGCTCTTATCTCCTCAGGCGCTCTCGCCTCTTCATGCCTCCACCTCTTCAAGCACTTTTGCCTCTTCAGGTGTATTGGTCTCTTTAGGCCTTCGCCTTTTCAAGCATATTAGCCTCTTTACGCCTTCGCCTCTTCAGGCACTCTTACCTCTTCAAGCATATTGGTCTCTTTAGGCTCTCGTCTCTTTAGGTATATTGGTCTCTTTAAGCCTTTGCCTTTTTTGGCACATTAGCCTCTTTAGGCCTTTACCTCTTCAAGCGTATTGATCTCTTCAAGTTTTCGCCTCTTTAAGCATATTGGTCTTTTTAGGCCTTTGTCTCTTTAAGTGTATCGACCTCTTTAGGCCTTTGCCTTTTTAGGTGCTTTACTCTCTTTAGGCACTTTCACCTCTTTAAGCACATTGGCTTCTCCAAGTGATCCTACCTCTTTAGGCTTTCGCCTCTTTAGGCTTTCGCCTCTTTAGGCACTTTGGCTTCTTTAAGATCTTGCCTTCTTAGGCGCTCTTACCTTCTCAAGTGCTTCGGCCTCTTTAGGCGCTTTCTCCTCTTCAAGCACATAAGCCTTTTTAGGCCCTTATCACTTTGAGCACTCTAGTTACTCTTGCTTTTCACCTTTTCGAACCTTTGCTTCTTTAAGTACTCTAGCCTCTTTAGGTTGGGATTACAAACCTTTCTAGAAATCCTACTAAATTAACCTCACTAAATACTCTCTTTTTTGACTTTGTCACCAAAAGCAGTAGGGGGTAAGTGTTAATAGGCCTTTTTGGATAATAATTATGTGAGTTTATATTAGTAGGCCTAATATCTAAGCCTAGTCCAACGACTTAGCCTAGGGACAATCTCTATTGACTCACTATAAATACCAGGCAAGATCCCTAGGTAAGGGGATCTTCTTCTTCATTCTCTTACTCTCATAACCATTCAATAATTTCACTCTCATCACAAGAGGGCTAACTTCGGTATCGGAATACTTGTGCCGGAGCACCCTCCAGTACCCCTTATAGTTGTTTTCTCGTATTGCAGGAGTTCGTGTACCAAAATGAGAAACACCCATCAACAAAATTAACTCCCCTTTGAGTTCTTAGCAAACCTAACATAAAATCTCTAGCTAAGTCTTCCTAAATATTTACTAGTACTAGTAGAGGCATATACAACCTAGTATTCTTTGATTGTTCATTAGCATTATGATATGTAATGCATCTCTCAAATGTGGCTAATAAAATATTTCTTTTACAACAACAAGTGTTTTGTCTCTTCCCAAGTATCCTTCTAGTCCTTTACCATGCAATTCTTGAATCACTTGCTCTTGAAGTGAGTTCTAGGTAAGTATAATTGATTCTTATGCATAAAAACCCATCCTATACATAGAAACCATCATAAGGTTGGTTCTTAGAGACTCTACTACAAATTTCAGCAAAATCCTCATCATGCCTATATATATCCTTGTGTTGTTTAAACCTATTAAGAAAAATATTGTCCTATATTGACAATTTATTTTTCCTGTTCAATAAATAATATAATAAATTTAAAATAATTAATAACAATGAACACCGAGATTTGACATGGAAAGCTCCAATTGGGGAAAAAATCATGGGACCATACAATGCAAAATCCTCTACTATCGACAATAATGGGCTTACAAAGTATGTCTTCACTAGTTATACCAGTGGATAAACAATCTTTACCACAAACGGTGGATATTGATAAAATCACAATATAAACCAATTCGAGAAATCACAAAAACGCAAATTCAACCTACACAATTGAGAAGGATTGACAAAGAATGGAAACAATAATCTTCCAATGCTCCATGCTAAATCCAATTATTGAAGTTTTCATCACAATTGGGGTTTAATAAACCATTTGATTGTAGATCTAAAGTTGCTCTACAAAATAGGCTTTCCACTTGCAAATTTGTAAACAAATGAAATCTAAGTCTTTTTTTAAATATTTGATGTTTGACAATTCAATTACCCTTCTTATCCATTTTCTTAATTTGTCTTCTCTTTGTTGCTCTTTCCTTGACAGCAATTCCATTTTTTTTTTTTTTTATAATCCATCTTCCCTTTGATTCCTTTTTAGTCACTAGCCATACTCTCATATTCTCCCATCACTTTAACGTAGTATATATAGGTAGGTTTTGTTTTCTTATTATATCATTATTAATGCTTATGGGGCCATATGATTAGAACCATCAACCTAACAAAACCCAACCATTTGAAAAGTGTGGACCTTCTCTAACTTCAAATGCTTCTCCTAATTGAACCTCTTCATAACCAATCTTGCTTTGCTCCTTGGTTTCAGTCTTTAACCTATACACTCATTTATTTTTCAAGAGCTACTTGCTCTTACGTAATTCTATTAAATCATAATTGTGTTTTCATGTAAGGATTTGATCTCTTCTTGCATGGATTTTACCAATTCTATCTTTTGCTCATGTAACATAGTCTCCTCATAACTTTCTAGCCCTCCCCCATTTATTAGCATCAGATACTCATGTGGACTATATTTAGTGGATGGTCTTTATTCTCTTAAGGATCTCCTTAACTCTACCTATTGAATCTTGCACATCTCCCCCTTTATTAGTATAATCTTCATGTATAGACACTAGATCTATATTAATAAGCATCTTAATTGAGGATTTAGCCTTCTTCAGCTTCTCTATATCTTCAATAGTTTGATTTTCTAGGAAGACAACATCTCTAATTTTAACAATTTTCTTCTCAACCGGATCTCATAATCTATACCCATATCCATCATGTACATAACTCATAAGAATGCACTTTTTTTTAATTTGTATCAAGTTTTGCTCTTTCATCCTTAGGAATATGCATAAATTCCTTGCAACTAAATACTTACAAATGATTATCAAAAATATTTTTACCTATCCATTCTCTCTTTAAGATATCACCATCCAGAGCATAAGAGGGAGTGATAAGAATCAGGCTATTGGGCTTTTGACTTGCAGTCTAGCCTAAGGACTAGAAGGCCTAGCAAGGCGAATTCTCCAACTCTAGTCGACTCCTACTGAGGCCGAATACTTCTTTACTAAGCTACTCTTTATGCTGAGTCAAATGATTGCCCATCTCTCTATAGTATGCCAAGTTATAAAGTACTCATTCATGCCTGAATCGACCAATGACTTGATATCTCCTTTGTCAATAAGCTGAGAAAGAGAGACTCCAGATTGACAAAGCTACCCCTACTCGGATAAGTAAGCTGACCGTATTTTTTTGTCTGAATCTTCCAATTACATCACTAATATAGCAT
The DNA here is from genome assembly GCA_024138015.1 of Lumnitzera littorea. NCBI lineage: Eukaryota > Viridiplantae > Streptophyta > Magnoliopsida > Myrtales > Combretaceae > Lumnitzera > Lumnitzera littorea. The sequence goes on from JAMXBB010000001.1 coordinate 49,377,643, forward strand.
CGCTACATGTATAGAATCATGCGTAGAATCTGTTACACTAATAATTGTTTTTCTTGAATATTTATTTTTACCTTTTTGTATCTTATGCATTACTTCTCTAGGAAATGCCTTTTTTGTCTTTTCCCTTTTAAGTATCTTAAATTCTTGGGTATAAATACCCTTTATACTTATAGCTATAAACAACAGATTGATTATCATTAATATTCTTAAGTATCTTCCTTCCCTGTGTAAATATTACCTATTTAGTCTCAATATCACCCTTATCTTAACCCTTAAGTAAGGCTAGGTAACCTTACCGGACCATCTCATATGTGATATCAAGTTATGTAGTGAGTCCTTGAAAGTTCTATTGGTGTGTCATATCTATTGGAGCTGTTCATGGGTTTTTGCTTACTCTTTATTTGCATTTATCCTTTTGCACATTCACCAGTACTTCCTTTTGAGGTTTTTGCAAGCTTGGACCTATTCAGTAGCTGACCTTATCTGTTCTTAGTCTCGGTCCACACTATCTTGGTATTAGAGCGTAAATTTTTTTTTATAAGTTGTAGTTAGTTTTTGAAGTTCTCTTTATACTTTATTTTATGTGTGTGAAATAAAGCAAGTTATTATATTCATCTTAATTACCGTGTTTACTAGTTGTTGATTTTCTAGTTTGCAGATGTTTTTGTTTGAGCTTTGAATCAGTGAAAGTGAAGAAAATGAATTACCCAAGTGTAAACGTTGGTGTTGGAGATGATAATAGTAAAGTTGTCTACCAAAGACGAAAGTCTTAGGGAACCCATAGGAGCATTAACAAGAGACTGAATGAGGTGGCTAACCTCTTTGTAGATTTGACTTGAGCTGTTCATGCATTGGCTTGCTGACTTATTGAAGCTACGCAAAATACGCCATAAGCTGCTTAACCTATTGAGGTTAGAACCCAGCCCGACCAGTTTAAGGTGGAGGAGTAGGTGGATGAGTAAGACGAAGGATAGACCTAAGGGAACTAGATGAAGAGGATGAGGAAGAGTATTTTGAAGAAGAGCAAGTTAAGGTCCCCAAAGCATCTAACCATGTGAAGCTTTAGATTTGAAGCTTCAATGGATCTAGGAATGCTGATGAATATTTAGAATGGGAAGAGAAAGTGGAGCATGTTTTTTACTATTATCAGTATGAGGATTATAAGAAGGTGAGAACTGCTACTATTGAATTCTCTAGATATACTGCCATGTGGTGGAAGAATTCCCAAGCTATATGAAGGCGAGAGGGCTACTGAGAGATTAATACTTGGCTCGAGATGGAGAAAATACGTAGAAACAGATTCGTGTCGGAAACTTATCTGCAAGACACTTTTACTTGACTTCAGGAGTTGAGAGAAGGAGGTTGAATAGTTAACGAATGTGTCTAGGAATTCTAAATGCTCATGATTCGATGTGAAGTGAAGGAACCCCTGGTGCGAACAATCTCTAGGTTCATCATAGGATTGAGAGGTGATATTCAGGACGTTGTAGAACTCCAACGATTCACCACAATAGATGAGGCCATCCGAATAGCCTAACAAGTGAAGAGATAGAGAAGAAGCTAAATACCTACCAGAATGTTGACTAGCCAACCTGAATAGGGAAGTTATCTATCTTCGTCAAGTATTGAGCCAACCTAAAAGTTAGATGTTTAAGTCGACCAAAAAGTCCGACTCAATAGTGACGTATTGACTCGATCTTATGAGAAGGGGCAAGGGTTTGGTAGAAGACAAGCCAGATCAAGTGCTTTAAATGCCAAGAGTTTGGACATATGGATGCTTAATGCTCGAATTGAATAACTATGGTGATTAAGGGAGATGTCATGAAGTTGCAGGTAGAGAGTAGAGATGAGGAACTTGAGGAGGAGGAGATTACTGCCGAGAAAGAGCTTATTGAAGAGGACGTATTTGTAGAGGACTCGAATCGGTTGATCCTAGTTATCCGATGTGCAATGAACATGGAACCTTCATGAGAGGAGTGGAAGGAGAATTTGTTTCATACCACCTATAAGGTAAATGACCGGGTGCGAGTATTAATTATGGATACTAAAAGTTACACCAATGTAGCATCGGCCAAAATGGTTACATAGTTGAAGTTGTCGACCATTACACACCTGAAGTTATATAAGTTACATTGGCTAAACGATAAGGAAGCACTAAATGCCACCTGGCAAGTACTACTACCGATCACAATTGGAAACTACTACGACGAGATTCTCTGTGATGTACTTCCTATGTGCACTTCATACGTATTGCTTAGCCGACTATGGCTATTTGATAGGAGAGTTATCTACAATGGATACAAGAACACATATGTGTTCAAAAAGGATGGCTAAAAGATTACACTGAATCTAATGTCATCGAGAGAAGTTAATAAGTTGCAGATAAAACTTACTTACGGATCAAAGAAGACTTTGAAGATGAGTAGAGCCAAGCTTCGAGAGCCCATCAACATTGAGAGCGTACCCTTATGTTGTTCAAGGGCCTATTAGAAATGAAGGAACGGGGTGAATTACCTTAGGAAATCAAAAAGTTACTGGACAAGTAAGCCGATTTATTCCCAGAATAGTTACCTTAGGGGTTGCCCCCAACTCGAGGCATAAAGCACTGCATTGACTTAATGCTTAGCACCACATCATCGAATAAGCCGACCTATTAGATGAATCCTGAGTAGGCTTTTGAACTTCAACAAGAAGTCAATGAGTTGCTAAAGAGAGGTTATGTTAGAGAAAGTCTTAGCCCTTGCACTATACCAGCACTTCTACTGTCGAAAAAGGATGGAACTTGGTGGATGTATGTAGACAGTCGAGCCGTGAATAAGATTACGATGAAGTACAAGTATCTTATCCTAAGGTTGGAAGATATGTTGGATGAATTGAGTAAAGCCAAGATTTTTAGCAAAATTGATCTTAAGTCTAGTTACCATTAAATTTGCATGAAGGTAGGAGACCAGTGGAAAACGGCGTTCAAGACTTGACATGGATTATATGAATGGATGGTTATGTACTTTGGCTTATTGAATGGCTAGAGCACCTTCATGAGACTAATGAATCATGTGCTGAGACATTTGATTGGGAAGTATGTTGTGGCGTACTTTGATGACATCCTGGCCTACAGTGTCGACATGTTGAGTTACTGTGACCATCTCTAAGCCGTTTTGGATATCCTCCATGTTGAGAGATTATTCGACAACATGAAGAAGTGTTGCTTTTCCTAAGAGAAAGTAGTATTCTTAGGCTATGTGGTCAATAGAGGAGGCTTATGATTAGATGATAAGAAGATCCGAGCTATTGTCAAGTAGTCGACTCCCATTAACTGTGCTAACATGAGAAGTTTTCATGGATTGGCTTTATTTTACAGAAAATTCATCAGGAATATTAGCACCCTCACTGCATTGCTTATTGAACTAATAAAGAAGAATGTCGACTTCTAATGGGGAGGAAGGGAGGAGAGAAGTTTTATTGAGATAAAGGAAAGGTTGACCTCTACCCTTGTATTGAATCTACTTAACTTCAAGAAAATATTTGAGTTAAAGTATGATGCTTCAGGGATTAGAATAGGCATTGTCTTAATGTTAGAAGGCCAACCAATTGCCTACCATAATGAGAAGCTTAAGGGGCCTCAATTAAATTACTCTATGTATGACAAAGAACTCTTATCATTGATTCGAGCATTGCAAGTATGGTAGCATTATCTATTGCTCAGAGAGTTTGTCATCTACATTGACCATGAGTCTCTAAGGCATCTCCGAAGCCAGACAAAGTTGTCTAAGCGACAGGTGAGATAGGTCATATTTCTTAAGGGATTCAATTTTGTAATAAAATATAAACAATGAAAGAGCAATGTAGTTGCAGATACTCTTTCAAGAAGACATGCACTTTTGAGTGAAACCACAGACCAAATTGTTTGGGTTTGCAAATATCAAGGAGCAGTATTCTGAGGATCTACACTTTGGACGTATATTTATATGATGTGTCGATGGAAGAATAGTGGAAGAGTATCATGTAAAAGATGGCTACTTATTTCGAGGTGAAAAATTATGCGTGTTGACTTGTTCACTGCGGGAACTACTGATCAGGGAAACCCACAGTGGGGGACTATCCAAACATTTTGGGGAGAAAAAGACATAAGAATTACTAAGTGGTCGATTCTTTTAGCTTAGAATGAGGCGAGATGTGTACTGAATTTTTGAAAGTTATGCAATGTACAAAAGGGCTAAGTGTCAAGTTAAAAAAGGGAAAGCAATGCTTTTGCCTATTTCGATGAAACCATGGACTAAGTTGAGCATTAACTTTGTCCTTAGATTACTACGAATTGCTTGAGGCAAAGATCTTGTAATGGTTATGGTGGATCGGTTCAGTAAGATGGTGCAATTTGTGCCTTGTGCTAAAACTAACGATGCTTCAGCTATTACTTCTTTTCTTGTAAGAGATTGTACGGTTACATAGCGTATTGAGAAGTGTTGTCTCTAATAGAGACCTAAAGTTCTTAAGCCATTTCTGGAGGACTTTGCAGCATTGGTTGGGGACTAACTACTATTTAGTACTTCCTATTACTCTTAAATTATTGGCCAAATAGAGGTGGTTAATCGCACTTTGAGATTACTACTCTAAGTTGTGGTGGGCAAGAACTTGGCTAATTGGAACGTCTACTTGCCACTAATCGAATTCACTTACAATTGGACAATGCATGACACCATTAAGTAGACTTCCTTTGAAGTGGTCTATGGTTTTAATCCCGAGTTACCCCTCAATTACACCCCTGTACCTATGCTCGCATAAGAGGACCTTAACATGAGAGCTAGAGCATAATCCCTTCAGCATATCTATAACAAAGTTACTCGGCACATCAACTAAGCTACTAGAGGAATGCGAGAGAAGGCCAAGGGTAGGACGGTTAAACAATTCCAACAAGAAGACTTGGTATGGCTATACCTCAGTAAGAAATAGTTCCCAAGCAAGAAGAGGAACAAATTATCTTTAAGAGTTAAAAGAACTTTTAGAATCCTTTAGAAGGTTAATGATAATGCCTATAGATTGGAGTTGCTTAAGGACTATGGGTTTTTGATACCTTCAATATTGCCGACCTTAATCCATATCACCCCGATGGAGAATCGATCGAAGACCATTTGGATTTGATCCCAAATCTAAAACAACTCGAAGGGAATGATAGGAATCAGCATACTAAGCCTTTGACTCGCATTTGAACCCGAGGATTGGAAGGCCTAGCAAGACAAATTCTCCTACTCCAGCCGACTCTTATCAAAGCTAAGTACTTTTGTTGAACCACCTTTTATGCCGAGCCGAATGATTGCCCATCTCTCTATAATATGCTGAGTTATAGAGTACTCACTCGTGCTTGAACCAACCAATGACTAGGTATCTCCCTTACCAAGAAGCTAAGAAAGAGAGACTCTAGATTGATTAAGCCACTCCTGCTTAGATAAGCAAGTTGATCGTACTTTTTGTCTGCATCTTCTAATGACATCACCAATACAGCATCACCACATGTACAAAATCATGTATAAAATCCGTTACACCAATGATTGTTTTCCTTGAATATTTATCTTTACCCTTTTGTACCTTGTACATTACTTCCTTAAAAAATGCCATTTTTATCTTTTCCTTTTTAAGCATGTTGCCCTAAATTCTCAAGTATAAATACCCCTTGTACTTGTAGTTGTAAACAATAGATTGATTATCATTAATACTCTTGAGTATTTTCCTTCCCTACGTTAATATTGCCTATTTACTCTCGACATCACTCTTATCTTAGCCCTTAAGCAAAACTAGGTGGCGAGTAACCTTATCAGACCATCTCGTGCATCATATCGAGTTGTACCATAAGTCTTCGGAAGTTCCATTGGTGTGTCATATCTATTGAAGCTGTTTGTGGGTTTTTGCTTACTCTTCATTCACATTTGTCCTTTCTCACATTCACCGTCACTTCCTTTTGAGCTTTTTACAAGCTTAGACCCATTGAGTGACCAGCCTTATCTATTCTTGGTCGTAGTCCACACTAGGGAGATAAGTTGAACAAATCAATTGGTATTTTCATTGCTTCTCTCCAGAATGATTTAGGCAATTTGCTATGAGACAATGTATACTTTACTTTCTCTATAATAATGCAGTTCATCCTTTCTGTAATGCCATTTTACTATAGGGTCTTTGGCACTATCTTCTAAAGTCTTATACCATGTGTTCTATAATAGTCCTTAAAGGGAACTCTGTATTCACTACCTCTATCTATTCAGATACATTTCAATTGTCTACCTATTTCTATCCTTACTTTATTATGGAATTGCTTAAATACATCATGAACAAAATCTTTGAATTTGAAAGTAAAAGTCTACAACTTTCTAAAGCAATCATCAATAAAAGTCACAAAATAAAGTGCACCACCAAATGTTCTATCTTTTACGTAACATACATCCATATGGACTAAATCAAGTATATGAGATTCCCTAGAAGTGAATTTCTATGAAATATAACCTTATGTTGCTTATCGGCAAGACAATTAGTGCAAGTTTTCAAAGGAGTACGTTTCACATCAAGGAGAAGTTGCTTCTTGTCAAGCAATGGTAGCCCTTTCTCACTCATGTGACCAAGCCATTCATGCTAAAGTTCAATTGATGACTCATCAATTATATTTACCTTTGATTTACTTAGCTTTGTTGACATTGAGTAAAGGGTATTACTCTTCTTTTCTTTAGTCACAATTAGAGAGTAGACTAAATCATGTACATGAGATTTCCTAGGAGGTAGATTTCTATAAAATACAACCTTATGATGCTTATCAACATGACAATCAATGCTAGTTTTTATAGGAGTAACTTTTACGTTAGAGAGAAGTTGCTTCTTGTCAAGCGGTTGCAATCCTTTCTCACTCATGTGACTAAGCTGTTCATCTTAAAGTTCAATTGATGACTCATCAATCATGTTCACCTCTTGTTTGCTTAGCTTTGCTGACATTGAGTAAAGGATATTACTCTTCTTTCCTTTAGCCATAATCAGGGAACCATTTGCAAGCTTATACTTACCTTCACCAAAATAACTACTATATCTTTCATCATCATGCTTTCCAACAAATATTGGGTTTAGGCGTATATTTAGGACATGCTAAATATCTTGGAGAATAAGCTTAAATCTAGTGCTAGTCTTTCGAATAATATCTCCAATGCTAACAATTTTATATATCCCTTTGTTTCTCATCTTGTCATTACCAAAATCACCAACGATGTAGTTTAAGAAGAATTCATTATGTGATGTCACATGAAAGGAGGCATCGAATTCAATAACCTAATCATTGTCATGACATGCAAGACTAACACAACTATCATCTTAAGCAACAACAACTTAATCATTTGCTACTGTAGTCATCACATCTTCACTTTTTTCATTGCCTTGATCTTTGTCCTATTCTCTTTTCAACATTCTGCACTCCTACTTTATATATCTTAGCTTATCATAGTGATAATATTTAATATTTCTTCTTCTTGAGTTTGATCTTCCCTTAGATTTATCATATGAATGTCTTGTCTTACTTTTCTCTTACATTTCCTATTTATTAGTAACAAGTGCCTATATCTTAGAATTAATATTGTGCTCTTTTCTCCTAGCTTCTTCATTCATCAAGCTATTTTTCACCTTTGCAAGGGTAAGCTTTCCTTTTGAAGTAGAATTACTAATAGATACTATAAGTGTCTCCAATTGGCTAGTAGTAAAATCAATAATAACAGTGCTTATATCTTATCATCAAGCACTAATTTCATGGTAGTCAACTGATTCACAAGACCTTGAAAATCATTCAAGTGCTTTGTCATATTTGATCCATCCTTGTACTTCTGATTTATCACTCTCCTAATTAAGGAGGTTTTATTCAAGGGAATTTGCATTTCATTTTTTGACTCCAATTTCTTCTATAGAGCATCTTTTCTGGTTTCCTAAACAATATGATGATATATACTATGATCAACACATTATTGGACATAAGTAATAGTTTTTCTATGCATAATCATCCAATCTATGATTAGATTTGTATTGGGGCTTCTCATCATCATCGCCTCAAGGTGCATATAGATTGTTGCAATATAGAACATCTTACATTGACTTCCAAATCAAATAATTTGATGAATTTAATTTTATCATGGAATCCAATGGCTCTACTATGCTTGTAACACAAACAAACTAATGGCTTTTTCCTTTTTCAATCTAACACTTATTAAGAAAAATAATGTCCTGTAATGACATTTCATTTTTCTTCTTACCTAAAGCAATAAACAATATTATAAACTAAAAAATGATAAATAAACAAGGAATGCTAGGATTTAATGTGGTAAATCCTAATTGAAGAGAAATCGCGAGACCATGCAGTGTAAAATCTTCCACTATTAACAATAATGTGCTTACAAAATATATCTTCACTAGTTATACTAGTGGCTAAACAATCTTTACCACAAACAGTAGATGTCAACAAAATCATTGTATAAACCAATTTGTGAAATTGAAAAAATGAAAATTTAACTTGAACAGTTGAGAAGGATTGACAAGGAATGGAAACAATAATCTTTTAGTGCTCTATGCCATAAATCCAATGGCTGAAGTTCCATCACAATTAGAGGTGCACTCTCATATTCTCCCATCACTTCAACGTATGTGTGTGTGTGTAGAGAGAGAGAGCTAGGTTTTTATTCTTATTATATTATTATTAATACTTATGGCCTACATGAGTTAGATCCATAAACTTAAAAAAACCTAATGATTTCATTTCTCAAGGTAAGCAATGAGTAGGTCTTTTACTCAAAACATTAGCAACCAGATTCTAAACACCTAACTTATGATTTAACCTGAAAGAAAATTTCTGCAAAAACTAACACCATTTTGCATGTGCATTACTGCTAAGCTACTTCTGACTACGTAAATACTTCAAAGCTTTATGGTCAGAATATAACATAAACTCCTTGGCCATCAAATAGTGTTCCTAAGTTTTAAGGACACATACTATCGAATAAAACTCTTTGTCGTAAGTACTCCACTTCTACCTAATGTCACTTAGCTTCTCATTAAAAAATGTTGTAGGTCTCTTTCTTGAGATAGGATAGCTCATATTCCTATTCCACTTATATTATAATCAACTTCAAATAGCTTGTTAAAGTTTGTCAAAGCCAAAATTGGAGCAGTACATAGCTTTTCCTTTAGGATTGCAAAGATACTAGCTACTCTTCTCCCTAATGAAACTCTCTTTTCTTCAAATACTCTGTCATAAATGCTATAATCATACTAAAGTTTCGATGAAATGGCAATACAATGGAATGAAAACTTCATAGTTAAGAAACATTATTTAGCATAAGCTGTTGACTGATGCTTTTCGTTTCTGTGTGCAGACATCTGCAAAACAAGAACACTACTATGAGGGATGCCGGAGGGTGTTCCGATATGGCCACTCTGATGCCTAAGTCATCCCTTTTGTTGTGTAAAATAGAATCATCAAGTGATTATGGAAGTGAGAGAATGGAAGAGGGATCCCTTTACTTAAGGGTCTTTTCTGGTATTTATAGCTGGTTAGTGTAAATTGTACTTAGAATAGATTATTAGACTGGGCTTAAGTATTGGGCTAGCTAATATAAACCCAAATTATAGTTATCAAAAAATGCCTATCAATACTTGGACCCTACTCTCTTTGGTGATAAGGTCAGAAAAGAGAGTATTTGGGGAGGTTGATTTTGTGAGATCTTTAGGAAGGTTGTAATCCAAACCTCAAGAGGCTAAAGTGATTGAAGAAGCAAAGGCCTAAAGAGGCAAAAGTTGGGAGTGGTTGGAGCACTTATAAATATTGGTATGCCTTAAAAAGCAAGAGGCAAGGGCCTAAAGAAGTTGGAGTGCTTAAAGTGGCAATGGCCTAATAAGTCTAAAGTGCTTGAAGAGGTAAGAGTACTTGAAGAGGTGAGAGTGCTTGAAGAGGTGATAGCCTAATGAGGCTTAAGTGCTTGAAGAGGCTAGGGCCTCAAGAGGTGAGAATACTTGAAGAGGTGATGGCCTGAACAGGCAAGGGCTTAAACATGCTAAAGTGCTTAAGGCGAGGGCCTGAAGAGGTTAGGAAAGCATATAGGTCATTCGAGCTAAGCATGACCTATACTAAGTAGAGCCATAAGATAGGCTAGTTAGCTTCTAGTCCATTAATGTATAGGACTTTAGGCTTATTCACCCATTGTCCACGCAAGTTGCAGGACTTGGAGTATTTTATCGACCGCTACTTAATGGCTTAGGGCTTATTAAAAAGCTTGTCATCCTTTCTTAAGATTCATAGCTTTTCACCTGCACTTAAAAGAGTTTAAGAGTTTATATCTTGTCATTCGAGTTTTTTCCCTACGCTTAGATATTCTTTGATATTCGTTTCCTATTACCTGTTTAATATAGGACTTAAAGATTAAAGCTTTATTTGATTTGCTCATCTCTCGTAGTGGATGGGGTTTTAAAGCTACCATGGAGTTACTCATTAGCAAAATATTCTTGCATGGGCTTATAATGGGGAGTTTGTTTAGCCTTTGTTTATTTTGGATTTCTCACTCCCATCTCCAAAGAAAATAAAATAAGCTAGCAAATGACCAAACAATTCTCTTCAAGTGCCAAATAGACGACAATTTATATTATCTGACTTGTTAAAGTATAAATCATGGAGTGGTATATAGACAAACGTAGCTTAATATATAGTCGACTGAGATCAACATACGATACATATATTTAATACGTATTTTCTTGAAAAATAAACAATAAATTACAAATGGTAGGAGTAAGGTCTTACTCATCTTTTATCAATGTGAGACATTACATAAGTAGGTGCTTGGATTTGAGTAGGCTTCATCATCACCTCATATTAGCTCATCAATACATGATGTTGAAAACCTAGGTGCGTAGCTTAGCTATTTAGTAATTTGGCATAGCATATAGGAAAAGTCGACATTACAATTACCATTTGATTTGAAAGAAACTAGGAGCTTGCAATCAGGGGTGTAGCTTCTTGACTTTGTAAAACATAGATTTCATATCTATCCATTGGCTTGGATTGAGAGCCATAGTTTGGGAAATAATCGGATTTTTGAATTAGCAATTTGTATATCTCAATGTCAGCATCTATCTCTTGGAGCTTGTTGAACACATTGGTATAGCAAAGTTAAGCCTAGAGCTTTGTGATCCGATACATGAGGTCTTCATTCCACAAAGAGCACATTATTCATTAGGAACAAGAGTTGCTCAACTCGGCCAATGGAGCTTAGCTTGGCTCACATTTAACCTAATGATGTAGCTCAATGTGCTTCATGGATATTCCATGATAGCTCGATAGCAAGTGCTCTTCAGTTTTAGTTGTTAGACACTACAATTACCCACTGAGGATTTTAAATGCTAGGGTTGGCAAATAGCAATGGTGCTCACTCAAGATAACTTGGCAAATGTAAGGAAAACAAAAGAGAACTCAACTTTGTTGGAGAGACATCTTAGCACTACTAATCCTTGTCTTGTCATAACTTCTCGGCCATTCGGCACAGGGCTTGGAGTTTTTGTTCGGCATAGTGAATTGTTTAGCCAAAGCTTTTCGTCAATTTGGGGTAAGTTTCTTGGCATAGGGTTTTTACATGAGTCGGTGTAGTATCATAAATGTGGATTGACCTTCTCATTTGTCATAGGGTTTTTACATGTTTGGAGCTCATGCCCGACTGTACAACACTACCATGTTGCACTATGCCCTAGAATTTCCAACAAGAGTTAGTGTAGTGATCTGTGCCTTGGATTTCTAAGTCCAACGTACAAAGTTTGAGTCCTATGAGCAACTTTTTGAATTGTCATCTATTTCGAATCGTAATTGTCATTCGTTGAACCCTCCTGTAACGAAAAGCAAACATTAGGATTCAAGCCCTTGGTTCCCTTTTTAAACCATTCGGACAAGTAAATTGAAATAAGGGTGGTAGTTATGAACCAAACACTGTGTGAGAAGTGGTGGTTACCCAACAATTTTCAACATTTCTTAACACAAATGGTCTGGAAAGATGCGGAAGCCGCTAACTTGAAGAACCAAGCCATAAAAAACCGTATAGATGCAGGCAAAAAGAACATCAACACATAACTTTACGGCCAAGGGTGAAAGGAAAATCCAAGAAATCAGGATAAATTACCAGACTATGAACGGTTTTTCGTCTTGAATAAAAATAGAGAAAACAAACTATCATGAATCATCCTCGGGAGAATCCGTAAAGGGAGAGATATTTCACTGTATAACTTTGGAAAATCATTCCACATTACCACAATGGATTGTATTTGTTTTTTCCTTTTCGTTTCTACAAACAATACTAATTGTTGACCAATGATTTTCATTTCAATGTGTGACCACCTACAAAATAAGAACACGGCTATGGAAGATGTTGGAGGATACTCCGGCGTGGCTACTTCAGTGCTTAAGTCAACCCTATGAAAGAGGTATCCCTTTACTTGGAGGTCCTGTTTAGCATTTATAGTTGGTTAAGGTAAATTATACCTGGACTGTACTATTAGACCAGGCTTAAGTATTAGGCTAGCCAATATAAACCCAAATTATAGTTATCAAAAGGTACCTATCAACATAAGCCATTCTTTGATTACTCTAATCGTAGAGTCATCAATATGTATGTCTTCTAATGATACTACAAATCCTAAGGATAGTAGTTTGTTTGTCACGAAACTACACTTCTTAAGATTTATGGACAAGTTATTCTCTTTTAGAATTGCCAATGCTTTCTTCAAGTGCATCAAATGCTCTTCCTCGAAAAAGTTATAAATCAAGATATCATCAACATGCACAATCACAAATTTGTTAACGAGTGGTTTTAATACTTGATTCATTAATACCATGAAGGTACTAAGTGCATTGGATAACCTAAAGGGCATTACTAATCATTCATATAGCCTTTCCTTAGTCTTAAATGTCATCTTAAATCATCCCTTAGCTAAATTTGAATCTGATTGTATCTATTCTTCAAATCAATCTTGGAAGACCATCTAGTATCATGTAGATTGTCTAAAATATCAACTAATCGCATAATTGGAAACTTATAACCCATCGTAGTTCTATTAATATCCTAATTATCAATATGCATTTTCCAATTGCCATCTTATTTTTTTAGAGTTAGAAGTGCTTCCCTATATAAGACCTTTTAAAAGCATCTCTTCCACCTTCTTTTTCAATATCCCACTCTCTCTTAGACTTGTTTTGTAATACAGTAAGTTTGATAAACTTGCCCCAGATGCAAAACCAATTTGATGTTAGATATCTCTCATAGGAGCTAATCCATTGAGAATCTCCTCTAGCATCAACTATTTAAATTCCTATGATAAAGGTTGTATTACTTCTAGCTGCTCCCTCACTTGCAATTTAGCCTCATTTAACATCACATGCTTAACCACCAAGACATCAACTTCTCTCATCTCTTTAATTTCATAATCGAAGTGATGAACTATAGATAAGAACTTGCTCTTCTCAAGAGCTTCTAAACCAACTTTCAATGGCAATAGAGTATATTTGACACTTGCCTTTTTTAGCTTATACATGCTACTCTTACCTAAACATAGGGCATCAACATCATATTTCTAAGGTCTACTAAGCAATATATGACATGCATCCATAGCAACAACATCATAATAAACTTCATTGCGACACTAACCTATCGAAAATGGAACTTTACATCTCTCTAGTACCTTTACTTTTCTTGCCACTATTTTGATCTATCCTATAGTGTAGGAATTTGGTTGTTTCTCCATAAGCAACTTCAACTTCTTCATTGCTTCTTGGCCAATGATGTTCTCACATTTGCCACTCTTGTAAATCTCATAAATTTTCGATAAGGACCTAAAGTTGAGCATGAGTAACCATTGATATTCCCTAGAGTTGATAAGCTAAAGATTTAAAATATGCTTGATAAATTCAAACTTATAATCATAAGAAAACCTTATAAACCCTAAATGCAAAATCCTAAAGCTTAGCTAACTCGTTTCAAATATAAAACCCAAAGATTTCCCAACATTTATAAGATTTGAAATTGAAGTGATTGTTAAAATAAAATATCAACTAAAGTGAATGATTAATTCCAATTCCCTCAATTCTTAAGTAGAACACTAAATTACAAAAAATAATCTCCTAAGCAAATAATGCTAAATTAGGGTGAACAATTGATATGAGTGAATTAGTAAGTCTATAAATAATTAACTAAACAAACGAATCAATAATAAAAGAATGAATAAGAAAAAGGAAAATTCTGGTATGTATGTTGGAATAGTGCAAACCCATCCTTCTTAAGTAACTAAACTAGTCCTAAGTGAACTAACTTGCATAGCCTTAGAAAGTGCACAGCCCTAGAAAGTCACTTTAATTTGAATTTTTAGTGGAAAATTTTCTACATGAATAGACATTGTTAGCTCCCAACAATTGCTACAAAAAGATTAAATTATCATCCCCCGATAAACCTTTACAAAGTGAGTTGATAAGTTTCCAATTGTAGTAAGTTGATTGAGTGAAAAAATGGAGAAAATCACATAAAATCTCTTCCAAAAAAACTCCCCATAAGTGCCTAGCACCCTTTCCCTGATACATACGCTTCCTCTTACTTTTATTTTTACAAACACACAAAATCAAATAACCCCTTCTAATCTCATGGGTCATCCTCCCCTTCTCCACTTCCATTTCCTTCTTTATTTTCTTTCACTTCCATTACTCAAACTCACTTCAAAATATACCTCCATCCTCCTTCTAAGTCATGGTTATACATACACTCTCTCTCTTCCTTGACTTAAATACTTGTTTCCACTCTTTATAAACTATTTCCCCAATTGAACCCCTATTTCTCACTCACTTCTCCACCACTTTCCTTACATGGAAAATCACTTGCAAGACACCACTTTGGTATAACTTAAAGGGAAGTTAGGGGGACTTTTAGAGTACATGGGAAGGAGATAACTGAAGCTACAATACTAATCCTAGGCACCACTCAAGTGTAGTAAAAGTTTTTCTTCAACCTTTTCCTTGTATTTGACTCCTTTAGCATAGTAGTATGTAATTTATAGGTCGAACCTATATTTAGGAGCTTTCTTATGTAAGAATATCTTGTATGTATCCTAACTTGAGCATGGTTCACCTAGAAATAGTTCTAGAAAATCTCTTGAAATATGCACATATGAGGTGTATTTTCATGTTTCTTTAAGTTTTGTAAAAAGGAACAAAATAAGCTCTTACACATCCTACATAAAGGCCAAATGTTAATCCTTCCTAAAAGATGTTTAGGTTGTTTTTCCATAAGAATATTGTCTTAAAAAAATGCCAACAAGTGATCCTTAGATGAATAGCCATAAAGATATCAAGAAACTGTGTTTTTACTTAAGAAGCACTCTTCTTGAAAGCTTTAATAAATTGTCCATGAGCTAGTCATATATTTTTCTTATGTTAAAAATAATGAGTAGGTAAGATAATAGTGATCTAAGATTGGTCCAAGTGGGATAATCACTACCATAAAATATTATAGGCAAAATCGAGTGAGAAAACTTGTTCGAGGCTCAAAAGTAACCTAAACATCCATCAAAATGCTCTTAACCAGAATCATACTATACTTTAAAAACATTTTTAAAATATGTTAAGTTTTAGGCCCAAGCAAATAAGTCGGGTATATGTACTATGTCCTAAATAGCTAAAATGGGCTAAAAACCATAGATCAGGTCAAAACAAATAAAAATGGACTAAGAACATAACATGACTCATAGCTTACAAAATTTTAAGAGTCAAGTTAAGGATAGTTAAAATATTCTTTAAGCCCAAAGAACAAATAAGGAAGCCCAACTATTGAGCTTAGTTTTTTCACCTCTTAGTTTTTTAAAAAATTAAGTCTTCTTTAAACGGATTAGTACTAAACCCTTATCTGTTTAGTACTGACTCTCGACTAGGGTTTTAAAAAAAAATCAATTTTTTATATTTTTGAAAACCACTTCGGAGTCAACACCCGACCAAAGTTAGGAAGAAATTAAGTTATAACTAATTAGGTGGATTGGTTATAACTTAGCTACTGGTCTATAGATTAAATCAATTTTTTAAAAAAATAATTTTTGAAACCAAAGATCAAGATCTGGAGGTTAGGAGCTTTAAACTTTTATGGGTACAATTAATTTTCCAAATCTAACCTTAATATTTAAAAATCACCTTTTTAATTTTAGAAGACAAAACTCAATTTAATTACTCTAATTAAACAACTTAAGTAATCTAGGAAAAAGAAAAATTAGGTTTTCTTTTTTTATTTTTATCATCGCCCCATAGATACCTATATACCCGCTATTCGGGATCAGATGTACATAGTTTTTTTAATGAAAACTTTAGTAGGTTATTAGTTTTAGTTCTTGAAATTCATCGAGTTTACGTTTTTTACTAAACTTGATTCATTTAAGAAAATTTATAAAAAAAAAGGGTCTTAATTTGGGATTTTTATTTGAAAATTTCTAAAATGCCTTAATTTTGTAAAAAAAAAAAATCCAATTATTATTTTTTATTTATTTCGGAAAATCTGATTTTTTTTATGTGTTAAAAATAATTTTTATTCCCTATCCTATTTATTTTATTTTAATTTTATTATATCATCTTATTTATTCATTACTTATTATATTTTATCTATTTTTATTAAACTAAAAAAATAAAGTAAAATAAATTTACTCTTTTCTTTTTTTTCTTTCATTTGCAGTTACATTTTTACATAGGTAAATAAATAAGGTAAAAAAGAAAAATAAAAAAAAATTGCAAGAAACTGAAATGAAAAGCAAGGCTCAGACTAAAAAGGGGATGAGGGTTAGATCTTGGGTCCTGGGTAGGACTCAGGTCGGGCTTGGATTTGGATCTAGGAAGCCAACTAAAGAAGAAGCAATTGCAGCTACTAAACGTGGTTTAAGACAATCCGTACATTGAATTAAGTAGGGGAAGGTATTTTTATAGGTTTTTTTATTAGGTTTGGGGGTATTTTTTAAGTGCCATCTTATTTTGTAGCTGTTTAGTAGGTGGTGGACGTTCATTGGTGGTGGCGGTGTTGGTGTTCGGGTGGTGCCGTCATGGTGGTTTAAGAGCATAGTGATGTAGGTAGGGGGTAGTGATGGAATGCTTGGAGTGTAGGGGTTATGGCCGTCAATTTGGGCTAGGTCGAGAGCGGCTAGAGAGAAGGATTTGAATAGAGAGAGTGAGAGTTCGGTGGAGGGTTAGAGAGAGAAAGAGATTGTGAGAGAGAGAGAGGGCTTCAGAGTTGATTCAAAAGCTCATATGTCCTCGTTTGTGTCCAATGAGCTCTATTTTATACATGAAACAATCTAGAAAACAATGGAAAGTTCGAATTCGGATTAATTGAAAATGCTTGAAAATCTAGTTTTTTTCCAAATTTTGGAGCTTGATTTGAATGCTCCTTTGGCTAAATTTGGATGTGTTTCTCGCACTAATTCATAGTAAGTTATGTAGTAAACAGGATTAGTGCAAGAAATCACATGTATGTGTGGCAAATTTGCGTAAAAATTGGCTTTAAAGTGAAGGGGGTGGGTTGTTCATGAGTAAGAAAGTGGAGGAAAGTTGCGAGAAAATGAGGGAAGACTAAGGGAAAGTGCCGACGTAGCATTGACATGGTGCCATGTTAGCCAACCTAATCAACCCCGACCTGCCACGTATCATCACGAGATACGTGGCTATTGACGGAGATGCCATGTGACATCACGTCAACAAGGTCGTCTAACCTAATGCTGCTATGTGTCAGGATATGTGGCATAATGAGATCCTAACACATAACAGTCCATGATGTGATGAAAAATAAAAAACCTTGTATACTTCTTCTATGATTTGAACCTAAGACCTCATGCTTAATATTAAGTCCGTATGATTATCCGTTAGGCCATTAACTTATGCCTTATCTATATGTGTAACTAAATTATACATATGGATTCGGTCAATTTAGGTTAGATTTAAATTTAAGCTCAAGTTCAATGGCTTAATTTCTAAACCTAATTTAAAAATAAAAAATCTATCCAAATAAAAATGTTACTTTCTAAAATCTTTTATTTCTTTCAATTTTTCAATTTTTTTATTTTCTAAATTCCTTATTTTTTGTGTTTCTTGCTATTTTTGATATTTTTCTAAATTTCTTATTTTTTTTGCATTTTCTTATTTTTGTATTTTCCTAAATTTCTTATTTTTTTTAAATTTTTTTGGGTTTTCTTCAATTTCCCTTTTTTTTTTTATGTTTTTTCCTAACAAAAAATAGTGTTGGGGGGGGGGGGGGGGGGGGGTGGTGTGGGCACAAAAATTAGATATCTATAGTTGCCCCTCTTTATGGCGAAGTTTAAACAAAACTTTGCTACAAAGATAAAGAGACACTATTTTTGCTCATAAGATAACTTTAAAACAACTAATTAATTATCCTATTATTGATCTACTAGGGATTTTGGTGAAGAAATGAAACGTGGTTGTGCCTCTTTAAACTCACTAACCTAAGTGGGAGTATTTCTAAGAGACAAACCATCCTATGTTAGAATCGATCTAAAATTTGGTTGTGCCATACTAGGCTCATTAACCTGGGTAGAAGTGTCTTTCGGAGACTAGCAACTCTAAATTGTGATCGATCTAAAATCTGGTTGTACCTCAATAGGCTTACTAACTTGGGTAGAAGAATCTCTCAAGGACTAGTAATCCTAAAATTAAATCAATTTAAAACTTGGTCATGTTTCATTAGGCTCACCAACTTAGGTAGGAGCATCTCTCGAGGACTCACAACCCTAAAATTAAGTTGATCTAAAACATGGTTGTGCCTTACTAAGCTCATTAACCTAGGCATGAGCATCTCTCGAGGACTAGCAACCTAAAATTAGATTGATCTAAAACCTGGTTGTGCCTCATTAGGCTCATTAACCTAGGTAAGATTGTCTCTTGGAGACTAGCAACCCTAAAATTGGATCGATCTAAAACTTGGTCGTACCTCACTAAGCTTATTAACCTAGGTAGGAGCATCTCTTGAGGACTAGCAACCCTAAAATTAGATTGATCTAAAACCTAGTCATGGCTCATTAGGCTTACTAACCTACGTGGGAGCGTTTCCTAGGGACTAATAACCCTAAAATTTGATTAATCTAAAACTTGGTCGTACCTCACTAACCTAGGTAAGAGTGTCTCTCGGGGACTAGCAACCCTAAAATTGGATCGATTTAAAACTTGGTCATACCTCACTATGCTTACTAACCTAGGCAGAAATGTCTATCGAGGACTAGCAACCCTAAAATTAGATCGATCTAAAACCTGGTCATACCTTACTAGGCTTACAAACCCAAGCAAGAACGTCTCTTGGGGACTAACAACCTTAAAATTAGATCGACCTAAAACCTGGTTGTGCCAAAAGGAACCAATGAGAAGAAGTGACCCATGGAACTTGGTGAACAGAAGGGAAATGCCCTATGGGCTTGCTTAAGAAAATAATGTAAAGGAGAGTGATCTTACAGGCTTGCTAAGAAGAATGTGATGAAGGGAAAAACTTTAGAAGAAAGATTGAGTTAAAATTGTATCTTTGAAGGCTAGCTAAACATTGAATGTAGAAAATGAATGCCTTATGGGTTGGATCAAAAAGATTGTTGGGAGTTAAAAATTGGTCTAAACGCAAGTGCAAGACTCAAAAATCAATGTGCTAACATTTTGTGGAAATACTTACTTGGTCTTTGTCAATAGCACCCAAGCTATCAAACCTTTTTAAAATGCCCCATCAGAAATAACTAGCTCATGTTTTAGTACTTTGTTATCAACTTGGATGTTCTTAATACAGAATGTTTGAGACTTCATCGGCTCTTTTAGAGGAATCATGGAAATTAACCCGATACGAAAAGTCACCCACTATTTTTTGCCTCTTTGGAATTTTTATGAACCCAAAAGCCTTATTCTCAACCAATAAACATCTCTCCTGAGGTGATTGCTTACTTTGATTTCGCATTCCCTTGAAAAACAGACAATAAAACTCCCCATTGAGGGGGATCAATTTGTAATAAAGTATTTCAAAGAGTTTTATTAATTACCAATGTCTTATATCTTACTTCTTAACTTCTCTCTAGTTTTCAATGCATGGGTTCGATTAAATGGAGTAAAGGGAGTTGGACCTTTCAATGGAGAGGGTGATTATTCCAATGTTGGTAATGGTTAAGGATACTAACTCTGCTTATAGATAATGAAAATTAGACTATAATGACATTCAAAATGACTAGCATTTTTGTGTTTCAAGCAAAAATTTCCATTGATTTCTCATGGATAGTACAATTTTACAGTATCGACATTTATAGGGTCTCTTAATACTAGACCATCCATTTGAGACAAAATCAAAGCCCTCCTAATAATACTTACTTCACGACATAAGGGCCTTCGCAATTGGGAGCAAACTTCCCTATAAAGTCTTGTGCAATAGGGAGAGCCTTTCTCAACACCATATCTCCCTCTTTGAAGTTCCAAGGTCGTACCCTTTTGTTGAAGGCCCAACCCAATCTTTGTTGATAACACTAATTATGACACAGGGTTGTTAATCTCCTCTTGTTGATTAGATTCAGCTACTCGATGCATTTCTTTACCCAATACCCAATTAACTTCATCTAATTGAGTTTTTGATATTACCCTAAGTGACAGGATCTCAACCTCTACTAGTAACATTGCTGTAGTGCCGTATACTAAAGAGTATGGTGTTACCCTAATTGATGTTTTGATGGACGTTCGCTAGGCCATGAGTGCGAATGGTAACATCTCATGCTAGTCCGTATATGTGATAGCCATTTTTTCAGTGATTCTTTTGAGGTTTTTGCTAGCTGCTTCAAGGACTTTTCTCATTTAGGGTTGATAAGGAGTAGAGTTCATACGAATGATTTGGAACTATTAGCACAATTCTAACATGAGCTTGTTGTTGAGATTAGTGCCATTGTTAGTGATAATTGTTTCTAAAGTCTCGTATCGGGCTAAGATGTCTCTCTTGATGAATTTAACTATGACCTCTTTAGTAATGCTCAAGTAAGATGAGGCCTCAACCCATTTGCTGAAGTAGTCGATGGCGACTAGTATGAAGTGATGCCCATTGGATGCTTTTGAAGTGATCGGGCCAATGATATCTATACCCCACATTAAGAAAGGCCACGGTACTGAAAGGGCATATAGTTCCTAAGGTGGGCCATTTATCTTATTTGTATGAACTTGGCATAAGTGATAATGCTTAACGTATTTGATGCAATCATTTTCCATTGTTGACCAATAATACCTTAGCCTTATAATTTTTTTCGCTAGCATGTAACCATTCATGTGAGAGCCACATACTCCTTCATGTACTTCTTTCATTAACTTCTCAGCCTCCTTATTGTCCACATACCTTAAGAGTGTACCATCAAAAGAGCAGTAGTATAAAGTAGACTTACTTATTAAGAATTGAGTGGCTAATCCCCTAATCATCTTTCTGTCCTTTTTCTCGACTCCTTTAGGGTATGTGCCTTATTGTAGGAACATCTTAATATCATGGTACCATAGCTTTTGATCATTAGTACCTTCAATTGCCAAGTAAAAGGCAGGCTTATCATCAATTTCAATAGTAAGGGGTTGAATCTCGATTCCACCAGATATTTGGATCATGGACGTTAGAGTGGCTAAGGCATCAACAAATTGATTTTGAGTTCTCGGTACATGATTAAAAGTGATTTCTTTGAATTTCCCCATCAATTCAATCAAATGCCAGTAATAAGGTAACATTTTAGAATCTTTAGTCTTGTATTCTCCCCGAGCTCAACCAATAATGAGTGAAGAGTCCCTATACACTTCTAATTCTCAAATGTCTTTATCTAAGGCCATCTTGAGTTCTATGATGCATGCTTCATACTCAACGATATTATTAGTCTATGGGAAAACAAGCCTTATAGCCATAAGGTATTACCTGCCCTCAGGAGATATTAGTATTACCTCAATTCCACACCCAGACATGTTGGTTGGACCATCAAAGAACATTTTCCATTTTGGTGGCTCGTCATCTTCTCCTTTATCGAAGTTTCCCTTAACTATTAAGATATCCTTGTCAGGGAAATTGACTTGTACCTCTTAGGGAATGCTATCAAAAGGATTTTCTACTAATTGATCTGCTAGAGCTTGCCCCTTGACGGAATTCCAGTTTATGTATGTAATGTTAAACTCAAATAGTAGCATTTGCACTTTGAGATTCTACCAATTAGGGCCGGTTTGTTTGTTAAGTACTTCAGGGGATTATACTGAGTCAGCAATTTAACCTGGTAATAGAGTGTGTATTGTTTGAGTCGATGCAATACTCAGGCTAAAGCATAGCGGGTTCTTTCAATTTTTGTATATTTTTGCTCCCCTTTAGTGAATTTCTTGCTCAAGTAGTATACATCCTAATCCTTTCTTTCCTCATCTTTCTGGCTGAGCATGTACTGTAAACCTTGGAAATCTAACCTTCTAAGTATAGAATCAAACCCCTAAAACTATAAGTGATTTCTTAAAGTTAATAGAACCAGTGAGATTTAAAATCGATTAAAATCCCAATTCAAAACCTAAAGCGAATATGAAAAATCCTAAATTATCAATTGAACTTCTAATCGCATATAAAGACTTTAAAACCTTAAGTATATGTAACTGCAATAGTTGATCTCGAACCTCATCAAAACCCTAAGATAACAACCAAAGATTTAATTGCGTAAAAAACTTTTATACCCTAAATGTATCTAGATACTAAAGATTTTATTCGAAAGTGATAGAAACTCTAAAACTATAACTTTAAGGATATAAAAGTATTAATTCATCATAACTTACTACAAAACCCTAATTGACAATACATCCTTAGTATCTTATCAAATCATTAGTAAAAGATCAAAGATAACTTTTAATCATTCATAAATACATATAATATTGAAGTAATCCATTAGAAATTAGTATATTGCATTATATATCATATCTATCTTCTAATTATATAACTAAGTTAGTATTATAAAGAGTTAAGTGCTTAGATGATGCTTTAGTAGGTATTAAGACCCTAAATGATACTTTTCATGATAATTACATTAAGTAGCTTATCAAATGATTTATATAGGATATAAATACCTAAAGGAAGATCTCATTACCTATTCTTACTAATCAATTTAATAAACCTCATATTTCCTTAATTTTCTTCATAATTTTCTCTAGTTACTTCATTATGTACACTTAGATTACATGTAATTTTGAAATGTTGATCAAGTCAAAGGTTGACTAAGTCAACACATGTTGACTAAAGTCAACATATTGAAAAGTCAACAAACATGTCATTGTCATCTAGAGTTTTCCCTCCTTTTCCTTAACTTTCTACACATTTATTTTTTCCATTTTCACCCCTTTCTTGCCATCCACTTCCCCTCTCATCTAGACCTCACTCATTCCCTTTATAAAACACATTAAGACAACAAAATACTCTCTTTTCCTCCCTTACCAAACCGTAAACCCCCCTTGCTCCTTATTCTTATACTTTTTCAACACTTTACTTTCACAATTTCTACTATCATAAACCAAGGAGAAAAACGTATGTTATCATGTGATTTTCTATCTTATGTAGTAGTTAGTTGTATAAGTTAGGTTAGTGTAGAAATTTGGTATAATATGTGCATATGTATTGTTGGAAGTGGAAGTTTCATATTTATGCTTAGAAGTATGGGAATTCTTAGTAAATGGAAGAACACATGTACATATGCTTAAATATGTGTATATAAGAGTATACTTGATAAATACATGTATGAGGACTCTTATATAAAAGTACCCATTATGCATATAGCCAAAAAAAAGATGTATATACTAATTATACATACATATACATTGTTTAATACACCCTTAAAGTGCAAAAATATGAAATTTGTAAAGCTTTCTTAAGAGGGAACATTAAGCATACAAAAATATATATAAAAATACGTATGTCACTGTATGTGTATATGAGTATGTGTATTAGTATATGTATAAGTATACAAGTATACATATTAGTATATTAGAAACGTAAGTTTATATATATATATATATATATATATAACATATGTATAAAGTGTATGAATACATAAGGATAAATATACATATGTAATAGATGATGTAAGCAATGGCCTAATCAAATGATGAAATAAGCGATGATATAAATAATTGATGGCATAAGCCTTTAAAATAATAAACCATAAGATCATTTAAATGTAAGAATTAATGCCTAATGAAATCATTAACTACTAAAATAGAATATAAAACTAGCCAATAAGAATATTTAAGCTTCAATAATTAAATTTCAATAAATTTAGTTCATATCATAAAACATGAGTTTTAACGTCTAGAATGGACATCATTATGTAAACATACGTTTGAAAACGATGAAAAATGACTATAAGCTTGTAAATATAAAAAATAAAATGAAAAATTTATACGCAACTAAAGACGTAAGATAAAACTAAATAGAATAAGTAAGATAACTAAGTAATAGACTTGTAAACTGATAATAAGGAGAATTAAATAACTAAATACATGAAGTATCATAACTTACAAATATACAAATATAGTTACAACTGATCCTACTAAAGTATGACAAACTCCGTATACGCTATACTTGGGTCATATTGGGAAACTAGACAAACTAAAATAGACTTTTAGTTAACTAAGGAGTTTGATTTCTTAGAATACTTATAAGTTTTATTATCTTTTAGGCATTTCAATATTGAGTTCTAGAAACCTTAAAGGCTTGGAGAATGAGCAATAATCCAGGTAAGGGAGTTCTAATGACCTGTTACTTGTTTGTACATGTTACTTGTATGATGCTTTATTGCTTATTGTTGCCAGTATTTCTAAATGACTATTTTGCTTGTATGCCATCATCTATGTGATTATCTTTTTAAAATTGATAAATATAAATATCTAACCAAAATAACCAGTTCTATTTATCACATGTCTATAACTCAATAAATGTATGGATGGAGAGTACTAGCTTTGCAAAATTCTGAGGAAAGTATTTTATGGAAAAAGCTTTTCTAATATTAAACATATTTTGTATGATTTTGATAAGGATTTGCAGAGCTAGAAATGATATTTTATCACTAAGGCAAAGCTAGCATAGGATCTCTAATTGATAGCAAGAAGACTCACTTTATTATGCCTGTAAGGCCTTAGATAATTTTTATGCGAGAGGACTCACATGATTACGCCTGAAAGGCCTTGGATGGTGGATAGTCGTAATTTAGGATCCACCTATTTGGATTGGAACTCTTTTCTCAACTAGGGTAATAGTCAAGTATTGCCTAGAGGGGTGGTGCCCCTAAGTAACCTTATGTGGATAAGCTGAGGTGCCCTATGTAGGTAAGCATAGGGGATAATCAAAGTGTAGACGATGTAATTCAACATCGTTCATAGTTTTGGACTCCTATGGATGTGTTGCTTGCATTCATCACACTTGAATTCATTTTGTATGTAGATAGCTTGCATGTGTGTAAATAATGTTTGATAACTTACTTAAATGGCAGTGGTGATGGACGAAGTCACTAAGCTGTTTTATGCTTATTCTCCCTTAGTTTCTTTTGCAGGTTTACTTGTGTTAGGATTGGGATAGGGATAAATCTTGAGTGCTAAGTGCAAGGTGAAGATAAGTATGATAGTAATAGAAAGAGTTGAGACAATTATAGATGATACATAAACATCCTTTGTAGAAAATATTTATATGTTAGAATTTAATATAATTTAATTCTTCTTACAGTTTTGTAAAGTTGTTATATTCTGTCTTATTATTTGGTAGGGGATACCGATTCTCTACGGTTTTGAGGCACTGTAGGATATTGAACATCCATAGTTATTTATATTTATATTTTACAATAAATTAATTACTTAAAAATTAGTAACCTTAGTAATTTATCATTTAGAGTCTTGCAATCTCTGACTTACAAGGCGATTTCCGTATCATGGGTGCATACGGACTATAGAAATTTTAGGCAATCCTACTAAGCCTTCTTTAGGGTCCTAACATGCAACCTATGGACTCTAGTAATACTGTCAAGTATAGGAATAAAGGCTTCCTAGGTTTTAGACCTACTAGAATTGGAGGGTTCATGAGGTATTCTTTGATTGTTGTAAAGGCTTACTCGTACTCTTCATCCGAATTGATCTTGGCATTCTTTTTCAACAACTTAAACAAGGGATGGCACTTGTCTGTGAGTTGGGATATGAACCAAGCTATGTAGTTTAAATGGCCCAATAAGCCTTTGATTTCTTTGAGTATATGTGGTGGCCACAAGTCAACTAGCACTTTGACTTTATCATGGTCTATTTCGATTCCCCTTTAACTGATTATAAAGCTCAATAATTTCCTTAAAGTCACTCTAAAAGTACATTTCTCTAGGTTGAGTTTTAGTTGAAATTTTCTCAAACCATCAAACAATTTGCTCAGATTGTCCATGTGATTTTCTCCTTTCTTAAACTTAGCAATCATATCATTAATATATACTTCAACTTCTTTGTGCATTATGTCATGAAAGATTGTTACCATAGCCCTTTGATAAGTTGCCTTGGCATTTTTGAGTTCAAAAGGCATTACTTTGTAGCAAAACGTACCCCAAGTTGTAATGAATGCTATCTTAGCTTTATCTTCTTCAGCCATTCGAATTTGGTTATAACTAGAAAATCCATCCATGAAAGAGAAAAGATGGTTTCTGGCTATGTTATTGACCAAGACGTCAATATGGGGCAAGGGAAAATTATCTTTAGGGGTTACTTGATTAAGGTCTTGAAAGTCCACACACACTTTGACTTTTCCATTCTTCTTCATTATGAGCACAATGTTAGCTACCCATTCGAGATAATCAGATACCTCGATAAAATTGATCTCTAGTAATTTTCTAACTTCCTCTTTGATTTTTAGCAGAACATCTAGTTAGAATCATCTTAACTTTTATTTCCTAGGTTTAATATCCTCTTGTATAGATAAATGATGGACCACGATTGACGAATCTAATTTGAGCATGTCTTTATAAGAATATGCAAATACATCTTGGTATTTGGATAGTAATGTGGTCATTTCTGCCTTTTAGTCTTCTTTCAAATTTCCCCCAATCTTCAACACCTTAAGGTTGTCATCGATCTCGACATTAATTATCTTAGTTGGCTTGTAAATGGAAATTCTATTCATTTCATATTTTTGCCATCTTTCTTATACGTCATTATGATCATTGACATCACCCTCAATGGCTAACTAAGTAAGGCCGAAAGTGATATCAATATTTTCCTCACCTATCTACTCGAGGTATCCATGACCTTTATTCGAAGCATTAGATTTGGGAAAAAGAGTGTAAAAGAATGAGTGTAAGTAAGGAAGAAGTGAAGAGAAAAGAGATTGATTTTATTTAGAGGAATCTTTTTTCGAGTACAATTATTTGTAGAACAAAGGTAATTCATTACAAGACTCTATATAATACTAGAACATGATTCATCCTTTACCTTAGGGAAGACTTATTGCTATTCAAAGGGATGGAGAACCAGTTATTCAGGTGTTGAGACTTGTTGAATGGGCCGACTACTTTATTTTTGCTGGAGGTATCCTCTTTGGCAGGCTTTGAATTCTGAGCATTAGGCCAAATGAAAGTTTTTAATAATGGTAGGAAGGTCGTTGAGGCATGATACAATCTATCACCTCTTTTGCCCCTCGCTTGCATATTTTGCAACTCCTCCATTAGAGTTGGGATGTAACCTAACCCATAGGTTCCAAATTGGCCTTCTTTGAACTTTGGCCTCTTATCTTTCTCCTGGTCAGTGATCATGCATACCTTTTCAAACATTTGGAGCCCAAAGTCCTCTTGCTCTTTGGTGCTGATATAGGGTATGGCTGTTTCTTTGTAAATTTCATAATCCTAATCACCTAGAATTGTAATGACTTGGCCATTGGAGATGAACTTAACCTTCTGATGAAGACTCAAACGTATGACCCCTACTGAATGTATCTAAGGTCTTCCCAAGATCAAATTGAAGGTCCTTAGGATGTCTAAAACTTAGAATTGGATGTTGAATGTTTGTGGGCCGATATCAACTAGTAAGTTAATCTCCCTTATAATTTCTCTCCTAGATCAGTCAAAAGCCCAAACCATTATTAAGCTTAGTTTAATCGCAGTCGCATCGATGCCCAATAGATCCAGGGTAGCAAGAGGGCAGCCATTCAATGATGAGCTGTTGTTGATGAGGACTCTCGTTGTGATGATGTTATTTATCCTCAATATTATGGATAGAGGCTTTGTGTACTGATTACCTTCCTTACCTAGTTCCTTGGTTAAGAAAGAAATTTAATCCATAGTAAGGATGGAATTGGTGATAAAGCCAATCCTTTTAGCTGGGATTTCACGAGGGACCTTGACTTCCTTAAATGTTCTAAACAAAGCTTCTTGATATGGGTCCGATGCCATCAATAGACTCATGAGGGATATTTGTGCTGGAGTCTTAGCAAGTTGATCCATTATTTTATACTCGCTAGAATTTATCATCTTAGTGAAGGTAATCAATACTTCTTCATGCTTAGCTTGTTTTTTGTTTGGAGTTTCCACCACAACCATCTTTTTCAAGTCTTCCTTCTGATTGTAGACTTTACTAGAGCGGGTAATCCCCCCTACAAGTGAGCTTGACTACCCCTAGTAGTTGAGAGGGGTGGTTTTATAATTTTTGTAGGCTACAAGCACATGGAAGGAGTACCGTTTAGTTTGTGGAATTTACTTCTCTTCTTGTTTGTAGAATCTACAAACCTTAGGCTCTCGGTTGGGACCAATCTGTTGATGGCAAGCTTTGAGTGGTTAGATATCATATTGATAATGGGCACATGGTTTGCTAGGGGGTTGTTGTTGACATTTGGAGCAGGAGCCTCCACAAAATCCAATTGCACTATACCTTCATCAATTAAGTCTTGAATTTTGTTCTATAACCTCCAGCACAAGTCAGTTGAATGGCCTACTTGCCTTAGTTGATACTAACATCTTGCATTAGGATTAAAAACCCTTAGCCTATACCTTTCACTGGAAGCCTCAAAATGGAGCAAATTATCTCTCCTTAACTTTTCAAGTACCTAACTGAGTAGAATGGGTACTCCAGTGAACAACCTTGGGGCTTTGCTAACCTATAGTTAGCTTATGTACTATTGTTGAGTTGGTGGAGGATTTGCCTTAAAAGAGACCTAAGTGTTAGGCCTAATATTTGAATTGACCATGCTAACAGTAGCTTCTCTAAGCTTACTGGTGGTGGGTTTAGTATAGGGTGGTATTCTATCTAATGTCTCTTGTAGCTTGCTAAAGGAGATGGCACTTTCAACTCAACACCCTGTTGCCATTACTTTTGTAAAGCTAGAAGAGGTTTGCATAATCAAGTGAGCGAAGTAGGTTCTCTTAAGAGTGTTAATGAAAGTTGCAGTTAGCTCCTTCTCAATCACGGGGATAGATATGCTTGCAGCTAAGGACCTCTACCTTTGGGTATACTCTTTAAAAGATTCATTGTGCCTCTTTCTTAAGGCAACCAAATCTATCATAGTTGGTGCCACTTTAACGTTGAATCTGTATTACTCATAGAATGCTTTAGCCAACTTTTCCCATGTGTTCACTTAATTTAGGTCTAATTAGGCATACCAAGTTAAAGTAGGGCCTCTTAGGCTACCTTAAATGGTTTGGACCATGAGTCGATCATATTGCACATACTTGCTCATCTTACGTATATATAGTTGGTTATACAGCTTAGGGCATCTAGTCCCATTGTATTTTTCGAAGTCAGGTACTTTAAACTTTTCTAGGAAGCTTCTATAATCATAAGCAGAGAAGTTTGTTAGGCCAACGTGCTCGAATCCATCATACCCTTCGAGCATTTTCATTTTTTCAGTAATTTGTTGAGTTAGCCGCTTCTTAAGCTCTTTTAGTCCATCCTAATTTGCTTCAGGCTTTAGGTTGATCAGGAACGAGTAAGTGTTCGGCTTAAAAGTTGGGTTGGCCTTTGGAAATACCCTTTTTTTTTCAAAGGATTCGAAGCCTTGATTGACTTTGGGGTAGGCTTCTTCTACTTCAAAGGGTAGGGCTTTAGCATTCTTTTCGTATCGAGCTTTAGAACTGTTTTCATTTGATGGAGGGAAAATCAAAGCCTTGATAGGGCTTCTTTGGAAAGTTTAACGTTTAGGAGCTATCTTGGCGACATGGTTAAAACGACTTCTCAACAAGTTAGCATACGAATATTTTAATTTTTGAAAGAATGTAAATGCATAGATGGAAAGGAGGGAATCGACGAATAATTAATAGAACGGCAAGTTATTTATTAGTTTTTTGAATTCCAGAAGTTTTATTTCATAAAAGAAAGGAAAAGATACAAATTCATCTATACTAGTTTTCTTTTTTTTTTTTTTGGGCCTAGATGACATTTTCTTCTCCTTCTTTTGATCATGCTTAGTTGCCTTGTCAAACTCTTGAATCTTCTTAAGGGCCATCTTCAACTGGTGTTCCAAGGCATGCAACCTTTGCCTAGACTCTTGAAATAGGTTTTCCCATCTATTTTTTTCATCATAGAGGACCTCCATATGAGCTTTCATTTGGTCCATATAGGTCACCATTTTAGAGCTAAGGTACATGAGGGAATGTTGAAGGACTTCTAGTACCTAATACTGCATTGTGCTTGCCTTATGAAGTTGATCGTATAAGTACTATTTGGTGACCCAATGCTTATCCACTTCTCCTATGAATTCACTTAAATCGACGTTAGGGCTTATAGTCTTAGTATCCTACTAAGTTTTGATCTTATGAAGCTTTGATACCTTTTTTGTTGAGTGAGGCTCTTTAAGGTCGAAGGTAAATGGCTCCAATGAAGGCCTATGAACTATGTATTGGATTCCTCTAAACTACCCCACCATGTTGTTTGGATAGTAACCTGTACACCAACTCATTTCGATTAATGGTACAACATGGTAATCTTTGCAAATCAGTATGACCTTAGTGTAATTGCTTCATTTGGTAGTCCACAGTTTGTCTTCAACCCGAAAATCTTGTAAAACCTCTATCTAGCGCAGGGTAACGATATCTTCTAGCAATTTGATCTTATCAATGAAAGAGTCAATAAGATAAATCTTATTGGCAAATGCAACCCTTATTAAATCTAACCTAAAACATTTTATGTAACTGATGAACCACACCATTAACAGTGCCATGCTTATCCTAAGATCTCCACAACCTCTTTTTTTAAGGAAATTAAGGTTCCTTATTTATTCAATAAGTAGGGTAAGAATATAAGACTTCCCTTTCCAAAACTAAGCCACTAATTCTATTACCCTAAAGTGTATAAGAAAAGACCCACTTAGAAATAAGATGGTTACGAACACTACTAATACATAGGTCTTGATTCGATTTTCCCTCAAATTTCTAAGAAACAGAGCTTGTTTGTTGGAGTTAGGTTCGTTCTGAAACCAATGGACTAGATCCCATATCTTGATAGCATGTTTGTTGCAATCATTAAGGGCCTTATTTATCTCAATCTTATGGATTCCCAAGAATTTTGAAAAGAAGTAAGCTAGACTGAAGTAGAGTTTTGGAACATATATTTCATCCAATAGAGGAGGTTAGAGCAAGTGGGTATATTCTTCCAAAGTTGGACTGATTAGGTGTGGCCTAAATCGAAAGGCCACTTCTTTAGGTTCCTAGAAATGGACTGATGCCCTTACTAGCATGATGCTAACATGCACTTTGGTTAGTCAGAGTATGGGTATAATCTTGTTGGTAATGAACTATTGTTCTCTTGGGTTAAAGGTTTGAAACTACTAGCTGAGTATGGGCTTTGGGTTTGTAGGTTTGCAGACATGAATCTCCTTAGCAAAGACCTTAGCATTGGATGAGTTAGACATTTCTAAAATATTATAAGGAAAGCATAAATTATAAAGGAAAGACTAATTACATGAAAAGAAAATACATAAGACTTCCTATGTACATAAATTCTAAGAAAAAATACAAGGAAAGAAACTTCGGGTTTATCATTTTTCTCTTTCCTTTTTTTTTTATAACATTGTCGCTTTGTTAATTATTTGTCGAACCCATGAAATATATGCAAAAAGGGTAGGTTTTAAAGGTCCTTAAACTTTTTGACCTTGCACATTTATGAAAAAACGATTAAGGTCCTTAAACTTTTTGACCTTACACATTTATGAAAAAACGATTCCTTAGTTACATCGAAGTTTAAGTGGGGTAGTCTAATCAACTCTAAACGGTGGTTGTCCTACTACGCCCAAACATTACACAATGGCTCCTCGTCCTAAGGTCTTAAGATGGCTTGGGTTCGACCGTATCTATCATGCATTCACAGTACAATAAAATAAACCCCCCCTAAAAATAATTACATACATAAAACTAAACTTGCAAAGGTGTTAGTATAGTTATGATAAATAACAAAAAATGAAAGAAAATAAATGTATTATATTAAGGTGATTTTTAAGTTTAATTTTAAATTTGGAAAGTCAAATGGTTAACCCTCTTGACTCTCTAGTGGATCGCGAAGCCATTGAGCTTGGTTTGTTCACCTCCCAATTTTTTAAAAAATTAAGTTTTCTTTAAACCGATAAGTACTAAACCCTTACCAGTTTAGTACTAACCTTCAACTAGGGTTTAAATAAAACGTGTTTTTTATATTTTTGAAAACCACTTTGGAGTTGCCGCCCGACCGAAATCGAGAAAAAATTAAGTTACTGGTCTATTGATTAAACTTAGCTATTGGTCTATTGATTAAACCAATTTAAAAAAAAAATAAGAAAAAGATTTTTGAAACTAGAGATTGAGATTTGGGGGTTAAGAGTTTTAAACCCTTATGGATACCATTAACTTTCCAAATTTAACTTTAATCTTTAAAAATCATCTTTTAATTTCACAAGACAAAACTCAATTTAATTACTTTAATTAGACAACTTAAGTAATCTACGGAAAAGAAAAATTAGGTTTTTTTATTTTTCTTTTTATCGTTACCCCATAGGTACTTATGTACCTAATATTTAGGATCAAACGTACATAGTTCTTTTAATGAAAACTTTAGTGAGTTGTTAGTTTTAATTCTTAAAATTGATTAAGTTTTCCATTTTCACTTAATTTGGTTCATTTAAGAAAATTAAAACAAAAAAGGTCCTAAATTAGGACTTTTATTTGAAAAATTCTAAAATGCCCTAATTTAGAAAAAAAAAAATCCAATTATTACTTTTTATTTATTTTGTAAAATTTGATTTTTCTAATTGTTAAAAATATTTTTTATTCCCTATCTTATTTATTTTATTTTAATTTTATTATATCATCTTATTTATTCATTACTTATTGTATTTTATCTATTTTTATTAAACTAAAAGAATAAAGTAAAATAAATTTACTCTTTTCTTTTTTCTTTCTTTTTTGTTTTCATTTTCTTCCTTTTTTTCTTTCATTTTCATTTTTCTCTTTTTTCTTTTCTTTCGTTTACATTTACATTTTTGCATGGGTAAATAAATAAGATAAAATATTAAAAAAATTTTTATAGGAAACCAAAATGAAAAGCAAGGCTCGAACCAGGAAGGGGATGCGAGTCAGTTCTATGTACGAGTTGGATCTCGGGTCACAGGTTGGACTTAAGTCGAGCTTTGATCCAGATCTAAGTAGCTAATTGAAGAAGTAGTTGTAGCTACCAGATGTGGTTCAAGAAGATCCGTACATTGAATTACATGGGGAAAGGTGTTTTCATAGGTTTTTTATTAAGTTTGGGGGTGCTTTTTAAGTACTACCGTATTTGGTGGCTGTTTAGTAGGTGGTGGAAGTTCAGAGGTAGTGGAGGTATTCGGGTGGCGTTGTCATGGTGGTTTAAGTGTACAGGGATGGAGGTGGGGGGTAGTGATGGAATACTTGGAGTGTGGGGGTTATAGTCGTCGATTTAAGTTGGGTTAAAAGTAGCTAGAGAGAGGGATTTGAATAGAGAGAGAGAGAGTTCGGTAGAGGGTTAGAGAGAGAAAGTGATCGTAAGAGAGAGAAAGAGGGCTTAAGAGTTGATTCAAAAGCTCATGTGTCCTCGTTTGTGTCTAATGAGCTCCAATTTATACATGAAACAATCCAAAAAACAAAGAAAAGTTCGAATTTGGATTAATTGAAAATGCTTGAAAATCCTTTTTTTTTTTTTTTATTTTAGAGCTCAATTTGAATGCTCCTTTGATTGAATTTGGATATGTTTCTTACACTAATTCATAGTAGGCTATGCAATAAACAAGATTAATGCAAGAAATCACACGTGAGTATGGTGAATTTACGTAAAAATTGGCTCCAAAGTGAAGGGGGGTAGGCTATTCTTGATTGGGAAAGTAGAGGAAAGTTTGAAGAAAATGAGGGAAAACTAAGGGAAAGTACTAATGTAGTGCCACATTAGCTAACCCAACCAATCTTGACCTGCTACGTATCATTACGTGATATGTGGTAGCTGACATAGACATAGCACGCCACGTGGATGCCATGTGGCATCACATTAGCATGGTCGTCTAACCCGACGTTGCCACGTATCAGGACACATGGCACAATGAGATCCTAACACATGGTAGTCCTTGATGTAATAAAAAATAAAAAACCTTGTATGCCTCCTCTATAATTTGAACCTAAGACCTTATACTCAATACTCAACACTAAGTCCATATGTTTATTCGTTAGGCCGTTGGCTTATACCTTGTCTATATGTGTAACTAAATTGCATATATGAACTCGGTCAGCTTTGGTTATATTTAAATTTAAACCTAAGTTTAACAGCCTAACTTTTAAACCTAATTTTAAAATAAAAAATCTATCATAATAAAATTGTTTCTTTCAAAAATCTTTTTTTTTTTAATTTTCAACTTTTTTGTAATTTTTTCAATTTTCTTATTTTCTAAATTCCTTATTTTTTATGTTTCTTCTTATTTTTGATATTTTTCTAAATTTCTTATTTATTGTACATTTTCTTATTTTTTTATTTTTTTATTTTCCTAAAATTCTTATTTTTCTAATTTTTTAAAATTTTTTTTGGATTTTCTTTAATTTCCTATATTTTTTGTGTTTTTTTCTAATAAAAAATAAAAGGAGTAAGAATTGGATGTCTACACTAACTTAGAAATTAATTAGAAATAGGCCCAAAAAGCCCACTTGTTGAACACTTAAGATGAAAGAATAAAAGTTGGCTAAGGGATAAATGTAAACCCAAATATATTAAGCCTAAACACTTAAATGAGGCTTAACAAGAGTTTAAAACCCAATAAAAACTGGATTTATACAAAGGAAAATAAAAACAATGTAGAACATAATAAATCTAATATTTAGGTGGGGAAGATAAAGACTTTATCTTGAAACTGATACAGGTAGGTAGGTAAAGAATACTTAGGCCATGTCAATTATGCTTTAGAAAACCCATTCTCTATAGCTTTGTTACCTATCCTAGCAGGAATTGAAAATATTTTGGTACATCACATTCATGCATTTACAATTTACGTAACGATATTGATACTCCTAAAAGGTATTCTATTTGATTTTGAGTATTTATACTTTATGTAGACAAAAAATAATAATAATAATAAAAGACTTTGTTGGCTTAGATTTACATTAGATAAACAGCCTAACAACTATAAGGTCCGTAACTTTCTAAACTTATAGCGAAAATTGTAGGCCCCATATGCAAAAACAGACTACACCAATAAATAAACATCCAAAAACAATGCTAGACAATTAGAAGAATGTGAAAATTGGAGTTAAAATAAAAAAGTTACAAAAAAAAAAAAGAACCAACTTTTAAAAAAAAACTAGGAATTATAGTGAGAATAGTAAAATTAGTAGGTAGTTTAAGATAGACTTTCCTAAACTAGCAAAATTATCTTCTCTAACAAATTTGTCTTCCCATAATAGCTTAAAAGATAAAACAGTTTGGTCTATACTAAAGTACACTCAAATTAGTCTTTGTTGACAAATTATGGGTTCGATAACTCTCCATATGTGAAAAGTTATGGTTTTTCAAAGTTAATTGGTATAAATTCAAAATTTAGAATTGAAATTCAAACTAAAATTAGAAGCTTGAGTTTTCGCCTCTCATGGTCCTAACCAAGGATGCATTTGAGCATTATGGGTTAACTTTTAGATGCAATCACCTGACATTTGTCTTCTATTTTCCCCTCTTCTAATGATCTAATTAATCCAAAATTTATAGTTCTAGTTCATTTGCATCAATTCTTATGGGGCGAGAAAGGAAAGAGAAATGCTTTTGAAAGGGAAAATAAGGGAGCAAAGTTAATGGTTAGTCTCTATCTATTGCAAAATTTATTTAGTTATTGATGTCCATATTTAATGATCAATATTAGCATAGTGAGAAGTCCTCTTTTGAATGTTAATATAAGTTCGGTTTTCATTTCTATCATGCCATGTACTTGTAAACTTTACAAACTAGTATTTCAATAATATCATGGACCAAATTGATATCTATCATAAATATGAAGGAATTGATTCTTTTTCCTTTATTGGTGTTAGAAATTTCAAGTTACATCTAGTCATGTGAAGATTGAAAATTTGAAGGAGGAGTGACATGCAACATGTTGCTATAATTATTGTTTAGATATAGCATAGATAGGCTCCATAAATTTTCAAAGTGTGTATTGAATATTTCATTACTTTTGAAAATAAGCAAAATTCTAGAATTCTATTGTGATTTTGATAAATATATTAGTTCCAAGTACTGGTGCCAACAGCAATAAAGCATTGGAAAGAAAAAACAAAAAACTAAATTTTAGCACAATGTAAGTTGGGGCATATTAAAGGGAATCACTTTGGAGTGTCTAGATAAATTTTTAAGGGACAAGCTGATGGGAATCAACCTCTAACCAATCTTAAGCCAAGGCTAATCGAGTTTTGCCTAGGCCAAACTAATAATAGAAGACCAAAGGAAAGAAAAGAAGATGCTTGACACCAATTCTGTCATCTATCAAGAATCCAAGATACCACACAATCGAGAACTCTAAAACAAAGAACCACTCCACAAGGCATGGAGAGACCTTTGCTGACTAATTCTAGAACTCAACAATTATGGGCCAACCTTTTTAGTGTCTTGGCTAAATAATGTGAGACTTTAGGGACTCCTTCTCGGACTCAAACATCTAACTACCAACCTTGCCTAGTTCAGATCCTGCTCCTTCCTGAACATGCTGAATAACTACATGCCAACTTCTATTAAACTCAGAGTTTGTATTCTTGTACATGCTTTCTTTATTTTATTTATGGGCTTAATTCTTTAAGGCTTAAGGCCTTGTATATTATTTATTGTTTTGCCACTAGGGTTTAAGACTTGTTATAAATAGTAACATTTGTAAACAATAGAGGGAGAATAGATCATACATTAATAGACAAAAATGTATATTCTTGCACTTAGAATTTCCCCTTCTGAGTAAGGCTACTTTTGAGCTCCTAGAGTTTGCCTTTTTACCGAATTATTGAGTGTCGATCAAAATCTTTGATTGTATCTGTATTCTTATCAATCTTGTTCTCAAGATTGTGATGAATCCCTTCATTTGAGAAAGTTAGTGAGTCGCATTTAACCTCTCATTTGAAACCCTAAGCAAAATTCAGTATTCGTAAGTCATATCGAACCCTATTTCGAGCTTAACCTCTAATAATATTTGTGTCTTGGTGTACGATATCCATATACATTCATACTCAAAACCAACCTACTTCACTTTATGTTCGTCATACCCATCTAAACCTGATGGACCTATGCTTAGTTTTAAGATCCACTATACATTGGAATACGTATCATATTGGTATCAAAGCTTTAGAAAGACATACATGCTAATGTTTTTTAAAGTTTGTTTAACCATTTGAACATCTGTTTTTCATTTTGTAGTGTAGTATGTTTCTATTTTTAATAATTATTGTCTTGTTTTGTTGAGTCGAGTAATAGTAATTTTAGTAGTTGATTTTAGCTATTGTGGAAGTGTTTGTCAGTTGTAGATAGCTACAAAAGCCGAATAGTAGTCATTTCTAGGGTGTTATAGTATTTTGTTGTAAAACATGTTTGTTTAATTTTCTAGAAATTACCATACAAATAAGAATGTCGGAAGATAGTATCAACAACAATTGTGATAGTTCTTACGAAAGCTTGAGGAGATATATTGATAACCTGGAATATTAGATTTAGAATCTCACTGACTTTATCCAAGAACTCATTGGTTTAGTTAGAGATCGCAAACATGATGGCTGAGATAAAACAAGGAAATGAACACCCATAAGTAGAAGTGGTTCCAATAAGCTAAATAATGATGAGAGACAGTCAAGAAGAGCTACCGAGCCGACCTAAGTCGAGAAGAAGAAATGAAAGGAGTGTTGACTCTAAAGCAAATCAAGAAGCTTGAAGAAGAAAGTTGAGGCCTAGAAGAGATGTGGCTAAGTAGAGCTCCAATAGAAGTGGCCGATCTGAGGTGAACTGACCAGCTCAGAATGTGAAGGATGAACCTTGAGCACTTGGCTAAGGACTTGATAATATTAAGCTTAAACTGCTGACCTTCATTGGAAGTAGTCGACCTAAAGAGTTCCTTGACTAGGCTCCCCGAGTTGAAAAGATGTTTGAGTACTACGAGTGTGATGATCGAACAAAGGTCAAGTTGGCTTCATTATTCCTTATTGAATATGCAAGCCTTTGGTAAGATAAGTTGGTTGCCAAGCGAAATGCTGAAGGAGAAGAGTTGATTAGAACTTAGAGGCTTACAAAACGATTGATGAATCAGCGCTTTCTGCCAACTTACTTCAAGCAAGAGATGTTCCATGCGTTCCAACACCTGAGATAAGGTCAAAATATTGTTCAAGAGTATTTGCAAGAGTCTAAGACCTTAATGACAAGATATGAGATTGTCAAGCTACAGGACCACACCATTGCTAAGTTCCTGAGTAGACTCCGACATGATATTGCCAACACAGTTAAATTACAACCGTTTAACTATTTGGACGAGCTAATCAATTTGGCATTAAGAGTAGAAAGATAGAGGAGTAGGAGGCATTAGAGGCTTAATAGTCGACCTCTCAAAATAGGGTTTCAAAATAGTGTTCGTAAGTTGTATCAAATCCTATTTCGAGTTCAACCTTTAATGGTGTTTGTATCTTGGTGTATGATATCCATATACATTTATGCTCAAAACCAACTGACTTCACTTTATGTTCATCATACCCATTAGAACCCGATAGACCCATGCTTGGCTCTAAGATCTGCTGCATGCCGGAATACGTATCATAAGCACTTATCTGTTATTCCTCTTTTTGTTTTTCAATGGATACATGGAACATTCTAATAGTATGGCTAAGCTTAGACCATGTTATGTAAGATTTCGAGAATGGCACTTTAGTTTATAATGATGCGTAAGATCATGTATGGTAGGTTAATGGTTGCTCTAAATGGTTGATGAGTCGTACTTGGTAGAGGACCTACAAAAAGCTCCTTGTTGTAGTGCCAATGGAGGCCCTCTAATGCTTAAGTTAGCAAGAAGTAAATGGAAATGAGGTGTTTGGATTGTTTTTAAGAGTGTATAGGGTACCTGATGTGCTAAGGGAGTAAGGAAGGTGAGCAGCCCAAGAGAAGATCCTTGTACCTTTAGCTGTTTATACTTTGTGATAAGGAGCTCACCTTTTAAGGACACATGGCATCCTATGGTTTAGTCATACGTGGCTATTGCTAGAAACATGCATTACAAGAGGGGGATAGAATAGCTGTATCACTTAATCAACCTTGGACAGGCTAGCAGTCACATTTGAAACTTGGGAGGTTGACATGTTCAGGCTATAAGGTATGTCAGCCATACCACGGATATCGAAGGCCAATTAATGAAGAGAGAATGTATGAGATAGGAGCACTATGGACACTAAGCTACATAACGAGTGCTTAGTGCTTGCTCGGAGGCTAAGGTTGCCATAACCTAAGGAGTTGGTCTAAGGTTCTCAAGGACCTTAAGGTGGTTGGGGTGAAGAGGTGCTTGGGGGGCCCTAACCAAGTTGTGTTGACTTATAGGCAAACTAAACATGGTAAAGTACTTAACGAACCCCAATAGGTTGCCTGACTAGGTTTTAGCTCACAAAGGGGGACTAAATAGGTCGTTGGAGGAGACTAAGCTCTTCATCTTAAGAAGTTGCTTGAAGGTACCTAAGTAAGTCAAAGTACTTAGACTAGGTCATAGGAGTTTAGGCCCAAAATGGCATATCTACAGCTGCCTCCCTACTCTCCTTGGTATCAAGGTAATAAGGAGAGTAGATTACTTTAAGCTTTGAAGGCTTAAGCTTAAGTTGCAATGGAGTAATTTTATAGGCAAGAGCCACTAAGCACTTAGGTGGTTAACATGACTATTGATATGACTAATGTGACTCAACTAAGAGCTCATGCAGTGAAGTGACTCTTAGCTTAATTGATGTGATGCTTAGTCTACTTAAGGTGTAATTATGATGCCCAAGGTAAAGAACACTATATAAGGAAAGTGAAAGTGGCCATATTGGTGATTTGTATGGTAAAAGGATTTGGGCCATTGAGTGTTTAGTAAGGACATGTAGATGGCTAAGATGTTGATCTTTGTTTAAATGGGAAGATATGGTTCATTTCCCCCTCGTTTACCTATATAAAGGCCTTGGTCCTTCCTCATTTCTTCATCTTCACTAGAAACCTTAGCCGAAACTTTGCTCAATTTTCTTTAGAAATCTTCATTTCAAATCCCCATTCTCAAATCAAACATACTAATGTAATGGTTAAATAGAAAGGCTCAATATTTCAGGGTGAGTGCTCAACCTCGAGCAAGATCTTTACAATGATTGAGGAGACTCACCAAGCAATAGTTGAAGAGGATCACCGAAAAGCAACCAAACTTACCACTACTAAGCCCACCCTTCAGCCCAAATGATCGTGATGATGACTAGTGGTAGCGGTAGTTTGTTGTCCTAAGTGAAGAGAAGGAAGTCTGTAGTAGTGAGGCCTAGAGAAGTGTATACCGATGATGGTGATGAAAGAAAGTTTGTAGTGAAGCTATAGCCTACTAGCACAAAACAAGAATGTTGTGAATTATGTAGTCTATGACATAACCATGAGGCATTTGATAAGGTGTGCTAAGCTATTAGGATCAAGGTTAACGGTTGGCAGGTGAAGAGGCCTAAGGAGAATGAAAGGGTAT
Organism: Lumnitzera littorea; assembly: GCA_024138015.1. Taxonomy (NCBI): domain Eukaryota; kingdom Viridiplantae; phylum Streptophyta; class Magnoliopsida; order Myrtales; family Combretaceae; genus Lumnitzera; species Lumnitzera littorea. Next base: position 49,418,850 of record JAMXBB010000001.1, read on the forward strand.
ATGACCTCGAAGGTGAGAGGTCCTTCTACATATACATGAAGCCATTCAAGATTGGGCCGCAATTGCCATTCTCTAAGTTCTAGCTGGACTGCTTCATGAACTTTAGGTCAACCCAAGCTCCGTACACTCGAACACTTAGTAGCAATTGCTTGCTTGCAATTTTTGTATTCAACCTGTGGAGGCCTATAGCTCAACTATTTAGGCATTTTTTCCATCTTAAGGTGAACCAAGATGGTTGGACATATGCTATAGCCCCTGGTGAGCATATAAAGATCTTCGATAAGTTGAAGTTGAAGGTAAAGGGTTATAAAGATAAATTCTTCTAAGTCAAGATGATTAAGAGTGTACCTTTTCCTACTGCATGGGTGAAGTTGATCAGGATGATGGTGGTTGAGCATTTCTTCCTTAAGGATGAGGATGCGAAGAAGGATATCCTTTATCTTTCGTTATGGCATGAGGGCCTTAACCTTTCATTAATGGTCAATAGCTATGTCCATGGGATGTCATTGTTTGAGAGGGAGATAGTTACTAGGTGTTACTCATGCTAATAAAGGGGTAGTTAAGTGTTTACTGCTTTACGTAATCATTGTGATAGAAAGCTTAAGGCTACTCATCCTCTACCATATAGGTGCTTTTTTTTTTCTTTGTCTTATATTTTTTTACCAATTGCTTCTTTGTGTTCATAAGTCTACTTCTCAAGGAACTTCAAGCAGACCCTAGCGGTGGGCTATGAGAGGTAAATGTAGGAATTGGCAACCTCAATGAAGAAGAAGGCTTGAGCCAAGGGAGGAGGGACCTCGACAATTGTTGAAGGTAAGGACTTCCTCCTAAAAAAGGAGCAAGAAGAGTGCTAGCACTAAGGGGAAGAGAGAACAATAAGAGATCATCCCCATGGCTATTGAGGTCATGCTAAAGGCAATCCCCTTGGTTGCAGTTGTTGCTTAAACTCCGAAGGATGACTTAGGGAGGATAGTCAATGGATTTGGTGGGGACATGAGCTTGACGGTCATAAGGCCCTTTATTGAAGGTTTAAGGGGACTTAAGCCTTGGATTATTGTTGAACCCACTAACTAGAGGTCAAGGGGTTAGCTATGGAGGCAGTTGAAGTAAGGTAGCAATGGTAGGAGGACTTCAAGGCTACCCTGTAGGACTCTAAGGTCCCAATAGTCAGGATTGAGAAACAACGAGTTGGAGCACTCTCTTCACCATAGGAAGTAGCCTATAGAGACACTCGGGACTTGGTGTTAGTCAAGGCTCGGCTCTTTTATGGGAAGATAGACATAGAGTCTACTATATTTGCCTTGAGTAAGCTCCATGAGGTAAGACACACATTTCATATAATGTTCTTCTAAGTTCATGAGTTAGCTCATTTACCTAACAATAGTCTTATTATTGTGTAGGTCATTGGGATCTATGACCAAGCCTTTGCCTACAACCATACCTTCATCAAGGAGTTATGTCTCTTTCTTGTTTCTTTCATTTTTCTATTGTCAAATGCTTTGTCGTTGTCCTTTGCTCATGTTCCAAGTGGTTCGAGGGAAGATTGTTCAATTGAAGGATGAAAGTTTGATGCAGAGAAGAAGAGGAATGATGACCATGTCTCCACTTATAGCAACTTGGGCTACTAAAATAAGGAGCTCATTATTGATTGTCAATTTTCATCTACTTGACTTGACAAGTGTCAATAATTAAAGCTTCAGTCATTCGCCCATTCGATTGCCAACATGCTAAGTAATTGACATTCTCGATAATATGCCGAATAGCACAGATCTATTCATGATTTGAATTCAAGCTCATGACGTGAATAGTTATCATAAGCATAGTTGTAGTACATAACTGCCTACTTTCCCTATATTTGAGAGAATGTGTCTAATCAAGAAGGTTCCACATGTCTCAGCAGTTACCATGATGATTGTGAGTTCAGACACAACATTTACTTATAAATACGGGAAGGAAATACTATAAGAGACATCTAACACCTCTTGACCACTCACTTAACTTTCCCTATTCATAGTTGTTGACTTAAGTATCAAAGTAGCCATACTAGATTGGCTCGGATATCAAGTGCTTTTCTTTTCTCTTTATAGGATATTTCTAACCACTAAAATCCACCAACAACACTCATTAATAAGGTGGCTCGAGCACATATGTAAGTAGATGCCATGAAGGCTTCTATGGAATTTTATGATTGCATGCTAGCTAAGGTAAGGGCCATACTAGAGAGGAAATAGAAGGAGCTCGAGGTGACTCAAGCTAGATTCCAAACATAAGAAGCCAAGCTAAAGGATGGATGAGACCTTACTTCGAAGGCAATCTAAAGGTTTCTTGATGAGATCACCATGGGAGGGAGTTTAAGAAGGTAGCAACCAAAGCCAGTTTTGACTTATTGAGAATGGGATGGAATGATGTTCATTAGTAGTACCCAAAGATCGACCTCAACTTTCTCAACTGGCTTGATGATGATGTGCCTAAGGCCTCTAGAGGTACGGTTGTAGAGTTTTGTTCGAGAGAGTAATCAGTGTGACTCAGCAAGGAATTATTAAAAGTCTTTTATAGTTGCTTTTCTTCCTCTCCCCTCCATGCTTTGTGTATTTCTTTCTTTTCTTTTTCATTGTACTCGGGGCTGACTCTATGGGGAATTATTAAAATTCATTTATAGCTACTTTTCTTCCTCTTCCCTCCATGTTTTGTGTATTTCTTTCTTTTCTTTTTATTTTTCATTGTACTTGGGGCTGGGATGCTAGCCCCTAAAGCCTTGTGTATGTTTTTATAAATCAATGAAGGTGGTTTTTCTTCAAGCTTCCTTGTTTACTTTGTTGTTTGTTTAGCTTGGGTGTTTGAGTGCTCATTGAGCATTAAAGGGTTAGGTAAGGTATAGAGCCTAAGTTAGGTTAAGTTGCTCAAGTGTTTGGGATACCTTAACTAAGCTAGCTCATCTTGGAGTGAGATATTTTAGGCTTAGGTCTTGTGCATTTCACTTAGTACTTTGATTACTAAGTGCCTTAGTATGCTCATGGAGTACTAATGTATAGGCTAAGCCGATTTACTTGATCTTATATCATTAACCCCTTTAGGTGTAAGTACCATTAGGGTACCTAAGGCTAGGTAATTAGGTAAAACCTTTTGCTCAAGGCTTCGAGGCTTTCAGTGTTGGTGTTAGTACCAATAAGAGTACTCGAACATTGAAGAGGCACCTTGATTTGACCATACCTAAGGCCTTTTGTCCTTTAATGGTTGTTGTCAGTATCAATCAGAGGTTGGGTTCAAGGATGAAAATTGATTCGAAAATGAGAATACATGGTATAAATTGACAAGGAGAATAGTAAAAAAGTATAAGGAACTCGTCTTTCATTAACTCATAAATATGTACAAGTACAATAAGCTGATTACAAAACATTACATAAAAAAAGGCCTTAAGTTACTCATGTTTCAAGTCCTTAGGATGGTTGTCCGTTGAAGGCATCTAGCTTATATGCCCCAATGTTTTCATCTTCCCTCACTCATACAAGGCCCTCTTAATTTAGTACAAGCTTTTTGTTGTGGTACCAAGCTACCTGCTATTGATAGGTTGCTAATGAGCATTGGCAATGTTGTATACCTTGTTAATCGCATCAAGGCTCACATGTAAGGCCATGTGACTAGTGTTGTCATGCCGAAATTTTGGACCTTGTGTGAACTCCTAAAATCGCTTTTAAAGTAATTGTTCCCAAATTTAGGGCTTTCAAAAAAACTTATTCGATTAAACTCAAACTTTACGATTAAGTTAGAAAAGTTAGTTAAAGTAATCCGGTAAGGTTGGATTTTAAAAATAATGTTTTAAAACTCTAATTTTAGCCTTAGAAGTATGATTATTCAATATAATGTAAAACTTATCGAAACCCTTAAAACTAAGCTTAAAATACAATGAGAACTTAGCGATAATTTATATAATTTGTAAAAAGGAATAATATAGCAAAACATACTATATGAATATATACATATATATATTATGGTTATACTTGGTATATGGAATAATTATACTTGTAAATTAACCCAAAAACCTAAAAATATATATAATAAGTGATAAATTCGCAAGATTAAATAGAAAATATATCTTAAAAATAAAAGCAATGATAAAAACATGATTATATGTATATAATTACTCATTGCATGTATTATATATATAAGATATATACTCATATATTAACAAAATTATTAAATATTAACATAAAATGCCAAAATACCATAAAATATCATCTAAAAATTAGGAAAAATTTAAGAAAATGACCTAGAATCATAAAAAAATAATATGTAGCAGCTTAAAAGGAAGAAACAGCTACATCAAAAGTGATTTTATAAAAATTTAACACCTCATGCTATTAATATTACACTTATAAATTAAAGAAAAAATTACTTAATCATTAAGAAAAATCCTAATCAACCTAAAACACTATAAATAGGACACTAGGATATAGATTATACATTTTAGAACCCAAGACACTCAAAAGAAAATGTGGGAAAAAATTAGAAAACTTAGACAAAAGAAGAAAAAAGGAAAACAAAGCAACTCATGCCTTAAGCTAGTTCCCCATCGAAATAGTGATTTGCTATGGAACCCCATTGTCTACCAATAGAGCACCTCATGCAACCTCCAACTGATAACCCTTCTCTAGCCACCAGTCACTGCATTATTGACAAACATTATGTTAAACAATCTACCTTATTTTTCACTAGTATCTAAACAAATATTAAATGAAATAGGAAAATTATTAAAAAAAATTATTCCTAGATTATTTTTAAGGTACTTTCATATTGTAATTTTATTTTTTGAAAAATTATAAATATTTTATATACTTACTTAACAAATATACTATTTACTCAAATTTTGAAATTTAAAATAAATATATCAAATAATGTTGTTTCGAGCTTAAAATTTTTCTATAGAATACGCGTTACATCTAGTTTATTGCTTTATAATCTGATTTTGATTTTATATATAATTAGTATTTATTGCATTTTTTGGGCCCTAAAAATGGCTAAAAATAGGGCAATTTATGAAATAAATTGATTTTAGAGGAAACAATTGATGAAATTAGAATCCAAGTAATTCTAGATATTTTTTTATGTCAAGATAGGTTGGAATTAATTTGGTATAAAAATCATATTATTTTTCTAATTAATTATAATTTAAGGATAAAAAAGTAATTTTACATATATTGGTTATAAATCGAATAGTGTAAAACTAATTGCTAGTTGAATTCCCTATATTTTTTAGTCTATAAAAATTTTTATGAAATTATTTGGTGATTCAAGCTATTTATTATGAATTTTCATAGTTGAATGGCTTAATTTGCTAACTAAGGTATGTTTTTAAGAAAATTAAGCTAAAATATGATAAATATTTGAATAAATATCATACATATATATATTGACTAGGTTTGATTGGAGTAGGTTTCTATCATATTTTGTAATACCATGTAACCTAAGCTACGATATACACGTGTTAGGGTTGAAACTATATATATTACTAGGCTATGCTAGGGAACTATGTAGAATGTAACCTATTTATATAATACAGACATAATATGATAACACTCGTTATAGAAGTATATATGTGTGTGTTTATATTAATAATATACTTGAGAAGTATGTCTATGTATGTATGTGTATATACATATATATATATAGTTAAATGTAAATGCGAATGCATATCCTTCTATAGCTATTTAATAGAGTTGTGTATATATATATAGATATATATATATATATATATTTGATCTATGTCATCTTCTTTTAGAAGATCAGTAGAATAGATCTCTGTATAGGAGTTATTGTTCCATTGTGAATATTAAAACCTAAAAATCTAATTTGATCATAATTAAATGTTTAATATCTCAAAATACAAAAGATAATAACAGGGAAGATTAATGACATGAATCTTCTAAGTAAATTCATATTTTTGAAAGTTTTATATTGAGTTTTATTGGGGTAGTTGGATGAGTCTGCCATTCTTTCAGACTAATTACTCTCAATATTTTAACTGTAGAATAGCTGATCATTCCTTTCTTTTCAAAATGTTTGAATTTTATTAATCCAATTTCAATTAAGATTTTCTCATAAAACTGGATTATTTTATAAATATCATATGGTATATAATAAAAGTCTTTTGTAAATATTTTTCTTGCAAATTCAAAGGGATCCTTTTCTAATAAGTCTTCTTCTACAGAGAAAACATATCTAGAAGTAGGTTTTATAAAAAATTTTGACCTTTGATTTGTAGGCATTAATCCAGAAGATATTGGAGTTGATATCTCATTGAGCTGAAAGTTTTGATTTTTCCTCTAACTTTCTATTGGTTAAGGAATTTCAAGCAACATTGGAGCTTTATTTTCTGATTGTAAGACTATTGAGATTACCTTAAGCAAATCAGGAGTTGGTTCCATATTAGCTAATTTTGAAAGAACTTCATTGGATTGGATATTAGAAATTGATTGATTATTCGAAGACATTGGTTTCGAGGTCCTAGAAGAGGATTCCTCTTTGATTGTCAATGGGGTATTAGATGATTTACATACATCTAACCATGATTTGATATTGGTTAATCCTTTATTGGAAGTTGTTGAGATTTTTTCTTTTCCTTTATCCTTCTCTTTTTTGGAAGGTCTATTGATCTTCTGGAAGAAGATGACATAGATCAACCTGTCTCTGATACCAGATCATTAATAAAAGTAAATTTTAAATTTATGTCTATATATTATAATCTAGATGAATATATTGCCGATTATTGTCTAGAATATATTGCCGATTATTGTCTAAAATATATATCAGCTAAATAAAACCTATCTCTAAATAGAGAATAGGCCCAAATTATATAAATATCATTAATAAAAGCAAATTTTAAATTTATGTCTATTGATTATAATCATACTTGCATAAAACCCTACTAATCTTGGCATTGCTGCCTGTGGTGTATTTTCCATTCATCTATTTCTTTGTCAAAGTCTTTTATATATATTTCATCTCTATTGTTTAATATAGATTCTTCTGACTGTTTAGTGAGAGCAAAGTTAGAAGAGGACATAGATCTTCTAAGTAAATTCATATTTTTGAAAGAGACTAACTTATCTTAATCTTATAAATCTAGATCACAAGACTAAATTTAATCTAATATTGTGATTTCCAATTTATGACCCTTTTGCAACCCTTAATCAGAACGACATTTATGCTAAGCCTCAATAAGCTTATCATAATATTAAGATTTTCCACTAAGGATTCATCTTGAGTGATTTAGAAAATATAAGATTTAGATTGTCACAAAGACAATCGTCTCACTAAGAAAATATAAATTTTCTTAAAATGCCTATATAATCAAATATTCAAGATAAGCAATAAAATATTCAAGATAATCCTCAACCTGTCTTTGATATCAGATCACTAATAAAAGCAAATTTTAAATTTATGTCTATAGATTATCATCTTATTCATCTCAATTGTTAAATATAGTACTTCCTGGTTGTCGACTTTGGTATCAGAGCCAAGGAGGGAGTATATAGACATTTTTGAACATTTAATTACAATCTAAAATATTTTCAATACGGTACATGTGTAAAATACCTTATTTCTACTTTACAATGCAAAAATATACAACATTCATGGATCTCGTAAATCTATTCCATAGCAGTCATCTTCATTGGTATTTCCGTTGTGATGAGATGTGGAGTCTGAGTCTGAACTTGATTCCTGGGCTGATTCATTGATATTTGCCAATGCCTTTTCTAGAATTTGTTTCATTTGGTCTGGAGAAGTTACACTTGCCAGTGAAGAAATTAGAAACCCTCTATTATGATATTGTGGAGTTGTAATTTTGGATGGCGGAATCGAGGAATTGGTCTTTATCCAATTTAAAATTAAATCTTTTCACACCTATTCCACATTTTGAAGCTGTCCCACCATTTGACTTTGTACATTCTAACTAAATTGATGGTATTTAACATTCGATTTGGCTTGTAATCAAACGACCAAGCCATGACCCAAGATATTCTAATGTGAACAAAATATATCATTTCTTTTTGAAAAATTTTTTCATGAGATGTAGGATTGTATTCTTTCATGAAAGTGTTGAAATCATCTCTGGCATTTTCATGAATAATTTCAGAAGTTGCACCAAATTGTTCCCACCAGTGTGCAAACCAGTTAGGAAGATTTAAAGAAGAACAATTATAAAAAAAATATTAACTAAGTATGAGATCTTTTTAGATTTATTTGATAAAACACATTCCACCATGCCTATTTATAATCATAATAATTATAAGTGGCTCGATGACTTGGTTGTGCAGAAAATGGTTAACTCCTATACAGAGATCTATAGAATTTGCTGAAAAGTTTCCTAATGAAATCAAAGACAAGAATCAACTCCAAAGATTTCTAGGAAGCTTAAATTATGTTGCAGATTTTTTCCCAAATCTTAATATAATATGTAAACCATTATATCAAAGATTAAAGAAAAATCCACCTCAATGGACAAATGAACATACAAATGTAATAAAGTTCATCAAACAAAGAATTAAAGAAATCCCTAATGAATTTTTAAAAGCCTTAAAAGATAGGAAAAGAATACTAAAAAATAAAACAATAAAAGAAGAAACTTCCTCTTCGAAACCAATAAATTTTCTAAATATGGATACTCCAACTCTAATTAAAAAGGGTATTATCATTGATGATATACCTTTAGAAAAAATTAATGCTTTAGGTGAAATAGACACTGAATCAATAAATGAAACAATGTCCAACATTTCTTTAAAAGATAATATTAATGAATCAAATAATGAAGTCAATAAAATTAATTGGAAGGAACCTCAAAAGTTGTATCATTAAAGAGCAACGCCTCTTGATATATTAATTGAAGAGAAAAATGATAATTACCAAAATAAATACTCAATGGGATCTACATATGAATGGAATATAAATGGATACTCAAAACAAAAAATTCTCAATGTTCTTAATTAAATAATAATGTTCTCAAATACTAATAAAATTGTTCCAAATATTACTGATTACCAAGTAACACTCCTTTTAATTTCTAGTTTCACTGCACAATTAAAAAGATGGTGAGATAACTATCTCACTAAAGAACAAAGAATTAATATCCTCACTTCATGCAAAAGTTGATGAAAATAATAGGAGAATATTAGATGATAATAATGAACTAATCCAAGATATGGTTAATGCTTTGATATTTTCAATAAGTCAGCATTTCATAGGAGACCCTTCGCATATTAGGGATAAAACTTTAGATCTATTATTTAATTTGAAGTGTAAATCCCTAGGAGAATTTAGACAATATAAAGATATTTTCTTTTAAAGAATCTTTCTCAGGAATTATTGCAATCAACATTTTTGGAAAGAAAAATTTTTAGCTGGTTTACTAAAATTAATAGATGAATAAGTTAGAAAATTACTAAAAGAAGAAAAAAATAGTGAAATTCCTTATAATAATTTGTCATATGGGGAATTAGCATTATATGTTAATAAAATTGAAACCAATTTGTGTAATACTATAAGATTACAAAAACAATTAAAAAACGAACGACACTTAAAACGCCAAAGCCTTGGTGACTTCTATTCTCAATATGATCCCTCTTTTGTTAATAAGAAATTGAAAAATAATAAAAAAATCCCCTTATACTTCTTTAAATTGTCCTCAATGTTTACATATAAAACCTCGAAGAAATTTTAGGAGAAAATCATTTAAAAAATTAGAAAGTGAAAAGAAACCTGAAAATAAAAAATACAAAAGAAAATCATACAAGAAAATGAATTAAACTTAGATGAACAAACAATGGAAAATATCTTGCAAATATTTTGTGAAAATAAATCCTCTTCATCAGAAAATGATTGTGGCGATGGAATCCAAGTCAATGACATGGACTCCACTTCATCTTCATCAGTTGAAGAAAAGGATAAAATTAATGTGTTAACAAATGATGAAGAAGATATTCTTAAAAGAATTGATCAAATGTCTAATGATAATAAAAAATTTGAATACATTAATAACTTTAAAACCAATACAATTCTTACGCCAAAATTACTATATTATCTTAATGAAATCCTTAAAAGAGGTAAAAGAAAACATAAGAAATTAATAACAATTGGTGATCTACAAAATGAAATTAACATTAAAAAACAAGAAATAAGAGAATTAAAATTAATGCAAATAAAATTTCAAAAAGAACTTCTTGAATTAAACCAGAAAATAATCCAAGAAAATAATTTTGAAAATTCAAATGAAGAAAATCAAGAAATCTCACCAACAATTGGGAATGATGATTATTTAATGCATCTTATTCAAATAATAACAAGAAAATGGTTAATTAATATCTCAATCAGAATTAATAATGAATTTATTTTACAAACACTTGCTTTATTTGAAACTGATGCAGATTTAAATTACATTAGAGAAGGCTTAATCCTAACAAAATATTTTGAGAAAACTAGTCAATCTCTAAGTTTTGCATCTGGTAATAAATTATGCATCAAATATAAATTATCTAATGTTGAAATATTAAAAGACAATGCTTCTTATAAAACTTCTTTTATACTTATGAAAAATTTGAATAAAAATGTCATTTTAGGAACACCATTTATAAATCAAATCTAACCATTTCCTACGGATAAAAATGGAATTAAAATACGATATCTGAAAAAAGAAATTGCTTTCAAATTTGTCATAAAACCATAAACTAAATATATAAATCGATTAAAGAACAATGAATTAAATTGCTTAATACAATGCAAAGAAAATCTTTTGATGTATTTAAAAAATGACCTTGAATTTAAAAGAATTGAAGATCAACTTAACAATAAAAATTTAAGATTGAAAATTTCCCAATTAGAATTAGAAATGAAAAATTCAATTTGTTCTACACTCCTAAATTCATTATATATATACGTTACTCTATTAAATAACTATATGAACAATATTTCAACCAAGTTTTACAATAACATAAAAAACTAGATAATACTCTAACGTTTTTGTAAATCTTACAAAAATTGAATATGAGCTTTAGTATATATAAAATTTCTAAGTGAGCGAAGCACTAATGTTCCAAACTTGTTGGAGTGAGCTTCTGTACAAGTAAGTGGGATTTGTAGAGACTAAAGCATATACCCACTTGTGGTTATAAGTAATTGATTGTGCACATGCCATGCCTGTACTTGGTAACTAAAATGTTGATTGGTAGCTGAGCTGCATGCTTTGTTGTATTAGTTGATCTTGTTTGGTGTGTTATAAATTGGTTGATCACCCCTAACTGAACTAATTGAAATATGAACTAAATCTATAAATGGACATACATTGCATCCAACTAAGGGAAGGTTAGGTTTCTTCGGTTAAATTCTAACACCTTCGATGAGGTTGTAGTGAACTAACCTTTCCCTACCCTTAGTCAAACAAATTGACAAGAGAAGAGGTCATAGTGAGGTTTGGAGACAATGAGTTTGAAGGTATTTGTAGGTGGAATAGGGGCCTTTTTTGCACAAGCCTAGATGATTGGCATTGTGGCCATCATATCGCAACTCTTCAACTTGAGTTAGAGTGGGTGAAATTTCTTTAACCTCTCGAAGGATCCGATAACATCGTATGGATAACACATTGCTTGTTCATGCATTGTACATAATAACTACTTGATAACTTAGTTGTTCTGCTACACTTGTATATGCTTTTCGCCTCTTGTCCCTTATTGAGCTGTGGTTTACTTACTCCCTTATAAATTTGCTTGTAGGATCTGAGTAATCATGCCTCATGATGATCACTTCCACATATGTAAAAAGAGCATATTTAGGCTTAAATGAGGCAGAACCTATGAGGACTATGTTTTTGGAACTTTTTATCTTTTATGGGATCAATTAGATCATTTGGGTTATCTAGTTAGGTTTTTACTTTTGAGTCTTATCGCATACTTATATACTTTTATAAATACTCTATCTTTAGCCTTATTATAAATATAAGTTTGTTATGAATAGAAAAGTTAGTATATCTATGGAATAGTAAATGCTTCAAAACGGTTTGTTGGATGAGCCTTATGTATATTAAGGTTATGCTAACTACTGATTAGATAGTTATTGGCATAAAATTCATATACAAGAAGGACTGTTATGACTTGATAGCATTTAGGGCATGACACCTTACTTGTTTATAGCTTTGACTCAATGGGTTTGATAGATTCATATCTAAAGGCAAGGTAAAAGAGTGTCTCTCTTGCGGAAGTCTTATGAGTTGTCTTATATCTCTAAAGGATATTGGAAAGGTTATCAGCAAACTTCCCCTTTACTTATTCTATTGTCTTCTTTAGGCTACCGATGATGATCTTATTAATTGCTTTAACTTAGCTATTACAAGGCTTGGCTCGAGAAGATTGGATCTCTAGCACTTCATGCTATAGTTATTTGATTATGCGCTTAGGGAGATATTAGATGAAGAGCAATTTATCGCTGCTGTAGGGAATCGAGGATGACTATAGATACGAGCTTTGACATTCTGTTTACTTCGAAGTTTACTACTCGATGAATCTTATTTATTTTCCAAGAAATGAAACTCGAAAGGAGATTTTAGACTACTTGGAGGTACTTTGCTATGGTCTTTCCCTTCGTTCCGTATTCCCTTCTCACTTATTGTACCATAAGCATTGAATATGAGTAGATATCTAACTTCCCTACCCTAATGTCTTTTGAAATCTTCAAGCTAGCAATAAATGCTTCATATTCTACCTCATTGTTGCTTATTGGGAATTGGAACTTGAGCATACACAAGGCCTTAGAACCATAAGGCCCATGTAAATGTAGAATAACGCTTGCTCTACTGCCTTACTTTTCCCCTATTGAGCTTTATTTCAATTTTCCTTAATTTAACTTATATTAAGCCTAGCTCGCTTAATATAGATTACTCGATATAAAATTAAGAAAAAACATTTTTCTTCAAAAAAATGTTTAAAAAATAATTTAAAGTCATCAATTAAAAAAACTGGTAAAAAATGAAATTAGGGCTTTTGAGTCGGAAAATCTTAATTTAGCTACTAGCCTATGAATTTTCTAAAAAATTAATTTTTCAAAAAATTTAGTTAGAAAATCTAAATTTAGGAGCTTACCTATTAAGATTAAGTCATCATGCAAAAATTATAAGAAAAATAAAACAACTAATGGGCCTTTATTTTTATAATTTTTTAGAAAAATGGGAAAACATGCAAAGAATGTAAAAATGTATAAAAATGATTTTTAATTACAAAATTTCCCTTAAAAATGAAAAAATATATATATATTTTGAAAATTTGACAATTTTGTTGGAGGTGGCTATATACCTACTAATCAAGATTAAATCAACGATAGTTCTCGTTTAAAAAAAAAATTTAATGAGTTAGTTCTTTTTTATTTTGAAAAACTAGGCCAAGCCTACGCATTTAATCAATTTATTTTTATTAAGAAAAATCCTAATTTTTATTTTCCAATTTTGAAAAACCCTAACTTAAAAAAAAAAAACCAACTTAGAGTTTTATTCAAAGAAAACCTTTCCTACATGGTAAAATTTTTTAGAAAAATCCTAAAATACCTAAATACAACTTTTCATGAAATATGCAATTAATGTGAAAAACATGCCTCAAATGTTTAAATGATAGAAAATATGTTTAAATCATAGAAAAAATGCATAACTATATAAAAAAATGCCTAAACCATATAAAAAAAGGCTTATTTGTAGAAAATATGCAGTCCTATCTTAATCTTTTAATATTCGCAACCTAGATGCAAAGTTTATCCTAAAGATATGCAATTGTGCCATAAAATGCAACTTTTTGTAAAAATATGTGATTTTTCTAAAAAATATGCTAAAAACGTAATTCAAAAATGAATATGCAAATTGTGTAGGCAAATTGTGTAGAAAATATGAGAGTTATTATAGGGATTAGCAAAAGGACTTGAGTTAGTACTTTTCATGCAAATAAATAGAGTAATTAATAAAAAAATTATCACTAAATACCTGCACAAAAAATAAAACAAGTTAGTATTCTAAATTCTAATAATAATAAAAACTAAACTAAGCTAAACTAAAAAAAATCAAGCAAATAAGCAATGCTTAAAACAAAAACATGCATAAAAGAAATAACTAGAGTTAGCGTGGGATTTTATAAAAATGAAACAAGAAAGAAAAATAGTTGAATGAATGAACTAAAAAAATAAAGGCAATGCTAACATGGTTGGATCTGTGTACGGGTCGAATTCAAAATAGGAGCTCTAAGTAGTGCAAGTTAGGTCATCCTTGGAAAGAAGAAGTAGCAGCACTCCAACATTGAATTAGGCATTTTAATTCATATTTCGAGTGGGTAATTATGCTTCCATGAGGAAGCGATTGATGAAAATGAGTTTGGCACCGACACCTCATCTTGTGATTGCCGTTTGGTGGTGTCTTAAGTTTTGGTAGCGGTGATTGTTAGGTTTGGTGGCTATCTTTCGGCTTGCTCATGTGAAGGGATGGATTGTTTTTGTGGTGCTACGGGAGAGAGGTCAGATGTGTGTAGTCAAATAGTTTGTGCAACTATGGAATATGGGCTACTTGGTTGCAAGAGAAAGGGTCGTTGAGGTTCGAGCCTCACGCTAGTGTAGGTGATTAGGTATTGATGTTAGGTCCGAAGGTAGAGTTTGTTCGTAGATATTGTTATTGTGTACTAGTGGTTCCATACGTAGATAGGTCGTGCTAAATGCATGGCAATGTTCATGCAATGGGTTTTCGTTTCCATTGAGTAGAGTTGTATAAGAGAGAAGAGGGTTGTTTTGTGTATGTTATAAGTTGTGCGTTTGTCGTGGGTTATGCATGGATGTGGTTAGGGTTAAGAGTGGTTGTCGTAAGAGAGTAGGTGGTGCTACTGCAATGTGTTTGAGAGAGGATTGTACATTGATGATGGAATTGGAGTTGTGATGTTGTATGAGAGAATGGTGTGGTGAGGATGGTATGAGTGGTGTTTAGATTGTGTAAAAGAGAGGAGACTGAGAGTATGTGTTCAATAATAAGGATGGTCACTTAGGAGTGGTTTAGCTTCCTATAGTGGTCGCATGGGGTGTATATTGAAGGGAACAATTGGCTCCTGGGTTTGCTGATTGTTGTTTAACAATGGGGGTGTTTAGAGTGTTGAAGATGATAGTGAACATATTGGGGCATGGAGATAGAGGATGGGATACAAAGAAGATCCATAATTGTTTTAATTCAATGAATCAAAAATTCCCTTTTTCCTTTTTTTCATTCATCGATCCAAAACTATTCTTTTAGATTTTTAGAAACTAAATCTTGCTACTATTCTTTAGATTAACATGCACCATGAAGTGGGTATATCTTTAATATTCAAATTTATCCAAATCCTCTTTTACCAAGATTTACTTAAATCTCTATAAAATTTAGAGGTTTCATTAATGATTTACTAAGATTCATTTCAAATCCAATAAAAAAGAATGAAGATTTGACAAGATTTGGTGCTATCCTTCTTCCCCATTTTTGTAACTTGCTACTTGATGAAGAAGAAGTGGGTTTAGTCATGTGCTACACATGTGACCATGCTTGGAGAGAAAAAAAATGAGACATCTTTTACTTGGATCGAACCCAGGACATTCTGGTTACTAACATACGCTCCAAACAATTGCACCACTAGCTTTTCCTCATTAAGTTATGTACTTAAAATTTACTTAAATCCTTTCTTGTTAGGCTCAACTTATCTTCCAACAGTCAAACCTAAGCCTCATTCATTTTCAAATTTAATAAGTCATGAGTCTCGTTTTAATTAGTTCAATAAAAATATTTAAAATTAGACCAAAGCCTACATTCATGAGTTCAAATATCACTGGACTTTTCTTAAATAGTATTTTTCTAATAAAGCCTATTTTGTTAAAGACTTTGAGTTTATTAAATTGCATGTATATTTTGAATTTTACCTTACCTGACCCTAAACAACTAATTAACTTGACTTCGATACTTTTGATACATTGTATTTTTCAATTTTTTTTTGTGTATATATATATATATATTAAGTTTTTCCTTTTTTTTTATTTTTTTGTAAACTAGGCCCAAAAGTTGCGAAAAAAAAAAACAAAAACAAAAAAGACTAAAAATGAAAGGTGGAAAAAACTAAAGTCTCTATACTCCCTTCCCTCCACCCTTAACACCCCATCCCCCAACCACTACCTTCTCTCAAGTAAAGGATCCATTAATGTAGAGAGTCTACATTGGTATATCAATTTCTAATGGTGCTTTCTTCTCTCCTATGTACATGACTACGAAGTTTGCGATAACTTGTGCCTTAATAGCTTGCTTCGGGTAAAGCTGAACTCTATAAGCACTCAACTCCAGCGATTATTTAACCATGTGGCTTGAGGTGTCAAACTTCTATAAGATGGTTCGTAGTGGTTGGTAGGTGAGGACGATAATGGGATGGGCTTAGAAATACAACCTCAACTTCCCCGCAGCAATCACTACAACTAGAGCAAATTTGTATACCCATATGTACCTTGTCTTTAGGTTTTATAGTATATGGTTTACATAGTAAATTGACTTATGCTCTCATCCATCTATTTAGATGAGCATGGAAGATAGTGCTCAGTTAGTGACTACTAGGAACAAATAGAGCATTTCCTTAAGGATTGGATTAGAGAGGACGGGTATACTCTTTAAAAATTTCTTGAGCTTATCAAATGCAATCTAGCATTCTTTAGTCTAGTTGAACCTTGATGGATTCTTCAATAGCTCGAAGAACTTAGAATACTTTTTAGCACTTCGAGACATAAAGCGGTTGAGCATAGTGACCTTACTAGTGAGCTATTAAACTTCCTTGAGAGGGCCTAAATGTCACGAATGACTTGTATCTTGTCTAGATTGGCCTTGATGTTGTGCTCTATAAACATGAAGCCGAAGAACTTACTCGAAGCCACCCTAAAGATGTAATTTTAGGGGTTGAGCTTCATCTAATACTTCCATAAAGTTTTGAAGGTCTCACATAAGTCTTTGATGTAGTCAGTCTACTCCTTACTCTTGATAATAATGGTCATCACCAACCTTTGACATGTTGTCCTAACATTCTTTAGTCTGAAGGGCATAACCTTGTGGCAACACGTTCAGAAGTTAGTGATAAACAAAGTATGGACCCCATCTTTGGGGTCCATGTAGATCTGATTATAGTTTGAATGGGCATCCATAAATTAAACATGGCATGGCTTGACATTGTCAAGCCTGGTTTTTCACCTTTTAGTTTTCAAAAATTAAGTTTTTTTTTTTTAAACCAACCAGTATTAAAACCTACCCATTTAATATTAACCTTCGACTAGAGTTTAAAAAAAATCGACCCTTAATTTGAAAACATTTTGGAGTCACCACCCAACTGGAGTCGAGAAAAAGATTTAAGTTATAACCAATTTGGTAGATTGGTTATAACATAGCCACTTATCTTTTGATAAAAATTGATTTTGTAAAACAGTTTTAAAATAAAAGCTATTGATCCAAGGGTTATGATCTTTAAACTCTTACGGGTATCATTAACTTTTCAATTTTAAACTTCACCTTAAAAATCACCTTTCAATTATAAGATAAAACTCAATTATTTGACTAAAATGGAACAATTTGAACAATCTAAACTAAAAGAAGGAAAATCTAGTTTTTTTTTTTCATTTTTTACCATCACCCCGAAGGTGCTTACGTACTCACTATTCGAGATCAAATATACGTAGTTCTTTTTTGTAAAACTTTAGTAGGTTGGTTTTGTTTAATTTGAAAACAATCGAGTTTATGTTTTACTCAATTTAATTTATTTAAGCAAATTTCTAGAAAAAAGAAAGCCCTAATCGGGGTTTTGTTTTTGAAAAATCTAAAAATAGTCCTAAATTGCAAAGGGCCCGTTTATTTTTTTTTTATTTTTGAAAACCTGATTTTTCTAAGTTAAAAACATAATTTTTTTATTCATCTCCTTATTTACTTATTTTTATTATTTTTATATTATCTTATATTTTTATTTTGTCTATTAAACTAAAAATGAAATAAATGAATGAACTAAGTTCTCTTTTCTTTTTATTTTCCTTTTTTTTTTACTATTTTTTTCTCTTTTCTTTTTCTCTTTTTTTTTTATTATTATGTTTACATTTATACTATAAAAAAAATGAGTAAATAAGTGAATAAATTAATAAAATTAGATTAGAACTTATTTGGACTAAAGGAAAAGCACGGGTCGAATCCGAGTTGTTTCGTAGATTGGGTCCTGTAGTAGGTCAATTGGGTTGGGTTTGGAGCATGGATCTAGGTCGCTAATTAAAGAAGAAGGAGTAATTGCTATTGGTGTTGGTTTAGCTTGATTCGACCACCAAAATGACTGAGTGAAGGGTTTTTTACATGTTTTAGATTGGGATTGGGGGTAAGCATGACACCATAGCCTAGAGTGGCCGTTTAGTGGTGGTATGAACTATGACGATCGTGATGGTGTTCGGAGGTGGTCGTAGGCAACTACTGGGTATGAGAGGTTGATTAGGTTAGGGGTTTTTGACGTTGAGGAGTGTTGTGATGGATTTAAATTGCTCTACTATGATGGTTAGAGTGGTGTTTTGAGCTTGGGTTGGTGGTGGCTAAGGTTTAGTCCTGGTGATTCACAAGTGAAGCTCGAGAGCGTAGCAGTGGTCGATTGTGGTTAGGTTAAGAAGCCTAAGCTGTGGGTAGTACTACTAAGGTTATGGTACGGCTTAGAATGGAGTAGAGAAAGAGAGCTAAGGAGAGAAAGAGAGTTCTATTGAGTAAGAGAGAGAAAGAGTGGTGAGGGAGTAATTGTGATGATTTGTAAACCTCGTAGTTGGTTGTTTATTGATTTCTGTCCCTATAAACTCCTATTTATACATGAATTCACTTAGCAAACAAGGAAATCAAGAATTGGACTTGAAAGAAAATGTTCGAAAATTTAGTTTTTTTTTTTTCAAAATTTGGAGCTCAATTTGAATGCTTGTTTGACTAAATCTAGACTTATTCTTAACACCAATCCATAGTAGGCCATGCGGAGAATGAAATTGCACCATTGATTAGTGTGTTTCAACAAGGAAAATGTGTGAAATCAAGGACCAAAATGAGGTGGTCAGGTATGTTTTTGGCATGGAAAGAGGAGGAAATCAAGGGAAAGGTAAAGAAAGAGGAGGGAAAGGGAGAGAAAATGCTAATGTGGTACTACATCAGTCATGCCAACCAACCAAACGTTGACATGTGTCCTTACATGACATGTGGTAGCTGATATGGCATGCTACGTAGTATACGTCCAATCCTAACACGAGATCATGATATATGGTAGTTCCTGATTATCTAAAAAAATTTAAATAAAAAAAAAAGAAACTTTATATGCCCTCACCAAGATTCGAACCCCTAACCTCCTACTTAAACCCAATACCCAACCCATATGCTTATCTATTAGGCCGTTAGCCTATACCTTGTTTATATGTGCAATTAAATTACATATATGAGCTAGGTTAGTCTAGGCTAGATTTAAATCTAAACACAAGCCCAACAGCCCGACTTCTAAACTTATTTTAAAATTAAAAAATCTGCCTTATTAAATTATTATTTTCTAAATTCCCTAAGATCTTCTATTTTTTTCAATGTTTCAATTTTTTTATGGTTTTTCAATTTTCTAAATTTTTCCAACCTTTTTTTATTTCTAAATTTCTCTTTTTTTTTTTGTGTTTCTTTCTAGATTTCCTATTTTTTTTATTATATTTTTCCAAATTTCTTATTTTTTGTGCTTTTTCTAATTTTTCTAAACTTCTATGTTTCATAATTTCTTAATTATAGGATTTTCTTTAATTTTCTATTTTTCTGGGTTTTTTCTTGATTTAAGACCTCTTAACCTATTGGAATAAAATAAAAATAAAATAAAGAGGACAAAAATTAAATGTCAACAACTATCCCTCTTTGTGGCGAAGTTTGAACAGAAGTTTGCTACAAAGACAAAGAAACACTATTTTTGTCCTTAGGATGACTTTAAAACGACTAATTAGCTATCCTAGACATAATCTACTAGGTATTTGGTGAAGAAATGAAACTTAGTCATACTTCTTTAGGCTTACTAACTTAGGTGGAAGTATCTCTAAGGGACAAGCAATGCTACGTTGGAATTGATTTGGAGAACCTAGTCGTGCCTCTCTAGGCTTAGTAGCCTAAGCGGGAGCATCTCTTGCAGACTAGTAACCCTAAATTAGGATTGATCTATAGAACCTGGTCGTGCCTCACTAGGCTTACTAACTTAGGCGAGAATGTCTATTGGAGACTAGCAACCTTAACTTAAGATCAATCTAAAGGATCTGGTCGTGCTGCACTAGGCTCACTAACCTAAGCAAGAGCATCTCTCATGGACTAATAACCTTAAGTTAGGATTGATCTAATGGACTTAGTTGTACCTCTCTAGGCTTACTAATCTAGGCAGGAGCATCTCTCGAGAACTAGCAATCCTAAGCTGGGATCAATCTAAAGCACCTGGTTGTGCCTCTCTAGGCTCACTAACCTAGGCGAAAGTGTCTCTCAGGGACTAGCAACCCTAAGTTGGGATCTATCTAGGGAATCTATTCGTGCGTCTCTAAGCTCATTAACCTAGGCAAAAGCGTTTCCCGAGGACTAACAACCTTAAGCTAGGAACGATCTAAAGAACTTAGCCATACCTCTCTAGGCTCACTAACCTAGGTAGGAGCATCTCTTGGGGACTAGTATCCCTAAGCTGGGATGGATTTAGAGAACCTAGTCATGCCTCTTTACACTTATTAACTTAGGTAGGAACATTTCTCAAGGACTAGTAACCCTAAACTAGGATTGATCTAAAGAACCTAGTTGTGCCTCTTTAGGCTCATTAACCTAGGCAGCAGCAACTCTTGGGGACTGGCTACCCTAAGCTAAGATTGATCTAGAGAACCTGGTTGTGCTTCTCTAAGCTCACTAACCTAGGTAGAAACTTCTCTCGAGAACTAGCAACCTTAAGTTGGTATCGATCTAGAGAACCTGGTTGCCTCTCTAAGCTCACTAACCTAGGTAGAAACTTCTCTCGGAGACTAATAACCCTAAGTTGGTATCGATCTAGAGAACCTAGTCATGCCTCTCTAGCCTTATTAACTTAAGTGAGAGCATATCTCAGAGACTAGCAACCTTAAGCTGGGATTGATCTAGAGATCTTAGTCTTGCCTCTCTAGGCTCACTAACCTAAGCAGGTATGTCTCTTGAGGACTAGCAACCCTAAGCTAGGTTGGATCTAGAGAGCCTAGTCATGCCTCTCTAGCTCACTAACATAGGCAGCAGTGTCTCTTGGGGACTAACAACCTTAAGCTAGGATTGATATAAATAACCTAGTCGTGCCTCGCTAAACTTACTAACTTAGGTAGGAGCGTCTCTCATACCTCTCTAGGCTCCTTAACTTAGGCAGGAGCATCTCTCAAAGACTTGTAACCTTAAGCTAGGATCGATCTAAGGAACTTGGTCATACCTCATTTGGCTCACTAACCTAGGCAAGAGCATCTCTCAAGGACTAGTAACCTTAAGCTAGACTTAATGATGTGCCTTATGCGCTTACCAAAAGGAATTGATGAAGAATAGTGCCTTACTAGCTTGCTTGAGAGAATTTGGTGCATAAAAGGGCCCTACTGACCCACTAAAGGAGATTGAGGAATGGAAGCGCCCTATAAGCTTGTTGAAAGAACTTTGAGAATACACTGAGTCAAGATTGCGTCTTTAAAGGCTGGCTAAATACTTAAATGTAGAAGGTAAGTGCCTTATGGGCTAGACAAAAGAAGCTAATGAGAAGTGCACTATGAGCTTACTAAGAGAAACTTGGTGAACAAAAGGGCCCTATAGGCTTGCTAAAAGCAATCAAGCATCCTATGGGCTCTCTAAAAGATCTTTGAAAAAGGAAGTACCTTATGGGCTTAATAAAAGAACATGGTGAACTGAAGGGTCCTATGGGCATGCTAAAGGTAATTGAGGAATAGAAGTGCTCCATGGGTTTGTCAAAGATCTTGAAGAGAGTTGAATGGATGAAAGGTAGGATAACCCTTTTAAGAGCTAGCTAAGATTAAACTTATCCAAAACACTACCTGATTTGAGGAAAACCATTTATGTTGTAAAAGAAACATTAGGGATAATTTCCTTTTTTGGGATGGATTTAAAAACTTGGCCACTTAAGTCGACATGGACTTCGAATAAAGATCTTCTCTCTCTCCTTTTCTTTTTCTTTTTTCTTTTTTTTAATTATTTTTATTTTCTTTTAATTTGCTAATAGGTAATGAATCCTTCCTTAATAATCACATAGGGCCTCTTATGCTCCCTTCGCCTAGATGCCAAGCTGTTTGATGGGTCCTTATGATTTCAAACACCCTTATTTTTTTAAGGAAAAGGTAACTCATGACTAGTTTAGTCAAAGAGGACTTCCTTGCAAACTCTCAGCCCAAATTACACTCTTGAGTACAGTTCCAAAATTATAATCTATTTTGCATGTGATATGCCTTAATTAATCCATTAGGTCTTTTTTGGTTTAATCATTATGAATTTAGGCTTTTGGTCTGGGGTTTCAAAAGGAACTAATGAAGAAGCCTATTTTGAAATAAATATTTTATTAACCCCTAGTGTACAAGTTGAGAACCTTAGGAAAAATTAGAAATATGCTTGCCCTAATTTCAAAAACAACTGTTAAAGATAAATTGCCTTTTAGGATTGAAAGAGCTTTTATTTTGTAAGGGTGGTATTGTTGGTGAGAAGGCCTAGTATGATTCAACATAAAAAAAGGCTTTAAAGTGGATATAGAGCTTTTGGGTTTTTGAGCTTGCATTGTAATTTAAAGCCTTATGTTTTTAGGGCTATTTGAGCTTTGACTTTTGATTTGATTTGGTTGCCCCTACTAGGATATGATATATCTCTTAAGGCTTTTCACTTACACTTAGGCCTAATTTTCCAACCTCTTTTCTTCATCTTTTTCTTTTCTTTTTTGTTATTATAACTTTGCCCCACTGTTCTCTTAATGTTCTTTCTTTTCTTTTGGCCCCAAGAATGTTTATCTCCACTACTAAGTTTTTGCCTTTTAAGCAATTCAGGGCCCACAAAATCCATAGGTTTCTATTGTATGAGTTCAAGTGAGGTAAGTAAAAGTTTGAGCGTTTAAAAAGGATATGGCTCTTCTTCATTTCAAAAGAAAAATAACTTATAAAAAATAAAAGTTGTTTTTGAATTTAACGTCACTAAAGCAAGCACAAACCAATTTTATCCTTCTATCCTAATTAATGACCCTAACCTTTGAATTGCCCCACCATAGGGTGGTTCTTGATAGGGTTTAAATTTGAAAATTCATCAAATGGGTCCAACGGGGTAAGCAAGAGATGATTGTATTTAAGATTTGAAAATGAATGCCTAACTTTATTTTAATCAGCGTATCACATTCAAAGTGAACTCTTTTAAGGAATGAGTCCAAAGTGTCCTCACCATTATGTCGCTCAACTCTCAAAGTGTTTTGGGTTAGTGTAAGAGAAAGAGTTTGCCTCTTTTCACTCTAAACCTTTAAAAGTGATTACCGATTTCTAAAGGAGGAATTTATTTTCCCTAATAACATTGCAATCTTTCAATTAAAAGGGCAATTATATTATTTTAGCTATTACAGGCTTTATTGAAAAAACAACTTTCTTTGCCCCTATCCTAACAAGTATCCAACTACTTAAAACAACTCGTGAGCCTATCAGAAGGCATAGGCATACTCAAAGGAAATAAAGCTTTAGGCGAATCAATTGAACTACTCCCATGACTTGAAGAAGGATCAACTTGTTGTAGCTTTAGCTAAATGACTTTTGCATTGATTAGGTCTTGAATTTTGTTCTTCAATCTCCAGCATTTTTCAATAGTGTACCCCTTTTAACCTATATGATAGTCGCATCGTGCCTTTAGGTCAAAGTTGTGTGGTTTGTAATTTGGATTAGGGGTTTCACAAGCTATAATCCTTGTTACTTTCAAATGATGAAAGATTTGGGTAATTGAGATCTTTAATTGAGTGAGTGAATTGTCTCCTCTAAGTCCTTAGGGCTTGTTCTTTCTCTCTCCTCCTTAGCTTTTTTCTTATTAAGCTCCCTTCATTATTGGGCTTATTGACATTTGATTAGTATTGAACGTTAGGTGTTGAAATCCTCTAAGTATGGGGCCTATTGCCATTTCTAAATCTATGATACTCTTTTGTAGCATGGTTACCTTTTCTTCAAGATTCAAGAGTCTCCTTTCTAGGCTTGAATCTTGGGATATTTGGAGAGTGGTGATTATGGGAACAAGACCTACCATTGTTGGGCCATCTAATGCATCATCCTTTCTAGAGAGGTGAGTTTATCATTAGCGATGTGAACCAGGAGAGAATTCTTTCCTAGTTAGCAACTTTTCTTTTCTTTTCTTTTCTTTTCTATTTTAAAGTGAGAGAGAGAGAGATAAAGCTTTATTTTCTAGAAACCAAAAAAAAAAAAAAAAAAAAGAAATCTAAGTAACGATGGTAATTTTTTTTTTTGTTTTTTAGGTTTTTAGTTGCATTGCCTTGAGTGAAAGAGAATAAATGGTTACATAAGTTCTATTGAGGGACTATCTACAAAGAAGGAAAGAATGAAGAATGATAGACTAAAGAGAAAAACTTTATTTCAGAAAGATCAAAGTACAAAGAACAAAACAGAATGGAACCTAACAATTATTCTTAACGAAACTTAAAATTTATTCAAACCCCTTTAACTGCATCTAAAGTTTCTAATCTAACTCTCGCAGTTAGGCTTTAATCTTATCCAGTATTTCTAAAGCCTAATTTATGATCCTCTCACTTTTTTCAACTTAAGCTAACAAGGCCCTATAAGAGGCCTCAACATACCTAGCTCTTTGCTTTCAGTAGGTAGCTTCAGCTTGCAATAGCTACTCGTGAATTCCTAGGGCAACTAGTAGTCATTGGCTCTTTGATTATTCTCTTATTAGTTACCTACCATTCTTAGGTCTACATATTTCATGGATAAGAATTAGTCATCAATGTAGCAAAAGAAAGCACATGGAAATATGGAGATGTTGGGATCGTTAATACATTACTCCCTTAAGTTGTAGCCCTACTGTCATTTTCTGAAACATAATTGCATTAAAACTCTTGAATGATTAGAAGCATTGCAATTTCTTAAGGATATTGTATTAACTCAAGCTTGGAGGGGAGGTTTTGAAAAGGTCCTTAAGTTTTTTACCTCACTTGTTAAAGAACACTTTCATTAGTCACATTGAGCTTAAGTGCGGCAACCTAATCAACAACAAGCAATGGTTACATCATAGCATCAAAAGCCCCCACAATGGCTCTTCTCCTAAGGTCTTAAGATAGCTTAGGTCTGACTGTATCTACCCTATGTCTTTGATGCAACAAATGACCTTCCATATCCCAATATGTGCAATATGTAAGACAATAGTATAGATAGATAACGGAAGGTAAGAGTGAATTCTAGGAAAAACATAAGGGAAGAAACTTCTGGTTTGTTTATTCTTCTTCTTTTTCGCTATTTACCAAACCCTAAAGAATGTATGCAAGAAGGGTGCGCTCTAGAGGTCCTTAAACTCTGTAATCTCATGCGTTTCTTACAAAACAGTTCCTTTGTCACATTGAAGTTTAAGTGGAGTAACTTAATCGACCCTGAACAGTAGTTACCTCACTACGCTTGGAACTTACACAATGGCTCCCCATCCTGGGGTTTTAAGACGGCCCGGGTTCAACCATATCTATTATATATTCATGGTACGATAAGTAAATTCCCCCCCGCGCCCCCCCACCCCCTCCTTAAAATAATTAAATAAAAACTAAACCTGTAAAGACCTTAATACAATTATGACACAAAAAAAGAACAAATAAGTAAATAAATTTCAATAAGGTGATTTTTAGAAGTTAAATTTGATTTTAGAAAGTTGAATAGCTAACCCTCTTGATAGTCCCTAGTGGAGTCGTCAAGTTGTCAAACTTGGTTTTTAACCTCTCGATTTTTAAAAATTAACTTTTCTTTAAAACGACTAGTATTAAACCTTACCCGTTTAATACCAACCCTCGACTAGGGTTTAAAAAAAACCGATTCTTAATTTGAAAATGTTTTGGAGTTGCCAACCAACGAGAGTCGGGAAAAAGAGTTAAGTTATAACCAATTAAGTTATAATCAATTGGGAATATTGGTTATAACTTAGCTATTGGTCTTTCAATAAAAATTGATTTTGTAAAACAGTTTTAAAACAAGAGATTTGGATGTAGGAGTTATGATCTTTAAACCCTTATAAGTACAATTAACTTTCCAATTTTAACCTTAACCTTAAAAATCACCTTTCAATTATAAGATAGAACTCAATTATTTGACTAAAATGGGATAATTTGAACAATCTAAACTTAAAAAAAGGAAAATCAAGTTTTTTTTTTTTTTACTATTGTCCCGTATGTGCCTATATATCTACTATTCGGGATTAAACATACGTAGTTTTTTTTTGTAAAACTTTAATGGGTTGGTTTTGTTTAATTTAAAAGTTTATGTTTTATTCAATTTGATTTATTTAAGGAAATTTCTAAAAAAAAGAAAGCCTTAATTGAGGTTCTACTTTTAAAAAATCTAAAAATAGTCCTAAATTGCAAAGGGCCCGTTTATTTTTTTTTAATTTCTGAAAGCTTGATTTTTCTAAGTTAAAAACACAATGTTTTTTATTCATTTCCTTATTTACTTATTTTTATTTTTATTATTTTTGTATTATCTTATTTTTATTCCTTTTTTTTTCTATTTTATTTGTTAAACTAAAAATAAAATAAATGAATGAACTAGTTTCTCTTTTCTTTTTATTTTCCCTTTTTTATCATCATTTTTTCTCTTTTCTCTTTTCTCTTTTCTTTTTCTCTTTCTTTTTAATTATTAAATTTGCCTTCACACTATAAAACAAATGAGTAAATAAATAAATAATTAGATTGGAATTGATTTGGACCAAAAGAAAAGCACAGGTCGAATCTGAGTAGTTTCGCAAATCGGGTCTTGGAGTGGGTCGATCAGGTTAGGTTTGGAGCATGGATCCGGGTCACTATTTGAAGAAGGAGTAATAGCGGGTTTTTTACGTGTTTTATATTGAGATTGAGGAGGGGGGGAGGGAGTGGTGGGTGCGTAGGCTTGACGGTGTAGCTTGGAGTAGCCGCTTGGTGGTGGTGAGAAGTACAGCAATTGTGGCGATGTTCGAAGGTAGTTGTAAGCAACTGCTGGGTGTGAGAGGTTGATTAGGTTAGGGGGTTTTGAGGTTGAAGAGTATCATAATGGATTTAAATTGCTCTGCCGTAGTGGTTAGGGTGATGTTTCGAGCTTGGGTTTGCAATGGCTAGGGTTTGTTTGTAATGGTTCGTAAGCGTAGCCAGGGAGCACAGCGGTAGTTAGTTATGGTTGGGTTAGGAATCCTAAGTTATTGGTAGTATTCCTAAGGTGGTGGTACGACTTGGAATGGAGTGGAAAGAGAGAGCTAAGGAGAGAGAGAGAGAGTTCGGTTGAGTTAGAGAGAGAAAGAGTGGTGAGGGAGTAACTGTTATGATTTGTGAAACTTGTGGTTGGTTATTTGTTGATTTTTGTACTTATGAACTCCTATTTATACACAAATTCTCTTAACAAATAAGGAAATCAAGAATCGAACTTGAATGAAAATATTCAAAATCTTTTTTTTTTTTCCAAATTTTGGAGCTCAATTTGAATGCTCATTTGACTGAATCTGGACTTGTTTTTAACACCAATCCATAGTAGGCTATGTGGAGGATAAAATCACACCATTAATTGGTGTGTTTCAATAAGGAAAATGCACGAAATCAAGGGCCAAAGTAAAGGGGTCAAGTTTGTTCTTGGCTATGAAAGAGGAGGAAATTAAGGGCAAGGGAAAGAAAGAGAAGGGAAAGAGAGAGAAAATGCTAATGTGGTGCCACGTTGACACACATCCAATCTAGTGGCGTAATGAGATCTTAACATGTGGTAGTTCCTAATTATTTGAAAAAATAAAAAAACTTTGTATGCCTTCACCAAGATTCGAACCCCTAACCTCCTACTCAAACCTAATGCCCAATCCATATACTTATCTATTAGGCCGTTGGCTTGTATCTTGTTTATATGTGTAATTAAATTGCATATATGGAACAGATCAATTTGAGTTAAATTTAAATTTAAATTTATGTCCAAGCCTAACGGCTTGACTTCTAAACTTATTTTAAAATTTAAAAATCTATCCTATTAAATTGTTAGTTTCTAAATTCTCTAAGAACTTCTATTTTTTTCAATTTTTCAATTTTTTGTGATTTTTCAATTTTCTAAATCTTTTCAACCTTTTTTTTTTTTTGTGTTTCTTTCTAGATTTCCTTTTTTTTTTTTATCTTTTTCCAAAGTTCTTATTTTTTGTGCTTTTTCTGATTTTCTAAACTTCCTATTTTTCTTAATTTCTTAATGTTTGGATTTTCTTGAATTTTCTATTTTTTGTGTTTTTTCTTGATTTAGGACCCTTATCCTATTAGAATAAAATAAAGAGAGCAAAAATTGGATGTTTACAGACATCAAATCGACGAGCTAATCAATCTTAAGAAGGGGAAAGTAGTCATTCAAGCAAGCCTTAATGCGGCCTGTGTAATTCACATACAAGCATCACTTCCCATTAGACTTCTTGACTAGTACAATATTGGTTAGCTAGGTCATGTAGCTCTCTTCTCTAGCAAATCTAGCTCAAAGTGGTTTCTACACCTCTTGCTCGATTATAGCATGTCACTCTATTGAAAGTGTTTTTTCTTCTATTTGATAGACCGTACCTTAGGTTCTATTTGAAGGTAGTGCATCACTTTAGGGATGTCAATTATGCTTGACCTGCACCTAAGGGAATGGTGTGAACTAATATGCTTAACCTAACTCTACTTTTCATAACAAAAAATAAAAGTGTATTCGTACTAGCAAGTGCACTAGGTTGCATATGCAGTAGTAAGATAAATGGTTTATGGAAATAGTTAAATTATGAAAACTAATCTAACAAAACAATTTAATTAAGATATTCAACACCTTAAAGGATTCAATTGCAACCAAATAATTAGAAAATTAGTTAAAATAATTAGAAAATTAGTTAATGTTAAGTCAAATGTCATTAATAGGTTTAGTTTTAAAATAATTAGGGACTAGGAATTCCTTCTCATGAAGCAAATACCTAAAATTAACCAATTTATCCTTTCTATCGCTAGATAAAAGACAAACTAAATGAATCCTTTGTAGCTCCGAAACCTTAATCAAATTAAAGAGCATATTATTACGTCTCCTTTAATCCAAATTATCCACTTCATTATAAACAAAAAGGTCTTGTATCCTTAATCCTAATTAACATATATTTCAATAAAGTCAAAATACATATTGTTGTGATTAAAGAATTAAAGACTTAAAAAAATAAACAAAATTCATTAACTAATGATCTCAATTATCCAATAAACAATATTAAATTAAGCACACATGAGAAATAATAGAGAAGACAATATACAAACCAAAAATTTATTAAGAAGAATGAAACAACCTGTTAAGAATTTCAATCTTTGATTCAAGATCAAATATGACTCCTATTATTCTTGATGTTGAATTTTGAAAAGAAAATAAAACTACTCTTCTAAAACCCTAAACTAATTAAATGAGAGAAAGAGGACAAAAAAAAAAAATTAAATGAGAGAAAATGACAATCTATTGTTTACTCTATGCTACTATATTCTTCTCTCTCTCTCTCTCTCTCTCTCTCCAACAAGGCTTTCTCTTTATATATAGTAGAAGGAATCCGATGTAGATGTATGCCTACATGATACAATTGTATCTTTCTTGAATGGCTTCAATTTTTTTCGAAAATAATAAGATTCGCACTCCCTATAATGACCATACCTTAAGACCATAGCTATGGTCATTCTATGCTTCAGTTCTCAATTGAATTTCTTTACATAAAAGCCTAGTTTATCAATAAGTAATGTACGGCTTGGATTCATGGAATGACCATGGGTTATATACGTTAGGGTACAACTATAGTGTTTTCTCGTGAAGCTTTAGGCTTAATTTTCTTTCTTAAGATCTCACGTGCATTTCATGACCATGTGCATATTCTCTAACTTTTCACCTTTTTCTTATAAAGAATATAAAAAAAATATACAAATTAGTGTAATAAAATGTCAAAATAAAATATTAACAAATAAAATACTAAATCACACTAAAATTTCTATAAAAGCAATATAAAATCTACCTATAAAAGAGGAACAATTAAGCTCTATCAAAACATGTTAATGTTAGCTTAAAGAAAGTCTATAAAGGTGACATCCCTACCTAAATCATAAGCCTAAGGCTACTCTTAGGCTCAATTTCTTCAGTCTTTTTGATCGACTCTCTTGTGAGCCCGACTTTTCCTCCAGCCCTGACTCTATATTCATCACATTATCATAGGATTGTACCTTAAGGTAAAGGGATATTAAGAGCTGTCGATTGCTCTAAGCTACACCAACTCATGGGCATAGGGAACTTTGCGTTAAGGCATCTCTGGTTAATCAACATATCAAACTTCATAATGCTTGGTTACTTAAGTATGGCACTCTACATGGATCAATAGTCAATGGCCATGAAATCTATCAACTATATGACAATGTGCTTGTTGTCATCCAGTCAAATGGGAAAGGTGATGAGCCCTTTAACCAGCATAGGTCTGTCCCTCTAAATCTAAGAAGGCTATGTTTTTATGGTTACAGGGGCTCCTTGAGCTACTCTTTCATTTGCTTGTAATCATGATAAAAGAGGATGTCTACCCAATTACTATTGTTGAAAAATGTCATAAGGACATTAAAGTACCTGATCTCTATGTTAATCACAAAAGCATTGTTGTATAGGTACTTTACTCCTTCTTTGTCCTCAATAGAGAAGAATATGGTGGTATTGATCTTTGCCCTCTTACCCTGGATAAAGACGACTTTGTGCTCAATTGAGTATGAGGAGCTAGCTCCTCCTACCCCTAGGCCTCTAACAATCATGTTGACTTGGCCCCTCTTACCCTAGTGTTATTGATCATTGAGATGGTCTTCTTGTTGTTGTTATTTCTACTCGGTCTAGCAATAATGAATAGGTCACTAGACTTAGTTCCTCTCGTTAGTCATGAGATGGTGGATGTGACATTTGCATATAAGGCCTTCAATAGTATTCTTCAAGTGGTTAAACTCCTTGGTATTGTTCCTATGTAAATTATGTTAGCTATAGAACATACTCGATTCTATACCTTCAAAGGTCTCTTAGACCCAAGGAAGTCTAGGGAGTTGTCTTTGAACTCAATAGAGAACTTCGCTAAATGGGCAACTCAGTGCAATATAACTCATGTAGTCCACAAACTTTTGCTTTTGCCTTTCCAAATGATCTCTACTCAATGAAGGTAGTTTTTAATCTCAAGGGTCGAGGTGGTCTTAATTGAACTATGTCAATCATGGTCAGTCTAGCCTAGCCCTTAAAGCATCTTCATAGGCTATGACTTTCTCGACTATACACAAGAATTTGTTGAGCATCATCGAGGGGTTTAAGGAGATGGCCTCAAACAACTTACCATTAAGGTTGATTCCAATAATAATGGCTTGGAGTGCAACCCCTATATGTAGCTTGAGAACTTAGAGCTTAGCTTGATTGAAGTGCTCTAAGTAAGCCTAGAGTACCTCATTAGGTCGTTGCTTGACATTGTAAAGTGTAAAAGAGTCCTTATGTAACACCTTGTTGTTAAGGAAGTGTTGTAAGAACTTTATCGTAAGCTTGTCAAAGCAATTGATTGAGTTGTTTGGCAAGGTGTTGAACCATGTTAGAAGCACGAAGAATGTATTTGTCTAGCTTTTGGATGTTCATGTCCTTGAGCAGCTTTTAAGAGCATCTTAAGGAGAGCTTCTTAGGCACTTTACTCGTACTTGATTGCTCACCTTATGTCAGTGCCTTGCTACAAGTTGCATTCAACTGATCATAGAGGTTCTTAGGTTAGCAACGATTGGACTAAACATGGCTACAAGGATGTACTAGGTTTATTGGAGAAGTTAACATAAAGCTTATGCTCTACCTATTCTATCTTGTGGATGAGGTAACAGTAGGCTCTTCCTAGTGGCGTTTTTCTTGCACCTTTATCAAGGCAGTAACCTCTCGTTAGGGAGCAGCATTTGTTTCTATTGTCCTATGGTTTTCTTCTATCATTTAGTAGAAAATCACCCTGAGTTGCTTAAACTTAGAGAATAGAGCAACTAGAGTGAGTGGAGCAAATGATTGTGGTAGTGATAGTAAGGATGACCTACTACTATTAGGTTGTTGTATTTGCTTCTAACCATTTATTGGGTAGATGTGTTGCCAAATGGTGATGCGTAAGATCATGTAATGTAGATCGATGGTTGCTCTAAGTGTCCTATCAGCCATGCTTAGTGGAGGACCTACAAAAAGCCCCATGTAGTGGTGCTAAAAGAGGTCTTCTATTGCTTAAGTTAGTAAGGACAGAATGAAAAAGAAGTGATCAAATTATTTTTGAAAATGTATAAGGTGCTTGGAGTGTTAAGATAGTAAAGATGGTGAGGAGTCTAAGAGAATATGCTTGTACCTCAAGCTCCTTATCCTATAAATAGGATAATGACTTTACCTATCAAGGATAAGTAGCATCCCATGCTTTAGAGTTACGTGGTAGTTTTAGGAGACATATACTACATGAGGGGGGGGATAGAATGATTTTGTCACTTTGTTGGCCTAAGATAGGTTAGTAGCTACATTAGAAATTGGTGAGACTAACATGTCTAAGGTTACAAGGTGTGTTAGTTGTACCATGGATGTTAAGGGGAAATTAATGAAGAGAGAGTGTAAGATAGGACCACTATGGACACCAAGCTACATACTAAGTACCTAGTGCCTTCTCGGGGGCTCACTGCCCTACCTAAAGGAGTTAGGTTGATGTTCCCAATATTCTTATGGTAGTCAAGGTGAAGAGGTGCTTAGGGAGGTACTCAAAGGAACTCGAGCACTCTCAATGAGTTAAACCAACTTCTTACTAACTTCCTTTAGGTGGAGGGAAAGACCTTACAAGCAATTATATCAAAAAGCTCCAACAATTGTTTCAAAGTATGAAATGTATTTAGGTTTAGGACAATCAAACACTTAGTAAGAGAACTTCATCTACGATATCTTGAATCAATGGGCTCAACTCTCTATCCTACATTTCTGCTTTCTTTTTGGAAGTTCCTTCTATTGTCAGCTTCCTAATCTACTCTTCCAAAACCTATAAACTCATATTTTTTACTACTTTTTGAGGCAAACAAACAGCTAGATGCTAAATCTTCCCTTTTGTATACATTTGAAATGTCTTCCAACTTAAGCTTACGTTGGCATCTATTGAAAGTCCACTACATGGATTTCTTATCTTTGCTGCTAGGTAGCTTCATTCACTATAGTGGCTTTGCTGCGTAAATGTCATGATTCATTATTAAGGGCAATTAGGTCAATTCCCCTCTAACTACCTATAATGAGGGAGTGGAAGAAGAAGTAGCATCATATTCATTGAGTTTCTACCTTAGCTCCTGGTTATAAGCTAGAACTTCCTCAAGCTCTTTAGCAAACTTAGTGCATAAGGCTTTCAACGGCATAATGGGCTAAATACCATCATTCTAGTCCTATACTCATCCAGGTTTATCACAACTTCCACTTAACACACATTTAGAGTGTATTACTATTGGGATCTTTCTTCTTAGGCTATACGAGGGGCATTACTCCCCCTTAGATTATTGTTTTCTCTCAACTTCATCTTAGTCACCATTGGGTATTAAAGAATAGACGATGCCAAATTGTCGATGTTGGAAATTGGTTCTATGAGATGTCTAATCACTTGTCAAGCAATAATTCTACAAAGGAAGGAAAGTTAGACTAAGAAGGGTGCCAATGTAACTCCAACATAGTCACAACGATACCTAAGTAAGATAATTATAAGAGTAAAGGAAAGGTGAAAGAGAGTAAGTAACATAGGAGTGTCTAGAAAAAGCTTACAATAGTATGTTAAGCTCTATTTATAGTCGTATGTTCTCCTATATTCAGTAAACATTGCCTCCAAAATATACACATGATTTCATATCACTCTTAAATACTAAGGGATGTAGATAGCATTATGGGGGTCAATGGGTAATTATTCTTGTACTAAGTCTAACTATTCACACCTTTTGTTCAAATTTGAACTCTTCGTGGTTGACTGAGTCTTAACAGACGATATGCAGTTCCTCTAAGCTAATTGGGGCTTACTTGGCCTATATAGTTCGAACTACTCCCAACCATTTAGGTGAGTGTTCAGCTCATTAGCTTTCCTAAGCTAACCGATCCTTAAGAACAATGTTGAAAGAGATAAAAAATGGGTATAGAAGGAGCTGAATGCAAATAAGCATGTTGGGTGTACTTCATTTTAGGTTAATCCAAATCCTAAGGAAATTTCCAATCAACAGATAGAAAATCAAGCTCTACTTTGTTGTTGATTTCATAGGTTTAAAACATTATTTATTTATTTATTTTCATATTTTGTCAACTTAAGTCGAAATGAGGCCTAATTTAAACCTATATTTCCCTTAAATTATCTTTTTTCATGCTCTCAAGACTAAGTGGATCAAGCATAGCAAAAAATTCATTAATTTTATAAAATGAAACTTTGTTTAATTAAAACTCATTTTCTATCAATTTACGATACATTTTAGGCTTGAAAAATCATTTTGGCCCAATAAAGCTAAAATTTATTATTATTTTTTATTTTCTTATGTTTTCCTATTTTTTGGATATTTTAAGATTTTGTGATTTTTAATTTTTTTTTCTTTATTTTTCTTCATTTTTTCACTTTTTCTATATTTTTTAGGGCTTTTACCTATTCTAAATTTTTTGAATTTTCAATTTTTTGGTACTTTCTCATTTTTTAATTTTTCTTATTTCCCTAAGGGAAGTAAAAATGAGTTGTCAACAATATTAAGTAGATAGTTGTGTTTCTTAATATTAAATTCTGTGAAAGTTCTAACTATTTGAAATATCCACAAATAAATATGTCTTTCGAATTAAGCAAAAAGTTGTGTGTGTTTATTTTCATATTGAATTTTGTAAAAGTTGGAACTATTTAAAAGATGCATAATAGGAACATACCTTTTCTTCTAATATATATTATAATAGATATGCCATATATTTTTCTCATGTGCTTTTTCTTTACAACAACTTTCTTTTCTTTTTTAAAAATACATAGTTCTTATTCATTGTTTTGTAGGTCAAATTTTACAGGAAAAAAAAAAATATTTGTCATAACTTTTAGGAAATACTTTACTTTTTTTTTCTTTTATTAAGTTTTGCCTAATGTTTAATTTCTTTCATCTTTTTAAAGTATATAATAATTATTGGGACAGAGTTTTTAAAATGCTGATGATTTTCTTTTGCTACTTGTAGCTTACTAATATTTAAGCATGCAACATTACAGCCAATGCCATGTGTCACCAAGGGCAATATTTTTCATTTAAGTGGCAAATAAGATTTGCCATTGACACTTTTCATTAAATGGTAACTAAAGTTTGCTAGAAAAATTTGCTAAAGTAATCTTCATTTATAGTAATGGATGGAGGATTGAAATAGTCTCGTCAAAAAAACACAAACAAAATTGCAGAAAAATTCATAAAAGTGTGTGTACACACATATGCATAATTGCATGAGTCGTACAATGGCCGAACGAGGAGACATAAAAGACGGAATAGAAGCCAAAAGAAACAAGGCAGTAGATATACCCCCATAATATAGATATACTGCACCTATGACTATCCAAGATTTCAAACAATAATGGGTAGTTGCCACAAGTAGATATGGCAGGCCCGAAAAGGTAAACAAGACCAACCTTATACAAGAACTTCTAAGATTATCTTAAAAAGGTTTTATAAACTCAAGGAATATTAGGGTTAAGCTGCCTTCATATGATATGAACTGGTATACAACAGATGGATATAATACAGCCCCAGCAAACAGTAGTCGTGAATATAGTAACATATAACAGGCATGAATAGAGATAAAGATGGGAAATATTTATCCTAAAATGGTGATTCTAAAAGAGGAAATCGCGTTGGATATCTGTCATGTCATGATCATTTATTTTATATTCTATTATCCAAATCAACAATATAGTCATGATTGCAAATTCTCATAGTGCTGCATTATTGATAATCTTCTCATTGCATTATTGAAATAAAAAAGGAAGAAAAAGCAACAAGATGGCCGTATAAAATAGTATTTGGTGTAGTAACATTTGATCCACATTGGTGAGGAAGTAATAATGGGGAACGGACTTTGCGTACAAGTAGTTCGGGCGAGTTTTGCACTGTCCTAGGTAAGACCTCGGCCTTCTCTTTCTATTGTCCCTTTTTCGTCCCACTATATCTGCAATTGATAGATTGGTGGTAGCTGTTTTAGGTAGCTTTTCTTTCTTTTTCTGTTTCTTTTTTTCTTTTAATCTTTTGGCCATTGGGCGTTCCATTTTCCCAATCTTACAAGGCAACAATATTTCAAATTATATATGTATGCATGTGTATATATATATATATATACTCATATATATGCACAGGAGTATATACATAGCTCTGAAACTCAAACGCCAGTAAAACTCAATGCAACCCTTCCTCTTATAAAGACTAGAAAAAACCAATGACTAATGCTACGATTACTCTTGAGAAACTTAATGTGCTGTTAATTGCTTTCTTGCTTGTGCCTATTGTTTCCTGAGCCTAATGTTACAAGCCATTCTCCTCCCAGGGCTCTTGGGACTGTGCAATATAAACTGTAATACCCTAGTTTTTGTTAAATAAATTTTCAATCGTAAGTTTTGCACGTTTGATTAAGTATTAAAGTGAATCTTGAAATTAGTGGAGTTCCATGTTTGGCTAAAATGCGTGATCAAAGCTAAATGTCCAGTTGGCAATAAATAAGAAGTGGTAATAAGTGCTTAGGCCAAATCTCTCAAGTGAATTTTGACGAGAGCTAGCTCGAGAGGGTCCAATGGAGAGACTTGATTTAAACTAAATGGTATATTAAAATTTGCACTCGTATTTGCTTGAAAGTTGCAATAATATGATCAAACTAATGTGTTATATCAAACATTTGATGTACGGTTCATTATAATATTAGTTTTAGATCTAACTTGAAATTGCTGTAAACATGATATAATTACAAAAGATTAAATTTCTAAGAATCATGACTGCTCATATTATACGGACATGCTTGAAAATATGCAAAATGCATAACTTTTTTTTTTTTTTTGGTACAGTAGTTTTTGCATGACTTCTTTTTTCTTTCCCTTCTAGAAAATAACTATTCAAGTCTAGAGTTCTTTTAAAATAAAGGGCATTTTCATATTTCTATTTTACTCCCTTAAATTAAGATTCATAACGCCTATTTCGTTATGCGGAACTGGGTCCAAGCTAATACGACTCATTTAAGCCTTTTCAAGTAATCAAGGAACAATCAATCAATTTTCCCGTTCACTCTCTCTTTCTCACCTTCCAAAAGGTACCAACTTTTGCCTTTCTTCTCTACGATTGTACATTAAAGTAATTTCAATGCCTTAATTTCAGTTTTTTCATCAAATTATAAGGTACATTCTAATGACAAATTAGTTCTCTAAAGCATCGGTAAGTATCAAATAATTGAGAAATTCTAATGCAAATGACTGAGCATTTAACGTAAGTTTCATTGTTGATGGATGCATAGTTGGTGTCGTGCAGTTGTTGTTGTTAACATAATGAGTGTTTGGTCTTAATTAAGCATTAAAGTCTCGACTATAAAGATGCTTCTAAGGATCTGCTTCAATAAAGGAGGTTGTGGATTCAAAGTGTGGTGGTAAATCCAATTATTGTTTTAGGGTTTACATTGGTAAGCTCCTGTTTAAGGTATAGGCATTTACTTTTCCCTTTTTTTTTTTTTCTTTTTTTCCCAGTAGGTTTCCTTGGATTCATAAATCATGTAGGATTCGGTTAATTGGGGTTAGAATGTAGTTTTGGTCATGTTCATTGTAGAAACACATTTTGCCCTTGTATTTTTAATTTTTAATCCAGGCTAGTCTTTAGTCATAAGAACAAAATGAGAAAAAGATAAAAAGGGAAGAAAATCAAGAAAATATGGAAAACAAAATGAAACATTAAATAATTCTTAGGGCAAAAGATAATTTCTCTAGGTTAAAAACAATTGTTTAGAGTGAAAGGATGCAGGCATGATTTAGTAGATTTTGAAAATTAAGTTTAATGCAAACTTCAAATAATAGTTTCATGCAAAAATTAAGTTCAACGCAAATTGGACTATAACTGATCAAAATTCAAAATTTAGCTAAACGAACATTATTTTTGAAAATTCTTTTCACAACTACCTATGATGCAAAATGGTTTTTTTTGGGAATAAACAGGCTCCATTTCAACTTGTCGTCTCAAGATCTTTCTTGCTATAGATTGGCCTTTGCACAAGTAGAAAAGCCTGTAAAAGAGAGTATAGTGAGAGGGTCTTGGGATATTGTTTGGCATGACTACTCTGATACTCAAGTCAATTAAGTATTTGGAGATTATAGGTGCTTGTGAGTAACAAGTAAACGTAGGCAAGCAAGGTATCAAGTAGTTTACCATTAGGTACTTATCCTATATTTGAAAAGGAGTGATACCAGCAGTTGAGGAAAAAGTTAGTTGGTAAAGCTACATCCAAATGTATTGGAGAGTAGGATCATGATATTTGACGTATTCCAGATATGTAGGAAATAGTTGCTTGACTTAGTCTTTTAGCCTTATCTAGAGTCTTCTAGCCATTAGAAGCCTCATTTAGCCAATCAGGCCATGTGCTAGGCCTAAGCTGATGGCAGCTGGTCATAGATTATGAGCCTTATTAGCTTGGAACGAGCCTAAGGAGTACATGTCCAAAAGACTCTATCAACGCAACCCAACTCCCATTTTAGGCCAAAATCAACTTAGGTTCATGTTATATGTTAAATGAAAAGTGAAGTCTAAACCAATTTATGAATTAAACTAGTGTATTGGTAATTCTTAGACTTTTAATAGAAGAGAACTAGAGATCAAGTTATGCATTTCAAGTCTTTATTTGTCAAAGAGGCACATATAACACATGCATCCAACACGTAAGCATTTAAAAGGCAAGTATGCAATATGCACTTTATCCTCCACCTTGATTTAGATGCTATACAATATACATCTACAATTTACATGCGATTTTGACTGAATTTTCTACGAATCTTTGATTGGTTTTATCCTAACCGATATACATCATTTGAAAATTTTGATTACATTAAAAATTTTCTAACTAATTTAGTTAATAAGGATCAAATTTAAAATCAAAATAAGAAAATAAAGTCAAAATTCAACTCAAGTAAAATAAAGTAATCTAAGAGACCTAATGCAAATCTAATAGCATAAAGGCATGATCCCATATAATGACTATATAAGTATTCTCTAGAGGGCCAAAAAAACAAGATAAATAAAATTTTTCCGTTTCCTTTGCTCCCCCTTTCTCCATACAATAAGAACATTTTTTTTTTCCACAAATAATAAGTTTTATCTATGTTAGTGAAATTTCTATAAAATAAATAACTACTTTCAATTTAGAAAAGTTTATTCAATAGTTTTCTTTCTTTGCTTTAAATTCTAACACCTCAAACCTAAAATCTTGAGTTTTCAAAAATTTATTGGGAACAAGGATTTTTGTCACAAATTAGTAGTTAGATTTGTTG
Organism: Lumnitzera littorea; assembly: GCA_024138015.1. NCBI lineage: Eukaryota > Viridiplantae > Streptophyta > Magnoliopsida > Myrtales > Combretaceae > Lumnitzera > Lumnitzera littorea. The sequence goes on from JAMXBB010000001.1 coordinate 49,458,646, forward strand.
AACCTAAGGTTTACAATGAGATTTTGATCAAAACAAAACAAAGAGTGAATGATTAAACATGCTGATTTTGATGAGAATAAACAAAAAGCATATAATTAAACATGTTATTATTTAATTACATCGAGTTAATTGGAAAAGAACAACTATCTTGCATTATGCTTATAAATAATAATTAACTCTATAAGATATTTATTTTTTAAATGATGTACAAACCTTTTTAGAGTTGGATTGTAGAAATGTGGTTGTTCTTAGTTTAAAATTTGAGTTTAGGTGAAATTGGCCTACTAGCATGACGACGTGTAGAAAAACCAACTTGACGGTAAAGTAGCTTAGATAAGAAGATGGATTGCATTCTATTCTCTCCAAGCCGACATGACAACACACTTGCCAGTATATAGGCCAGTAGTTGTTTTACTTACCAACATGACAATAAGGATGAATACTGTCATGACAGCATGCTTGTTTCAAGTAGCCATTTGAACATTTAATGCATTATAATGGGAAAAATTGAATGAGTTAATATAAATGCTCAACAATCCGACCAAGGACCATTAAGAATTGATATTCTACTACAATCAAAAGACATTCTCTTACATTCCTTGACCCTATTACTTACTATTTGTCTTTTGTACTCTTTATTTACAATCAAACAAGTAAGACTTTTGTATAGTGCTTAAGAATTTTTGTATTTACAATCTTTAGAGAAAAAAGCACTACACTTATGTGAAACTAGTGTAGCTCTTTGAGCTTTATATTGTGAGATTAATAAAGTGATGTAAAGTTCTCAATTGGAGGCATTTATGGGTCCATGGAGAGTAAGGGGTGATTTGAACTCTACATTATATCAGGGTTTGATCTTCTCTATACCTATCACTTTCAATTTTCACATTCATTATTATTTTATTATTATCTTGGTTATACTCATTATTACATTTAGTACTTAATTTAAAAAAAATTGTAATTTATCCTTAAAACTCAATTCATCCCTTATCAAGTTTAGTTTAGAGTTCTTCAAGATTATCATCATTCCACCCATTTGACTTTAAGTCAATTACTTTTTTAACCAACTTTGGTTAGTGCATAACTTTGAAACATTTTTCATGTGTTATTTTAAGAAAAGTGGATTTCATATTATATACATCCCATTTTTTCCTACTTATAGTTTTGATTCTTTTTAGAATAAACGAAAAATGATCGTAATTCAAAAAGCAAAAGAAAAAAGAAAAAGAGAAAAATACAAAAAATTGAAAAATATAAAGTGTCAAAGGTGTATGAGTTAAGTTAATCAATTGTTTAGGGTTAGATTAAGCAATATACATGTGATTTAATAATTTTAGAGTCTTTAAAATTTTTGGGTTTCCTTAAAAGAATATCGCAATAAAATATTTAAATGGCTTTTTATCCAATTTAAAAATATTTTAAAGAGATTAATTAATAAGGCTCTATGTTTATGAAATTTGAAGTTAGTGATAGAATATATTTAGTGTGTATGTTTTGGGCTATTTTAAAGGGTTATGGTCAATTTAAATCAATTTGGGTTAAGTTAGGTTTAGGATAGAAAGCCTAAATTAAAGGTGGGCTTGACAAGAAGAAGTCAAGTAAATTTAGGTTGTTAATATTTAACAAGAAAAATAGCTTAGATGAGTTATCAAAGGACTTAGACCTGAAATGTAAAAGGGACTAAAGGTCAATGGATCATTTCCCCGTAGCACACAAGCATAAAATTTTTTCCTTTTTGTTGTCTCACATGTAGAGCACGTGACTATCATCCTCTTCCTTAAATTTTCTAGCGAAATAAGTGAAAGATGAGGGAAAATCAATATCTTCAAGAAACCTAATCACTTTGTTAAATCTTTGTTTTTCTAGATGTATTTGGTAGGATCTTAATTAAATCATTTATAAAAACCATAAGTCCTACATGGATTTAGATCAATAACAAAAAAAGAAAAAGATTTGACAAAATTATTAGGGATTTAAATCTTCTTGAGGCTAGATTTAAAATGATTAAAAATTGGTGAAAAGATTCAGTTTTACATTATAAAAAAGGTTCTCAGATCAACAACAAGAAAGGATCATTTTAATTAATCTTCACCAACACATAGCAACCCAATTTGCAATCTACCATCAGCCTTCTTTTGATCCCATTCCCCTGAACTTAACACAACAACACATGCAACCTAACCCCAACATTGATCAACGTGGCCATGCACCCACTCAACTGTCTATCAACAACTTAGAACCATCTTCTTTGCAATAACCCCTTACGCGACCCCATCTCAAACCACTAATAGTGAATAGTACACCACCTGTACACTTACCATTATACATACTGCTGTATTCTACTTATCAAACCTAAATCCATACACACACATGACATGCCCCAATAGCAACGCCAAACTCCAACTCAGCTAGGTGCCATTGTTGCATTTTGTAGTAGTACATCTATGCCTATCCCTTGCCTTCAATCACGACCCTAATTACACTCCAACCTATTTGCACGATACACACACCAAACTGACCACTCCAAACTCAGCCTTTGAACCACAACTCGCCCCATTGTAGTATACACAAATCTGATGACCACCCCTTAAAGCCAATTGCCTCTCTCGCACATTGACTAGCCAATCCCAACACTATTGACGACTACTACTCATAAACACCCAACACCTGACAACTAAACACTTTACTACAGCGATCACCCAAACACCACACAACAACCATATACAATAGCCATGATACCTATTGTAAAAATCAACTATAGCCCGTGACTTAGAACACACTACCGCGACCACTCTCACTATCCCTATACATGCTTTCATCACAATGTCAAGCCTTAAACCATCACCTATGACCATCACTTTGTTACTAAAGCTCTCATTATTAATCACAATCTCATGATGGCATGATTCCCCAGTAGAATAGGTGCATAGAAGCTATTTGAAGACATCGGTTTTTGCCTCCACCTCTTCTCCTAAGCGTGACCTGAACTTTAGACCAACCTAACACGGATTCGCATTCTGTCCCATTGACTAACTTACTTCCAAAGCTTATTAAGTCTACTCCCTATTTTGTTTTGTTCAATTATTTATTTATTTATTTTGTATATTAGTTACATTTTTTGTGGGTTCTTCATATAAAAAGAAAAAAAAAAGAAGAGTAAAAGAGAGGTCTTTAAAATAATGGGTTTGTTTTTTCAAATAAAAGCATTTTTTATTTAAACCTTTTAGGAATTTTTCAAAATAAAAAATAGGTAAACAAAAATGTTGAAAAAATGTGTTTCATCACTTAGAAAAGTTTTCTTTTTAAATAAATAAATAAATTTAATTAATCCTTTCCAATATTACCACCCCTTCTAAGATTTTCAAAATCAAAAGAACATAACTTAAGACCCTTTCAGAAATTTTTTTTAAATGAAACCAAATGGCTAATAAAAGTAAACCTGACTAATTTTCAAAATTAAAATTTATCAACCCACTAATATTTTTTTTAGAGTATAAATTATGAATGTCTAAACTCAACTAGCGGGTATGTAGATATCTCCGAGGTGATATAAAAATTTTCTTTGTTCATATTTTGTAAATTATAACTTGAATTCCCTATTTTTGTAAAATAAATACAATTTTATTTATTGGTGAGTGAGCTTTGTTTAAAAAAAAAGGGCAATTTTGAAAACTAAACCTAATTTTGAAAAATTAATAGTGGTATTTGTTAAGGTTTAATAAGTGGCCTTTGAATTTAGAAATCTCTTATTTTTATTAAAATCAATTTTATCAAAGACCAATAGCTAAATTGTAATCAATCTATCCAATTAATTACAACTTATTTTTTTTCCCTAACTTCGATCAAGTGGCAACTCCGAACAATTTTCAATTTAAAAAGTAAACCAGAATTTTTCATTTTTCTCTAGTTGAAGGTGAATATTAAATAGGTTAAGATCTAGTATTAATGGTAATAAGGAAATTAAATTACAATCAGAAATCGAAAAATCAGACTCAACATTGTATTGAGAGATTTAAGCTTGATATAAACTAAAAAATAAGGGATAATGTTATAGTTTACACATCGACTTTGCTATTTTTTACTATTATACACTTGAAGTTTTAACCTTTCTAATTATACATCTAATTAAAGATTTAGTTGTCATCATTTACTCTTCGATTAACTCTAATTTATACTGTTAGTCCATTTAACACGATTAGCTAATGGCGTAATGTCATGTGGCACATCTAAGGCTATGTACAACCACTAATGACTTGCTAATAGGTCTCATGACTAGCATTTTTTAAGGTAATTAAACCTACTATTTTGTAAGGGTTGGCTAGCAACTATTTATAGGGAGTCGTATGACCTTCTTAAGACCGTGGGTGATTACCTAATTGGTTGATCGTGTAGATTGGATTAACGATGTGAATTGGTATTAATTAAGGTGTAAATGATGATAACAAAATTTTCAATCTCATGTATAATCAGACAAGTCAAAACTTAAGGTGCATAATTGCAGAAAGTGGTAAAGTCTAGATGTAATGATAAGCTGTGTAGTAATTTCTAAATAAAAGGGATATTATTTCTTATGTCTTCTTATCATTAACTTTTTCTTTTTTGTAAATAATTTTCTCTAAACTTGATTGGTAATTTGTAAGGTTCTTAGGAAAAGAAAAAACAACAAATAAATTTAAGGAAGAGAAAAACGAACAAATTGAGATACGTGGTCTTCAAATAGCCTTGGATCTTTTAGATGTGGATGGAAGCAAACCTTTTAGAAAACTAGGTTCAGAGGCCATAATGTAAATCTTTGGTTGTTTTGGTGTATACTACATACTAGGTGTGAGCAACTATAAGGAAGGTATGAAGAACATAACTTACCTTGTAAAATTACCTTGTAAAATACTGGTTCCCAAATTTTAGAATGGAAATCTACCCTATAATAACCTAAAACCATCCTAGAATTTGTAATCCATATGTGATATTATAGGTTCTTCCATATATAAAATCTATGAAACTCGTAGTAAAAGATGTAGTAAAATCTATGATATTCAAAATGTAACTATTCCATCTTTGTCATTTCATCATGTGATATTGAAAAAGAAAAAAAAATGTATGGAACCTATAACAAATTGAAGTAAAATTATGATTTGTAGGTGTTGTATTATGAAATTTACCAATAGAGACTTGGATCATATAGACCTTAAATAAGTTAAAACAGACACAAAGTGAGTTATAAAGCTAAGACGTTCAGAAGGCCATCCAATGATTAAGATAGAATATGTGGGAAGTTAGAGTAGTAATAAGATGGTTGTACATAAGAGAATTTAGATAGATCTTACTTTTAGGCTTAATCTTCAATTTAAAACGGTAAAGGGCAAGATAAACACAACAAGTGGATATACATGAAGGGAAAGTGTGTAATCGATACAAGGTAAGTGTATCTCCCATTAAAGCAAATTTCGAGATATGTAGGGATGATTAAAAAATAGTTGATTTTCCTATTCTAAAGGTCGTTCCTTCAACTAACGAATTTCAATCTCTAACTGAGTACTTTGAAAAAGTTTGCTGACTTGTGGGATGCTAAGCATACCGCTTAGAGGGGTAGTGTAGGCTCTGAATGGAAGGTTGTCAAGATGTAGGCAACTTAAATCATTGAGGTGATGAGCATAGTCTAAGGTTTAAGCAATCTAGATTGAACTCCTAATAGGTCAGATTAAGGCCCAAATAGCTCATACCATGTCTAAAACAAGTTAGTAAGCCTAAAGGGCCCATATTCAAAATTGCCTATCAACGATAGGGTTAAAATATCAAAAATAAATTGGATACCACTTTTTTGAGGTACTTCAACATTCATTAGCTATAGAAGATGACTTTTATAAAACTTACAAGATAAGGCACATACAACCAAATTACATTATACAAAAGTCATCGAAGAAATTAGGATAATATAAGTTCTTCCAAAATAAAAATTTTTGGACAACAAACTTATGTAAGAAAAAAGCAATTTTACCCAAGAAAAAGAGGAAGCAATATGTAACATAACCACATCTTTAGTATTCACAATGTAACTTATCATTTGCTCATATTAATACCTAAAATTTCTTGATCGATGGAACTTATCTCTACAAAATAAAAGAAAAAAAATACTTAAATAAAAAGTTAGTAAAAAGGAATATATTATTCCACAAATTTTAGAAGGTGGGTATAAGTACTTCGTATACCTTATAATAAAGGTTCTAAGTACATACAATATAGATACCTTCATACCCATATCTTACCTTATAGGAGCAAGTTTTGAAAAATTGTTACTCTAAATCTACCATGTAATCTTCAATATGCTTGATCGACAAGGGTACGGTTGGGTACCGTAATACCTCTTAACTATTAAATGACAGAACTTTAATTATCTAGACTCCTTTTAATGTAGCAACTTGGGATACGTCAAAACTTTGAAATTAAACATACTCAGGTTAGATCAATCCTAAAATAAGTGACCTCTTAGGAAGCTACAATACTAAGGAATAAAATTATACAACATTCTACGCCAAAACAAACAATACCTTAGTAGAAAAAGTTTCGATTAGGTCGTTACAAGTAGTGTTAGAGTGGTAGACTTGCCAAAAGGGTGGAGTGGTGGTCTTAGATTTATATAACAAAACTGATAAAAACGTCAATTCTATAAAGGGAGATATAGATTGTAAAACCTCTTAAATAGTAAATGGTAGAACTCAAATCATTTAGGCATCTTTTGATGAAATAGAGTACATTAGAACTTTGAAGTTAAACATACTCAAACCAAGTTAATCTCAAGATGAATTACCTTTTGAAAAGCTATTGTGTTAAAATATAAAACTATGCAACATTCTACGTTAAAGCAAATAATACTTTGATGGAATGAGTTTAGGTTGGATTGTTACAATACCTTGTATAACATGGTTACCACTCATCCTTAGTACCTACCAAGAATGAAAATTTTTATTTTCATTTAATTTCAATTTATTTTGAACCCATCCTCCTTAACCTAAATTATTTGGCATAAAATTTCAGGAAAACTTTGTTTTAGAAAATTCTTTTAGAAATATTTTCAAAAATGAGTAACCACCACTAACCAAACGAAAAGTGTGTTTCAAAGACTTACTTATTTAAATCTTAAATAAATACTTCATAAATCTTTTTCAAAAATAAATAATTAAAAGCTTAACATGTAAATTCCCTTTTTTAAATTCAAAAATCAATGTTCACAAATAAAACCACATAAAATAAAATACTAGAAAGAAAAAATTTTGCATTTTGGGAAAATTTTATTACTTCTTATTGGTCACCTTATAGGTGTTTATAAGGGTATTTTAGCACCTTTATAGCTATTAAGTCCTTGGTCATTGAAACCATAATATTAACTAAACAAAGTAACAGCAATTTTATTTAATCAACTAAAAAAAACTGATAGAAGTGTTTTTTGATTTTCTATTTCAAAAACAAATAAAATTATATAAGGAACAAAGCTTGTATGCTTTTAGAAATGCTAAAATGATTACAAGTTGCAATCTAATACAAATTAGTCTAGTAAATTTCTAAAAAATTGTTTTAAGGCAAATGGAACGATCCAAACATCCCATACTAGAGAGCATAACATGTTCTAGGTGGTAAGATTATCTAGAACATTGTGAAAAGATCCAAACTATTTCATGTCAATATAAGGAAATAAATAGTTTAAGGACAAGGAAAGTCATAAACAATTACAAAATGATTCGAACTATTTTTCTTGAAAACTAGTTGTTACTATACAAAGTTTTAAAGTTTTAAAGTACTCTTTTATCCAAAGTTTGTTTTCATTAAAAAACCTATAATACAAGTCCAATTTTGATCATGAAATAGAGTTTATCTTTTAATCTAACATCTTGTTGTCATTTACAATATTGTTCTTGTCTTCTTGCTCATTATTTATATACTTCTTTAAGTGAGATTGATCGTAATGCTTCCAAAGTTTTCTTTTGCAAATTTACTATGCACTTCACTTGTATAGCATTAAGAGTGCAAACTTATATATTTAGCTTTTGAAAACCACATTCTTTGTTGCTAAAATTGTGTGAAGTTCTTGGTTAAGAGACATTGTATTGTTGTAGAGAGTAAGGGGGGTATGAACTCCATCTTAAAACGAGACTTGATCTTCTTATTATATTTCTTTTATTTTGTAGCAACTTATTTAAGATGCTATGTTATTTGTTCAATCACCCATTATTTAGTTGTCAAAACAAATTGAAATCGATAATTTTAGTCATACCTAATTCATTTCTCCTCTAGTACTTATCCTAGAATATATCATTTAATCTAATGTATTTTTAAGTAGTTGAAAGTTTTAGTTTTTTTATATGTTTACGATATTAATAAATTTGCCACATATATTGTCAATTAGTTGTATCCTAAGAGGGTATCTTTAAAGTAAAATCCTTTATTAGTAATTTTAGTATGGGAGACGATAAATTCTCTAAGGATACTGATGATACAAATTTACTTTCTATGCTCATTCCTACTTTTCCCAACAACTAAAGAATATGAGAGACAGTTGCTTAGGGTGATGAAAAGAAGGAATGTGAGAAGAAGTGAGGCTAATTCAAAAGAGTTTCAAAGGAAAGTAGAGAGGAATTGTTTAAGAAGCACATGAAAATGCATTAAAAAAAAGTAACTAAATCTTTGAATAATCCGATTTTAAGGTAAGTTATCAAAAGTAAATTTGTTTATGAAATGATGTTTGCTTTTCTCATATGTTAGTATGGCAAGTAAGAAAAACGGCAAATGTTTTTGGAAGCATCTACAAAATCATTCTACTGGAAGAGTGAATTAAATCGAGGGCAATGGAGTGGATCATTGTAGAGTGGTGTTGGATGGCTTGGCCTTCTTCATGTTGTGGACTACTGAGTTAGACTTGTGAAATTGGGTTGGACACTGAACTTGTGTGTTGGACATGTGAATCGCTCCTAAGCCATGGCTTCTAAATGTGATTATTGAAAACTTCGAGCTAATGATTAAGATTGACTTGTTTAACAATTACTGTGTTTAAGCCAAGCCGAATTTTTACTTAATCTCTTAAGCTAATTAAGGAATTTGAAGCTCAACCTCGGCTTAGACAAACGAGTCTAAGCTTGGTTATCTAAATAAGCCCAAACCCAAGCTCATTTGGATAAATGAACCTATAAGAGTCTAAACTCAAGCTAGATATTGAATTAAAATTCAAAATTAATTCAAAATATACCCTTTTCAATAATTTTAATTATATTATTTTAATTCTTGTATTTTATATTATATTTTTAATGTAATATGATTTTGACATGATGTATTGATTCAGAAAGGAGCCAGCACATTAATAATATAAATAATCTTGTTCAAGAGCCACTCTTGAGCTTAACATGAAGTGGAGCATGGCTCGTTTATATAATCTATCTTTATTTCAAGTTTAAGCTTAACTTATTTATAAATTAAGCTTGAGCGAAACCAAGCTTTAAGTGAACTAAACTAAAGTAGCTCATAAACAACTCGACTTATTTACGTTGATTTCATACATTAGGTTGGGATTCCCTTATTTTTGAACCTGCGATGGTGGACATATCCAATGCTTGCTACTTGGGCCGCTATTCAATTTTATTTTTCAAATTTGTTAAAAGATATAAAATACAACGGGAATAAAAGTATGTAATTTTTGTACTGATCAATCATCTCATAAATTTATACAATTAACTTATATTTTCTAGTAAAATTAGTTCTTCCATCCACTAACATGAATATTTTCCCGTTACTCGCAACTATTAAGGAAACAAAAACATAATTAACATATTATAAATATTGAAAAATTATGTACACATAAAGGAAAAATATATATTAAGGTATGGTTTTGTTGTACAATACTTATAAAATTGGAATGAACAAAATATTTTATCTAATGTTTAGTTTACAATTTAAGCTCGATTATTGGACAAAAAGGATCTAAAGAACTGAACAAAATGTTTAAAATTTGTTCTATTTAAAATGTGGTATAAAAATTAATTTCATTGGATAAAAACATAAGCATTAAAGATATAAATGAAACCAATAAATAATAGACAATATTTAAAATCGATGCTTTTCAAATAATATAAAAATATAATTAAATAAATATTATACAATATTAAGAAAATAAATGTTAAATTACAATATTTATGTATATTAAATAAGAGATATCATAAAATTTTATATTCAGTATTATATAAATCAAACATGATATAATGATACTGTACTATCTTATATTATTTGGACTTGTATTATCTAACTCTTATTATCTTATCCAATTTAAGCAGCTAAATGTTATCAAAGAGTGATAAAACTTTAGTGTTCTTATGATCAAATTATAAAATTTACAACTTATAAAACTTTTTAGATATATCCATTTAAGTCCTAACAAGTTATGCAGCGTTAATATGGCTTGTTTTAATAATACTCTTTATGTGGCAGTGAATTGAAGAAATTAAAAGAAAAAAGTTCATTGAAATGCTTTTATAAAATAAGTTAAAATAAGAAACAAAAATAAAGGATATGTATAACAACGAGTAGCTCACTATTCATACCGTAGTCCACTTATGATAATTGAACGCCAACTACCTCCCCTCAAATTGGGTCTATAAATGAATTAAGTTGCTTGTGAATTATTCGAGCTTGACAACTTAGCTTAGTTCATAAATAACCCAAGTTTAAGTTTAAAATAAAATTCTTCAAGCCGAGTTTAAACTCTTATTTAAACTCATGAGCTAGTTAGTGCAAGGTCATTTATATTATTAACAAATCTCTTGTCCTTATACTTCTTAGTTTACTTATGCAAATGCTTGAATATGTTCTTGAGTAAGCTCATAAATAGGCCCATAAATAGCCTACAAACTTATATATTATATAAAAATATCATATAATAGTGAAATATACATCTTAAGAATACAAAAATAAGACCAATATAATTAAATAATTGTCAAAAAGGTATATTTTGAAAACATTTAATTATTTTTCAACATTAATTCAATTTTGATCTCAAACTTAGGCTCATTGAGGCTCTTTTATTTAAATGAGCTCAAATTCAAGTTTATTTGGATAAATGAGCTTGAACTTATTTATTTAAATAAGTCATACTGAAGCTTTAGACTTATTAAGAAACTCAGGTTCAAATATATAATTCTCATACTAGAAAAAATCTGGACTTTATTTGATTTGGCTTGATAATTGAGCCTAATTTGAGCCCTTTAATCTCTCTTTCTCCCTCTTTCTATATATATATATATATATATTTATTTATTTATTTATTTATTTATATTTGACGGAAGAGAGAAGGGAAACATCATTTGGCCATGGATTGTATGACCAACTTGAGGAAGTGATGTATATATGGTGACTTCCGCAGCATGGAAACTGGAAAGTCATCCGAATGTGATTTTACAAACACGTTAGGTTGACTGCAAATTTTAAAATGCATTAAGACATCTCTATTGCGAAAGTTTCAGAATTAAATTGCAAAAGCCAAAAACCATAAGAAAATTTGAAAATTTGCATTGTTTTTTTTTTTTCCCTATAAATGGATTTTTTTTTTCAAACTATAAATTGAATATGTTAATATATGCCTAAGTTGCACTGCCTAAAAAGTATTAAAAGTATCCTGCACTTTTTTCTTTTCATTTTTAATGTGTCCATAACTATAATATATATATATATAATCATGGCGACGTCCAACGAAGCTAGGCTTTGTGTGGTATAAGCATAGTTTGATGGATAGCCCACTAGTGAGGTCGGTGCGACATCTTTGAGGCCCATTTAATAAATGTTGGATGGATACATCTTGACCTGCTGATAAATGGATAAAACAGGTCATACAATTTTGGTACACCCTGCCAGCTTCAATGGTCACAACATTTCTTCATACGAAACTTCCAATAGGAAATGGTCCGATTTTATTGATTTATTAGGCTTCAATTAGGGCTTTCAATATATATAAAACCATATCTATTTTTCTTTTCTTTTACCAAAATATAAAACCATATCCATGGGTGTTGATATTACTACTTTTCTTTTTCCTAATTACTATATCTTACAACTTGTTAGGATAGAAGAATCATATCTAATTTATCATGTTTGGAGATCCACATTAATATCAATTAACTACAAATACCTTGGTGAATGATGAAATGAAACTACTTATAAAACTATATAAAGAGCTAACATCCATGTTTCTCCGAAATCTATTCTCCCCATTTTCATATGTTTCATATCAATAGCTAAAATGACCTAAATTCTTTTTTTTTTTTTTCTTGTAACAAGATCATTATGTCATGCTCTAAAAAAGTGGAGTCGTAATAACTCTATCGTGTGAATAATTCTAAGATAAAAACTAACCTTATAACTGCTATCATAAGCTTAATTCACACTAGGTATACTCGACTTTATCACTTTAAAGCATATAGTTTGATACTTGATATAAACATATGGAATAATTTTTAGAAATAATTAATAAGCATGCTCGTAGTTTGACTTTTTAGAAGAGTAAGTGTAAAACCCAAAAGTACATATTATTCAACATACAGACCAAATGATAAAAAACAAGCAAGTCCCCTAAGAAGACTCGGGTAGTTTTCTTAGCAATAAAAGAAAAAGGTCAACAATAAGAACAAAATTCGATCAAATTCTCCTTGAATCTCACTCCTTAACCTTCTTTACTAAAGTTCTAGTTTTGGGTGTAGTATTTGTAGTATCATTCTAAACCTATAAAACAAACCATAGTGAAAAAAGCGACAACTTGCTCAGTAAATCGAATAGAGATAGAAGTATATATTTAGCACATCACAAGTAAAGTTTTCAGCCAAATTTGTTATATGCAATATATATACAAGTAAATATTATCGTACAATGTTATCCAACCAATCGTAAGATTAAAAAAATTACATTTACTTTAATCTGGGCTAAGAAGTTTGGTACTGCACATTCACGAATCAAAATCAAACTAAGGCTTCTACAATAGAGAAAACCCTTTGCCTAAGATGACCATCAAACTATAGCCCCTAATCTTACCGCAATCTGTTCTTCTATCACTTAGTTCAACTAAGGTGAAGAAATGACCATTTCAACTATTATCATTGAAAGGGTCCATATTTATCTTAAGAATCCTAATCATCACTTTTAGTAGGTTACGATACATGTTAAGCTAGACGTTAGGCTAGGTTCAACTTAGTTGGTTTTTAAGGTAATCAAATAAGCCCAAACAATTCAAATAAGGCAATATTCACAAAGTAAACATAACATGGAGATCAAGTCTCACCACAGTAAATCAGATCTCGAACACATGTACCGTACATGCACAAACAACTAACTGCAATCATAGTAAGCACATACCAAAGTCTTAAAGTGTTTTGAAATAATACTTCAAAATGAGATAAAGCACTTATCCCACTTACCTAGGTTCTTTGGTGCTCAACTATCTTAGAGTACTTTTTGCTCAAGTAGGTGCTGTTGTGCATCTATTAATAGAAAAATCCTATATTATAAATGACAATTTTAATATTTATCCAAGTTATAATATCAGTATGCTACTTATTATTTCTAAGGCTATGTTCATTAACCCAGGTTTTAGGATGCTATTATATTTAAGTATTCAAATTTTAAAGTTGTTTTCTATAAGTTCTTCTTTAAGCCATTCTTTGATTTGTCCTTTAAATTATCCTTTGAAAGATCCACTAAATTCACTTTACCTTAGAGTTCTTAAAACATCCTTAAACCCATTCTTCGAATGCCCCCCCCTCCCCCATCCACCCAGANCTTCAAAATGAGATAAAGCACTTATCCCACTTACCTAGGTTCTTTGGTGCTCAACTATCTTAGAGTACTTTTTGCTCAAGTAGGTGCTGTTGTGCATCTATTAATAGAAAAATCCTATATTATAAATGACAATTTTAATATTTATCCAAGTTATAATATCAGTATGCTACTTATTATTTCTAAGGCTATGTTCATTAACCCAGGTTTTAGGATGCTATTATATTTAAGTATTCAAATTTTAAAGTTGTTTTCTATAAGTTCTTCTTTAAGCCATTCTTTGATTTGTCCTTTAAATTATCCTTTGAAAGATCCACTAAATTCACTTTACCTTAGAGTTCTTAAAACATCCTTAAACCCATTCTTCGAATGCCCCCCCCTCCCCCATCCACCACCCCCCCACCCCCCCTCTGTGCCCCAATTGCAGGTCACCTTTAGATTACCTCTAATTCAACTTTTAGATATAATTTTAGCTAAGCATTTCACTTACTTATCCTTCAATCCGGCATGAGTACTACATTTTCAACTACATTCCCACACCTTCTCCTTATTCCTAATTAAAGATTAGTAACTAAACCTCATTCACGACCTTAGTCCTCTCCCTTAATCAAGGATATTCCATTCAACACTTATTTATACAATTCGCCATAGTTACATTTTTAAGAATCTTCATTATAAGTCTTCCATATATTTAGAATCCATCACTTCTACCAATCAATTTCACTCCAATATTATCACCCACCATCAGCTTATACTTTTAACTTACTAAAGTCAGATTTTAAGCAAGATCCTTAGGGAATACAAAACCTAAATTTTGACGCATCTACTTTTAACATAATTTATGAGTTCAATAAATTTAACAAAAGTTTAAAATGATATTTTTTAACAAAAATCATTACATAGCAACACTAAAGAAAATAGTTTTGCCACCATCTATACAATAGTCATAGGTTTTTATTATTGATTCTTTTTTTTTTATTTTAATAAACTCTTACATATCCCTATTAATATTATTTTCTTATAAAAACATATATATACATATTATATAGATTAAACAACTTAGATCACTTAGAATACATCTTTAGAATCTTGTTATGACCCATATGTCTATATGTAAGTATGGTGCTAACATAGAAAATAAATTATTTATTGTCTCCATAAGAGGTTTTAGACATCATGTAATTGCTTACTCTCCCATTTTTTTGGAATTATGCTCATATTATATTCATGGTGGATTAAGAAGAAATTAGACATGCTATGGTGACCCAAAATTTATAAACTCCATTATTAGCTAATGTTAATATGGAAATAGAGAAAAAGAACTATCACAACTTACTTGTAAGCTATGAAATGATGGATGGAAATTTGAGATTGATAATTGCTCCTTTTCTTTATCTCTCTCCATCATTTCTACTATAATGTGTACATTTGAGATTATGATGTATGGCCATATTTATAGAGGTTGTAATGCAACCCATCCCACCGCCTATCAAGTAAGGTGATTTGAAAATTTTTTTTCAAGTCATGATTATAATTATTATTTAATTGCTTGCTCAATTGGATAAATATGCATGTAGGGCTTGTTTTAATAGCGGTCTAATGAAAATTGAAATGTAGAGTAGTGGATTGAGAGGTATTAATGAAATTATCTAGGTGTCTTATGAAAATTAAACAATGAACTAGCGATGTCATCACACAAAATTTATTAAATGATGTCCACAATTTCTTAGGCCACGTCCCTATGCTAATTCCTTTCATTGTTATCACTTCACCTCCCATGCAATGTTTAAATCTCTTATGTTAATTAATTGATAATTATCTGTTTAATTTAGGTATAATTTATGTACCTTAGGTTTATATTAATTTATAGGTTTATGTATTTTACATATCATTATTTTTAGGGTGTACACATTCTCTTTTGATATTAGGTTTTATCATACCATTAACCTTATAATTTAATTAATTTATCTCCAATAATTCATTAATTATTGAAACTCATTTCACGTGTTTTTGATAAATTATAAATAATATATTTATATCCAACAAATTCATTATATTATTATTTTATTATTTTATTTTCTTAAATTTAAACTCACATGGCCCTTCTGCTAATTTTCCTAGCTCCATTGTAAAATTTCAACTCAACTGGATAGCTTTCATAATTGCTATAAATTTTACATGCCAATTCCACATTGTCCAAGTTTGAGTTCATGGTCACTCTTTGTGGTGTCTCATACTGTCTATAATTTATTATCATTATTACTATTTTTTTCCTTATAAACTCCCAACTATATTTTTTTTATTGCTATTGTACTCTATCTACCTAAAGCATTGACTACATATGACTGTTGTAAGCTCTCTCTTTTTTTTTTTTCTTTTTTTCCGTTTTTTTAAGGATTGTATAGTTTACTTTTTAAAATTTCCAAATGTCCTTATTATGTTAATTGTGTAATAAGAGACTATATGTCTTAATAAAGCATATCAGAATTCTTTTTTTTTTTCGTGTTTTATTTACTTAATCTGTGGGATGTCATGCTAATCATTCAAATTCCTGGAATTTGGATAGTTAATGTTGATTATCAAGTTATTGTAAGTATACATAATCTAAAGTTTTATTATTTTATGGCTATATTGTTCTATATATTAAATATGTTGAGTGTATATGTATATTTCCTATTTGTTATCTTAAGTCATTTTTTAACTTTATTTCTTATATAATTTATTTTTATGAGTTCGTTAGCTATCAAAAGTCAAATCTCATATTTTTTATGTCTAAAAAGTAGTGTCATTATAATTAGCTTATCTGTCTTTTCTCCTTTTCTTTTTAACTATATTCTTATTGTATTATTCCATCTTCATGCTTCACACTTATGATTCACTTCAAATAATAATAATAATTTCTTAATACTTATGGCTCATTGCCAATTTTCGAGCTAACTCGACAAAGAACCCTTATGAGTGTCTTAATTTATGTACTAATTTTCTAATTGCTAATTTGTAGGGTCTCACACTTCATCCTCCTTTCAAATAGTTTTGTCATCAAAACTTTTATAGTCTTGGGTTTTTTATGAGTGGAAATTATTATCACTGTATCTGTTATCAACTAAGGTTTTATCCTCGATACTTTTGTAGTCTTAGCATTTTTATGAGTGGAAATTGTTGTCACTGTATATGTTATCAACTAAGGTTTGTTTTTAGATAATTGTTTTGTTTCTTAAAGAGTCAAGAGTATTACTCTTCTATTGCTTGCTACTTTCTACTTTTCTAAATTATCTTAGGATTCAATCTTTTGAATTAACTATTGTCTAATCTTCTATGTTATTCTATCACTCTTTTTATATTAACCTTCATTAGTTTCATGTATGCTATCCTACATACTCTCATGGTTGATGTTCATACTCTAACTAATACCAAAATTTACAATTTACCCATCACATTTTTGTGTGTCCCCAAATCTTTGCATCTTATTGTCTAAACCTAATTATGCCATATTCGATAAGTTAATCTTTATTCATTTCATGTTGTCACTAAATTTTACATACATGAGAATCCCTTTGCTATAATTCCTAACTTGGGTGCTCCTATCCATTATGGAAACAACATTAATCATCTTCTTTGAATTAGGTTTGTAGGACTTTATTTATTTATTTATATATTTAATGTTTAAGATTTAAAGTTATTTAGATAAATCCTTTCACAAATCACTTTCTAAGCACTTTTTTTAAGAGGCTGTAGTCATACACATCTTGCCACTATGATTGATAGTACAAATATTTAGTGAGTAGTTATCTCTATCCTCTTAACCATTGTATCCTTATAATATCAACTCTTACATCGTTTAGAGCTTCCACGAGAAATTTTGAGTTAATTAGATATAATTGTGTTGCATCTCATTATTTTATGTCAAGTTTATTATTTTCAAAATGAATGTGCTCAACATCTTTTAATTAAATCTAAGTAAACTTCTACACTAGTTTTTACATCTTGTGATTTTCAACTTATAAGGTCTCCTATTAGTTTATTTATTCCTAAGTAGTCATCTGACAAACACTCTATTCTCTATTCTACTTTCCATTCTAAGGACTTACTATAGGAGATTAAATACTTATTCTCACTTATTTCCTACTTCACCTTCTACATTATTTATTGTCAAATTCAACCTAAGGTTAGTCATAACAATATTATTATCGTTTTTCACTTTTTTTGTAATGCATACTAATTCATTTCCATCTTATTAAGCATTACATTTTACATCAATAGTGTCATTATTATGGTTATTGATTTAATACTTCATATATCTAGCATAAATCTCAACAAATGAGTTTGGTAAGTCTTAACTATTTACTATCTCAAGCTCATACCAGATAGGTGATGACTATAATTAACTAAACATTACTCAACTCAACAAAACTAATATAAAATTGACTAATAAGACCCTAAAAGCACACTAGTTATTTACTTGACTTACATTTGACATGATATGATCCGATCATCAACAAAGGGATAAGAGATTGAACAAAAAGTAACATAAGAGTGATAGATTTGTCATTCCCTTCTTGTTTACAATATGTGCTCATAGACACATGAAGAGTACCATTCTTTCTTTTATTAACTGAAATTCCCATTAAAAGTTTTGTTTTTCCCCCTTTGCAATCTTTATCAATCAAAATGTATGTTTTAATTCTAAGATTTTTTACTCTTATGTTGATCACTTACTATGGGAAGCTAAGTGAGTTATTTGTTTATTTTGAAATTATTTTTTATTAACATTATCAATATTATCAATTCATTCGATTGTTTAAAGTTACATTGTTGCCCTTGATGTTGGTGGTTATGACAATCTTGCAAGGGTTTTATTGTTTATGTTGCATCCTATTTTCTAGTTTATGATCATCATTTATTTTACATCCCTATCAAGTTTTCATTTTCTCTAATGGAATTAACATCCTATAGTTTACTCTTTTTATAGTCAGTTCTAAAGTCAGCACCCTATTATGCTTTTCCTGGTTAAGGTCGCTATATTAAGGTATTTTGAGTTTGAACTTGGCATGTATAGTGAGAGAATTTGTTTGATTGAAGCAAGGTCACTAATAACAAGTGAGCTAAAGAAAGGTTGTCTTTAGAAGTTGGTAAAGTAAGTGGTAAAGAATGGTAGTTTGCAACTAAGTTTAAGTTTTTCCTATCTTTTCCACCATCCACTTCATCTATGCATTATTGATTATAAGGTGATCTCGTCGCGATTAGTTTATGTATAATCTAATTATAGATTTAAATGATTACTATATGAATCTACTTCTAATAGTAGTATTCAAAAGAGTCAAGAGAACATAAGTTTAGGACCTTCAAGGCTACATATATAATTATAATTCTTGTATTCCTATACATATCATGCCCTTATACAATTCATATTAGACTCATGAGTTGCAAAACATATATATATATATATATATGTGTGTGTGTGTGTGTGTGTGTGTGTGAACACACATATATGACAATATAAGTAATTTAGGAGCTTGATAATATACTTACGTTTGATCAATAATTAGTTTTATTATAATCTATATCCATTTTAGTGGCATTTCTAAGTTTACAAGGCTATACATATGTAGAAATGTTGATATATCCCAAGCTAGAAGACATTATGTAATTCAAATTTCAATAAGGAAGTCAGTCATATTAGGGTAAAACTATAACATATACAATCATGTCATTAGGATAAAAATCTTACTACTTATCCTACTAATTCCATAATTATTGAAACTATCAAGATGCCATTGCTTCAAATGGAATTCATATTATTTGTCCTATACATATATCTTCATTCTCTTATTGGAATCCAAATCCAACAATATAATCATAGGGTCTCTAGTATTACTATGACTTTATGATAGGAATCAAACAATTGGAGCATTAACCTGAGCTTGAGCTTGAGGTCTTAAGGGACTAACGAAGCAGATTCTATTGCTCTAACTAACTCTTACTGAGGCCGAGCTAATCCTTACTACCGACCAACTCTACATGTTGAGCCGACTAACTTCTCGTCTATTAGTAATCAAGTGCTGACTTGAAATATGCTCTACTAGAAGCTCGGTACTTTTCGCACATCTACTTAACCATGACCATACCAACTAGCAACTTGACAATACTAGTGCCAAGAACCCTAAAGCATGCCCAAACCTACATGTCTTAGAAGGACCCCTAGATCTACTCAACACCTCTACTCAACAATCCCCATCATGACCGTACTACTTGTTTATTTCTATTAAAAGTACCCCTAGTAACCGAATGCCACTCGTGTAACCGAATGCTACGTATCTAGTCCCACATGAAAAGATTCTACTATAGCAATCACTAATTTAATTTGATTTTGCATTTGTACCCTTTATTATCCCTTGTACATTATTTCTTTTAGACAATATCCCTTTTGGTCTTTTCTATTTTAAGTAGGATGCCTTAAGTTTTTTGGTATAAATACCCTTTTATAATATGTAGCCACATCATCATACATCTTATATAGAATATACTTCTCTTTCATAAGCTAGTGTGCTTATCCTTCTTTCCTTACTCTTATCCTAACCCTTAAGCAAGGCTAGATGGTAAGTGACCTCACTGAACCACTCGTATGTCATATCGAGCTAGTTTTGTAAGTCCGCAAAGTTTCCTTAGTAGGTTACATCCTTGTAATCGTTTGTAGTTCACTTGTTTATCTCGCTTTCTTGTTTTAGTTTCTTACATTTCATCACCTTTCACTTCAAGCTTTCTATGATCTTGGACTCACCATGATATTATCTCTCTCATCTGCTCTTGGCATGATGTATCACTTGGTATTAGCGTGAAGGTTCGTTTAGATAAGTTGTATTTGAGTTTTCTTGTAAGTAGTGTTTGTTGTAGTAGTATGTTTTAGTTACATAGAGGTTAGTTATAAGTGTTTGAGGAAGTAGAAGTTGTAGTAGTTTGCTATTGTTGTACACTTTGCTATACTTTGTTTTGGGTATACAAGAACAAAGTAAATTTCTAACTAGATTTATTGTTCTTTAAACTAGTTACTATGTTCACAATTAGTTTTAACTTTTGAGTAGAGAAGTATACGTATGAGTTGTTTAGCTTAAGAGAAAATTGTTTGTTGTTTTGTAGATTTTGAGTTTGTTTACTAAGGTTTGTCAAGAGGATCATAGATCTAAGTGTTAGCATTGGTATTAGAGACAATAATAGTGGTATTGTCTACAATAGATTATAACTTCAAAACACCCTTAAAAGTATAGATGAGCAAATCAATGAGATGGTTAACCTTATAACCGATCTTACCAAAGCTATTCACACATTAGCCTTTTGACCTATCGAGGCCATGCAACATACTCCCCAAGCTGCTCGACTTATGAGAGAATAGATCCCAACTCGATGAGATCGAGGTAAAGGAGTAAGAAGACATATGTGGAGAAGAATTGACTTAGGAGATTTGGATAAGGGAGGAGAAAAAGAGTACATTGAAGAAGAGGAGTAAGCTCGAGCACCTTAAGCTACTGACCATGTGAAGCTTAAGATTCCAAGCTTCAATGGTTCTAGAAATACTGATGACTATTTAGACTAGGAAAAGAAGATAGAGCGTGTTTTTTGTTATCACGAATATGAAGATCACGAGAAAGTGAGGAGTGCTATCATAGAGTTCTTAAGTTATGCCGTGATGTAGTGGAAAAACTTTCAAATTATGAAGAGACAAGAAGGATATAGGGAAATCAATACTTGGCTTAAAATAAAGAGGATACTTAGAAACAAATTCATGTTAGATACTTACTTGCAGGATACCTTTGCTTGGCTTCAAAAGCTAAGATAATGAAACTGAATTATTGATGAGTATGTTTAGGAGCTCCAAATAAGCATGATTTAATGTGAAGTGGATGAACTATCAGCCTGAACAATGTCCAGATTTCTTATTAAATTGAGAAGTGACATCTAGGACATTGTAGAGCTTAAACAATTTACTACATTGGATAAGGATATAAGAATAGCCTAGCGTAGGGAAAGACAAAGGAGGAATAGGCCAAGTTGACCTCTAACAAGCCAACCTATCTAATCAAGTCAACCCACTCAAAGGAGTTACCAAGCTCAGCAAAGTGCTAAGTCAAGTAGAAGAACGGATGTCAAAGTTGAACAGAAGAGTTGACTAGTTAATGGTGAAGTACCGCTGAGAACTTACGAGAAGGGATAAGGATTTAGGAGAAAGACAAGTCAAATTAAATATTTTAAGTGTCAAGGGTTTGGACACATGGTCACTTAACGTCCAAACAGAAGAACTATGATCACCAAGGGAGATGCTTCGAAGATTAAAGTGGATAGCATAGATGAGGGGCCTGAAAAGAGAAGAGAAGTGGAAGAAGAGGTTGAGGTTAGTGACAAATTAGTTGAGGAAGATATGTTTGCTGAAAGTCTAGACAAATTTACCTTAGTTATTCAACATGTGATGAACATAGAACCCACTACTGAGGAGGAGTGGAGAGAGAACTTCTTTTACATCACTTGCAAAGTGAATGAGTAGGTTTGTGTGCTCATAGTGGATAATAGAAGTTACAACAATGTAACATTTGCTGACTTAGTTAAGAAGCTCAGATTGCCAACCATTTCACATTTGAGACCTTATAAACTTCATTGGCTAAATGAGAAGGGAACACTGCACGTCACTCAGCAAGTGTTGCTTCCAATCTCCATTAGAAATTATTTTGATGAAATTCTTTATGATGTGCTACCCATGTATGCATCTCACGTGTTGCTAGGTCGACCTTGGCTTTTTGACTAGAGGGTTATACATGATGAGTTTAAGAACACATATGTGTTTGAGAAAGATGAAAGAAAGATTACTTTGAATCCTATGACATTAAGTCAAGTTAGCAAGCTACAAGCTAAACTTGCTTGAGGATCTAAGAAGGCCATAACTTTAAGTAGAGGTATGCAAGTGAGCTTTGGCCCGTGGGTGGACCTATTTAACTCAGCTTTTAAACGAGTTAGGACTAAGGTTTTTTGGCTCGTTTAAAAGTGGGCCAAATGAGCCTAGCTCATTTAACCTACAAACTAAAGTAGGTCGGGTTGGGTCGACTCATTCAATATATTTATGCCTTTAGCTTATAGGCCAGCCCGTTTAACCTGCTTTTTAAATGAATTAGGGCTAAGGTTTTTTGGCATGTTTAAAAGCAAGCCAAATGAGCTCAGCCGGTTTAACTCACTGGCCAAAGTGGGCCAGGCTAAGTTGGCCCTTTTAACCCACTTATACTCCTTTAATTTTAAGTAGAGCTTAGCTCTAAAAAGCTATTAAGGTTGACATGTCGACCTTTCTATTGATTAAGCCACTACTAGAGTTGAAGGAGCAGATTGAGCTACCTCTAGAGGTTAAGGAGCTATTAGATGAGTATACTAACCTATTTCCCAAATAGTTACCTAAAGGATGGCCCCCTTTTCAAGGCATTGATCATTGCATTGACTTAATACCCGATGCTGCTCTATTAAATAAGCTAGCTTATCGGATGAATCCTGAACAAGCTACAAAGCTCCAAAGATAAGTCAATAAGCCGTTGGAAAAGGGATATGTAAAGGAAACTCTCACCTCCTGTGCTGTACTGGCACTCATTATGCTGAAAAAGGATAGTACCTAACATATGTGTATGGATAGTAGAGTCATAAACAAGATCACAACTAAGTACGGGTATCCTAGCCCCAAGTTAGATGACATGATAGACAAACTAATGAAGTTAGGGTCTTCAATAAGATTGATCTAATTTCTGGCTATCATCAAATCTGAATGAGACAAGGAGACAAGTGGAAAATTGCATTTAAGACCCGACATAATCTTTATAAGTAGATGATAATGTCCTTTGGCTTATCAAATGCCCTAAGTACCTTCATGAGATTAACGAATCATGTATTGAGAAACCAGATTGGGAAGTGTATCATTGTATACTTTGATGACTTCCTTATATATAGTGTAGACTTATAAAGCCACTTTAACCATCTTTGTGCCATATTTAATGTACTATGTGCTGAGAGATTATTCAGTAATTTGAAAAAGTGTTATTTCTACTAAGAGGAAGTAGTTTTTCTAGGTTATGTCATTGGTGGAGGAGGCTTGCTAGTCGATGATGAGAAGATCCGAGCAATTGTTGAGTAGCTAACCCTAACCAACTATACTGAGGTGAGAAGTTTTCACGGATTAGGTCCCTTTTACCAAAGATTCATCAAGAGTTTTAGTATCATTTTCGCACCCCTTATTGAGTTGACAAAGAAGGATATTGAATTCAAGTAGGGTATTGAATTCAAGTAGGGAGAGAAAGAGGAGAGAAGTTTTGTTAAGGTGAAGGAAAGATTGACTTTTGCACTAGTATTAGTTTTGCTCGACTTTGAGAAAATTTTTAAGCTCTAGTGTGACGCTTTAGGCATTGAGATAAGCACTATCTTGATACAAGAAGACTGACCAATTATTTACCATAGTAAGAAGTTAAGAGGGCCTCAATTGAACTACTCAATGTATGACTAAGAACTCCTAGCCTTTATTCGCATGCTCTAAATATGGCAACACTACCTATTGTCGAGAGAATTTATCATTTATATATATCATCAATCCTTAAGGCACCTCAAAAGTTAGGCTAAATTATCAAAGAGGCAAGCATGATAGATTGAATTCCTAGAAGGATTCAACTTTATAATCAAGTACAAAAGGGGAAGGCCAATGTGGTTGCAGACATCTTGTCACGCCAACAGGTTCTTCAAACTGACCCATAGATGAGACTTTTAGGATTTGTGAGCATTAAAGAGCAATATTCTCTAGATTCCCATTTTGGTCCTATATTTAGACAATGTATCGAAGGAAAAATGATAGATGACTATCATGTGGAAGATAGTTATCTGTTATAAAGTGGCAAGCTATATGAGTCGACATGTTATATACGAGAGCTGTTAGTAAGAGAAGGTCACGATGGAGGGCTCTCTAGCCATTTTGGAGAGAAGAGGACGTATGAGCTGTTGAGTGGAAGGTTCTTTTGGCCTAAGATGAGACTTGATGTACATTGAATTGTTGAGGCTTATGCTACTTGCAACAAAGCCAAATGTTGAGTCGAATAAGGGAAACCAATACCTTTACCTATCCCGACCAGACCCTAGACTAAACTAAGCGTGGAATTTGTTCTTGAATTACTGAGAATTGCCCAAAGTAATGATTCTATGATAGTCGTTAAGGATAGATTTAGTAAGATAGTATACTTTATGCCCTGCTCTAAGACTAACAATGCTTTGGCTATCACTTTTCTCTTTTAGCAGGAGATTGTTCATTTGTACAATATGTTAAGAAGTGTAGTATCGAATAGAAATTCAAAGTTTTTAAGCCATTTTTAGAGGACTCTTTGGTGTTGTGTGGGGACTAAACTACTCTTCAACACTTCTTATCATCCCCATACCAATGGCCAAATAGATGTAGGTAATTGTACTTTAAGATCACTACTTTGAGTTACAGTAAGGAAGAACTTAGCTGATTAGGATGTTTGTTTGCTTGTAGTGGAATTCACTTACAAACGTACAGTACATAAAATCACCAAACAAACACCCTTTGAAGTCGTCTATGGTTTCAATCTAGAGTTACCCCTTAATTATGCCCTGGTACCAATGTCCAAGTAAGAAGACTATGATGCAAGAGCTCGAGTATAATCTTTATAGCAAATCTATGAGAAAGCTACCTAGTAGAATGACCAAGCTGCCAAGAAGTTGAGAGAGAAGAGTAAAGGGATCAAGTCAGTATACTTTCAACTCAATGATTTGGTATGGTTGCACTTAAGTGAGGAGAGGTTTTCGAACAAGAGAAAGAATAAGTTGTCCACCTGAGCTAAATGTCCTTTCATAGTACTTCAAAAGATCAATGACAATGCTTATCAACTGGAATTACTTGAAGACTATGGAGTTTTTGACATCTTTAACATTGTCGACCTTAGCCCCTATCAACTTAAAGGAGAATTAAGCAAAGATTAGCTAGATTTGATCCCCAAATCCAAATCAACCCCAAAGGGAATGATAGGAATCAAATAACTAAACCTTTAACCTGAGCCAATGCTCAAGGTCTTGAAGGACTAACACAACGGACACTACTATTCTAGCTAACTCTTACTGAAGCTGAGCTAATCTTCATTGCCTACCAACTCCACATGCTAAGTCGAGTAATTTCCGTTTGTTAGTAATGAAGTGTTGACCTAAAATATGATCCATTAGAAGCTTTATGCTTTTCAAACATCTACTCAATCATGACCATGTTGACTAAGAACTTGACAATACTAGTGCTAAGAATCATAAAGCATGCCTAAACCTACATGTCTTAAAAGGACCCCTAGATCTACTCAACACCTTTACTCGACAATCCCCATTCTAACTTTACCACTCGTCTGTTTTTGCTAGAAGCACCTTAAATGATCAACTGCTACATGTCCAATCTCACATGAAAGGATTCTGCTACACCAATCACTAATTTACTTTACTTTTTCATTCATACCCTTTATTATTCTTTGTACATTACTTCTTTTAGACAATACCCCTTTTGGTCTTTCCATTTTGAGTAAGATGCCTTAAGTTTTCAAGTATGAATACCCTTTTGTATATGTAGCCGTACCATCATACATCAAATATAGAATAAGCCTCTCTTTTTTGAGATAGTATGCTTACCCCTCTTTCCTTACACTTATCTTAACCCTTAAGCAAGGCTAGGTGGCAAGTGACCTCACTAAGTTGCTTGTGCATCGTATCGAGCTAGTTTTGTGAGTCCGTGGAGTTTCCTTGGTATGTTACGTCCTTGGAATTGTTCATGATTTACTTGTTTATCTTGTTTTCTTGTTCTAGTTTCTCACATTTCATCACCTTTCACTTCAAGCTTTCTATGAGCTTGGACTTGCCCCAATATTGTCGCCCTCATTTACTCTTGGCACGACATATGACTTCATTTATTTCATCCTCTTCAACATTATCATCATTAGTGGCTATCACTTTAGATTTGACATTATTATTCCGTCAAATTGATCATCTATGTTTACTTCTAATCCTTTTACTTGACTTTTTACTCTATTGCATTCTCTAAGTTAGGTTTTGCTCCACATGCTACGTAACATTCTTCCTACTCCTTATTTGATCAAATTGTCACCAAAATTCTCCTTACAATTCCTCTTATTAGTTATTATTAGATTCTTTTGAACTTCTTGGGTTTTATTTCCTATGGTTCCATCAGTAGTATATATTGTTCAATAAGTGATTTATTTTTAGGTATAGGATCTTTATGTTTTAGAAGTATCCAAATTCTTAATTCTATTGGGATAAAGTGTGGTAACTTATCAATATTATTTGGCAGATACTCATGAGAATATGCAGTTTACTAATGGGTATGGAATCCATATTTACAAAATAAAGTCTACCTAAGCTCTTCTTCATCATCTTAACATTCACCAAACAAACTTTTTTCAACATCAACCATTGCATTCATACTCTACATTCTGCTGGAGATTCTCTATCATACAGTTCAAAATTCAACCAAGATAATATGATCACCTTCTATGACCGTGTAAATCAATTAAATGTAGTTAGCATTTCCTAATTTTGTATTACCAATAGTGCATCCTATGTTTCTCTAACTTAGATAGATAGATATATATATATATATATATATATACATATTACAAACCTAAGTCTACATTGCAAACATTTTACAATCTACTTATTACCAACTTTCAGTGATTCTTGTCATGTTTGTTTGATTTTTAATTATAAACATTTTAAAGCCGGTCCTTAAGAATCACGCTTTGAGTGAGTTCTTAAGAACAATACTATAATACCAATTTAGAACTGTCACACCTCGAAAAGGTAGAGTTATAATAGCCCTATCATGTAAATCATCCTAAGATAAAAACTAACTTTACAGTTGCTATCATAAACCTAGTTCACATTAAGCATACTTGACTTACCACTTTGAAGCATCCAATTCAATACTTACTTGATATAAACCTATGGAATAATTTTTAGAAATAATTGATAAGCAAACTTGTAGTTTGACCTTTCAAAAGAGTATACGTAAAACCTATTGGTATGCGTTATATAGTATATAGACCAAAAGATCAATACCTACTTGATATAAACCTATGGAATAATTTTTAGAAATAATTGATAAGCAAACTTGTAGTTTGACCTTTCAAAAGAGTATACATAAAACCTATAGGTATGCGTTATATAGTATACAGACCAAAAGATCAAGAGCTAGCAAGCTACCTAAGAAGAATCGAGTAGCTTTCTTAGCAATTAGGAAGGAAAAAGGTCAATAATAAGAAGAAAAATTTAGATGAATTCTCCTTAAATCTCACTCCTCAACCCCGTTTGCTAAAGTTTTGCTTTTAGGTGCGGTACTTATAGTATCATTCTGAACCTATAAAATAGACTATAGGGGAATGGGCGATAACTTGCTTAATAAGTGAAACGGAGATAGAAATATACATTCAACACATCACAAATATAGTATTCAACCAAATTAGTTAAATGCAATGCATATACAAGTAAATGTCATCGCACATGTTATCTGATCAATCGTAAGATTAGAGAAATTACGTCTACTCTAATCTAAGTTAAGGAGTTTAATGTCATGCACTTATAGATCAAAACCAAACCAAGGCTTATGCAATTGAGAACACCCTTCACCCAAGACAACCTTTGAACTATGACTCTTAACCTTGTTACGATCTCCTCTCCTATCACTTAGTTCAACTAAAGTGGAGAAACAACAATTTCAGCTATCCTTACCGAAAAGGTCCATGTTTGGCTTGAAAATCTTAATAGTTACTCCTAGTGAGTTATGATGCATGTCAAGTTAGATGTTAGGCCAAGTTCAAGCTAGTTTGTTTTTGGGGTGATTAAATAATCCCAAATATGTCAAATGGGGCAATATTTACAAAGTAAACATAACATAGAGCTCATCTCCTACCACAACAAATTAGATTTCAAACACATGCACCACACATGCACAAACATCGAACTGTAATCATAAGTAAGCACATACCAAAGTCTTAAAGTATTTTCAAATAATACTTTGAAGTGCAATGAAGTACTAATTCCACTTACTTAGGTCCCTTATTGCTCAACTATCCTAGAGTATTTCTTGCTCAAGCAAGTGCAGTTATGCATCTCTTTAACAAAAAATCCTATATTATAAATGACTATTTTAATATTTATTTGAGTCATAATGTCATTACGCTACTTATTATTTCTAAGGCTATGCTCATTAACCTAGATTTTAGGATACTATTATATTTAAGTGTTCAAATTTTGAAGTTGTTTTATATAAGCTCTTCTTTAAGCCATTCTTTGATTTGTCCTCTAAATTATCCTTTGAAAGATCCTCTAAATTCACTTTATGTAAAAATTCTTAAAACTTCCTCGAACCCATTCTTTGAGTGCCCTTCGATTGCAAATTACCTTTTAATACCCTCTAATTTAGCTTCTACATATAATTTTAGTGTAGCTTTTCACTTACTTATCCTTTGATCCAACATGAGTACAACATTTTCAACTACATTCCCATGCCTTCTCGTCATTCCCAATTTAAGATCAGAAACTAAACCTCATTCACAACCTTAGTTCACTCCCTTAATCAAGGATATTCCATTCAATACTTATTTATACAATTCGCCATGGTTACATTTTTAAGAATCTTCATTGCAAGTCTTCCATATATTTGGAATCTATTACTTCTACCAATCAATTTTACTCCCATATTACCACCTACCATTAGCTTACACTTTTAATTAACTAAAGTTAGATTTTAAGTAAGATTCTTAGAGAATACGGAATCTAAATTTTAAAGAATCCACTTTTAACATAATTTATGAGCCCAGTAAAATTAACAAAAATTTAAAATGATATTTTTTTTTTAACAAAAATCATTACATAACAACACTAAATAAAATACTTTTGCCATCGTTTATACAATAGTCATAGGTTTTTATTATTGATTCATTTTCCTATTTAAATATACTCTTACATATCCCTATTAATATTATTTTCTTATAAAAACATATATATATATATATATATGTACATATATACGTGTTATATAAACTAAACAACTTAGATAACTTAGAGTACATCTCTAGAATCTTGTTATGACCCACACGTCTATATGTAAGTATGGTGCTAACATAGAGAATAAATTATTTATTGTCTCCATAAGAGGTTTTAGACATCACATAGTTGCTTATTCTCCCATTTTTTTGGAGTTATGCTTGTATTATATTCATGGTGGATTAAGGAGAAATAATAAATGCTATAGTGACCCAAAATGTATAAATTCCATTTTAGCTAATGTTAATATGGAAATGGAGAAAAAGAACCATTACAACTTACTTGTAAGCTATGAAATAATTGACGTAAATCAGAGATTAGTAATTGCTCCTTTTCTTTCTCTCTCTCCCATCATTTCTGTTGTAATGTGTACATTTGAGATTATGATGAACGGCCATATTTATAGAGGTTGGAATGTAGGCTATCCTATCACCTATTAATTAAGGCAATTTGATTTTTTTTTTTTAAGTCATGGTTATAATTAGTATTTAGTCACTTGCTCAATTGGATAAATATGCATGTGGCACTTGTTTTGTCAACGGTCTAATGAAATGTAGAGCAGTGGATGGAGTGGTACTAATGAAATTATCTAGGTGTCTTATGAAAATTAATCAATGAACTAGTGGTGTCATCAAATGAAATTTATTGAATGGTGTCCACAATTTCTTAGGCCACATCCCTATGCTAATTCCTTTTGTCGTTGTCACTTGACATCCCATGCATAGTCCAAATCTCTTATGTTAATTAATTGATAATTATTTTTTAAATTTAGGTATAACTTATGTACCTTAGGTTTATAATAATTTATAGGTTTACGTATTTTACATATCATTATTTTTAGGGAGTACACATTCTCTTTTGATATTATATTTTATCATACAATTAATCTTATAATTTAATTAATTTATCTCTAATAATTTATTAATTATCAGAACTTGTTGCATGTGTTTCCGATAAATTATGGATAATATATTTATATCCAACAAATTCACTATATTATTATTTTATTTTCTTAAATTCAAACTCGCACAGCCGCTTCTACTAATTTCCCAGCTCCATTTTGAAATTTTGGCTCAACTAAATTGCTTTCACAATTACTCTGAATTTTACATGTCAATTTTGTATGGTCTAAGTTTGAGTTCATGGTTACTCTTTCTAAGGTCTCATACTATCTATAATTTATTATCATTATTATTTTTTTCCTTACAAAGTCCTAACTATATTTTTCTAATTGTCATTGTACATCATCTACCTAAAGTATTGACTACATATGAATGTCATAAGCTTTTCTTTTCTTATTTTTTTCTTTGTTTTTTTTAAGGACAATGGAGTTCACTTTTTAAGATTGCCAAATATCCTTGTTAAATTAATTGTGCAATAAGAGATTATGTGCCTTAATAGAGGCTAGAGCATATCATTATTCTTTTTCTTTCCCTATTTTATTTAATTAATCCATAAGATGCCATGCTAATCATTCAAATTCCTAGCATTTAGATAGTTAATTGTTGATTATCTAGCTATTGTAAATATACATAATCCGAGGTTTTAATAATTTACAACTATACTTCTCTATATATTAAATATGTTGAATGTATATGTATATTTCCTATTTGTTATCTCAAATCATTTTTTAACTTTATTGTCTATATAATTTATTTCTACGAGTTTATTAGATATCAAAAGTTGAATCTCACATTTTCTATGTGTAATAAGTAATATTGTTATAATTAGCTTCTCTCTCTTTTCTCTTTTTCTTTTAGCTATATTCTTATTGTATTATTCCATTTTCGTACTTTGTACTTATGATTTACTTCGACTAATAATAATAATAATTTCTTAATACTTATGGCTCATTGCCATTTTAGGAGCTCTCTTGATGAAGAATTCTTGTAAGTACCCTAATGTATGTACTAATTTTCTAATTGCTAATTTGTAGGGTCTCATTATGTCATCTTTCTTTTTTTTTTT